>CAHIKZ030002512.1:1015000-1155000 GCA_903632075.3 Acanthosepion pharaonis
GTAGTTGAGCCGAATTGAAATTCCTCTTACGTTTACTTTGAGAAAAGCCTGAGTGGACCTCTTCTTTCGCACCAAGCTCTGACTAAATAGGAGCTTTTCAAGATATATTCAAGACATATTCTCATGAATATAATATTGATTCGATGTAATATCTCACGGAGAGAAGGTGATAGTTCAAATTACATAAATCCAATGATATTTGATATATAGGATTTAATATTTCATATGATATGAATCAAGATATATTCTCCTCTCTATATTTAATATGACTCAATGTATATTTTCATACAAATACGATATCTTCTATCATATGATTCAAGAGATACTTCATGTATAGGAGTTGTTATATAGGATGTCCCTGAACATATAGGAAATCTTACGTTATTTACATTATTCGGACTATTGTCCTCATCTTTGTCGCTATATTTATTACAACGTTTCGGCCGTTGTACGCTCCGGCCTTCTTCAGGTGGTCGGAATGTCGAACTGAACCCTTTATTTCGCTCACTGGGGTAGACTGTTCTAGTTCCACGTGCCATATTTAATGGATATCAGTTATCTCCTGTTAATTTTCCCTCTGAAAGTTCTCCACTGCCTTAACCGGGTATTGAACTCACACTCTTTGGGTTCTGTCACTGGATCTAACCAGCGCCTTTATCCACAGTGCCATAAAGGCGTTGGTTAGATCCAGTGACAGTTCAAAGAGTATGAGTTCAATACCTGGTTAAGGCAGTGGAGAACTTTCAGAGGGAAAATTAACAGGAGATAACTGATAACTGACTGGCACGTGGAACTAGAACAGTCTACCCCTGTGAGCGTAATAAAGGGTTCAGTTCGACATTCCAACCACCTGAAGAAGGCCGGAGTGTACAACAGCCGAAACGTTGTAATAAATATGGCGACAAAGATGAGGATAATAGTCCCAATAATGTAAATAATGTACAGAATACCTCATTTCAGAAATATAGACAGATATAGGAAATCCTATTAACTATTTTTTACCCGCTCAGATTAAACACATTTTTTTTGGCGAAATAAGAAAGAACTGACTTCTTTTTCTGGGGTGAGTTAAAGGAGAAAGTGTACTCAATGAAAATTACAGACGCAACACACTTGATTGAACGCATGAAAAGGAAATGTGCTAAAAGTGACGGCAATGTGGAGTTATTACATCGAGTTTACACGAATCTTGCAAAGCGCATCAACTTCTGCATCACAAATGATGGAAATCATATTTTAGATGTTATTTGTTTTTTAATATTGCAATAATAATATGTTAAGAATTTCATTTCTTGAAAATATGCATTTTTCTTGTGTCCACACTTTTTTAAGGCTACCCTGTATATCATGGTTTACGAAATATTTTCATTGAGGGAATTAGACAATTTTTACCACATTGCTAGCTGAAATTCTCATGTAGAGTATATATCTTATAATATTCATTATATTTATTCTTATTGTCTTGTAGAGAAGTGATTTTCCTCAGATAACTCAGCAGATATTGTCATATTGTAGAGATGATATTTTGTATGACTCTAGGGAAAATCTCATGAGGATAAAGTTAAATTTTATATAAATTGATTTCTTAACTCAGTTACAATTAATGTATATAATTTACACTATTTACATTATTCGGACTATTTTCCTCATCTTTATCGCCATATTTACTACAACGTTTCGGCCGTTGTACGCTCCGGCCTTCTTTAGGTGGTCAGAATGTCGAACTGAACCCTTTATTTCGCTCACTGGAGTAGACTGTTCTAGTTCCACGTGCCATGTTTTAATGGATGCCAGTTAGAAGTTATCTCCTGTTAATTCCCCTCTCCAAGATCTCCACTGCCTTAACCGGTTATTGAACTTACACTCTTTGGGTCCTGTCACTGGATCTAACAAACCCCTTTCTCCACTGTGCCATGTGTCTTTGAGGAAATATTGACAGATACATTTTATAATCGATAAAATATATATCTAAAAATCATACTTTTACCCTGGAAGTATAAAATTATATACGAAATATTTGTAATTGAAAGGATAAAATTAAGTACAAAATATATAGGTTTCGGCATTCAATAAGATATAGCGGTTGATATGCCGCTAAAAAAAATTCAACCAACCAACCAATAAATGACAGGAAGTCATGGAGAACCATGATTGCATACGCCATGAAGCCATACAAGAAGAAAATTTTTAAAGTGTTTGTATACTAATGAAAGTTTAGAGATTTCTAAGAGAGTACTATTTTTTTCCTATGACGTACGTGCTATTTTAATGGAGCGGTGATATCTCACGCGAGTTGACCTTGTGCCACATCTAAGCGAGGCTACGAAAATATAACACATATAACACACAAAATATTTTCATGAAAAGAATATTTTATATGAGTTAGTAGATATTTTTTAATGTAGAGGTGAAATTCTTTTCATATGAATCACTCAACATGTCGAAATAAGTTAGAATTGAGAAAATAGTCACCATAAAGTTCTTAATTTTACAGAACATTGTTACGTGCCATTCGCAACTAATTTATTTAACTGGCTTTATCTCCAACTACATTATAATACCATTTAACAGAACACTACTAATTTTCACACCATACCCCTACCGTCACCACAGTGCCACCACTTGACTTCCTGTACTTATATCTTGATCACCAACACCTCCAGTTCGCGAAAGACACTGCCATCATTTCTGTCAGTCGCACCATCACCACTACACCCTACCGAAACACTTCACACTCACCTGGCCCTCGCTCCTCAAAGGCCAGTTTAGTAGATGGAAGGGGGCATTTTATTGGAATCTCGATTGACTTGTCTTTGCCACGCGTGGCTGTCATTCGCTTGTAGACCTCTTCGCACCACATTTCGTAATTTGGACCGAACATATTCGCCGCTTACAACACCTTTTGGACGGCTGCCCGTTCAACTAATTGGATTTCTAGAGGCCCCTTTCCGGCAGCTGATGCCATGAGCCGATCAGACTTTATTCATTTTCAGAACCATCGACACTACCATTACCTGAGCGTCCGACAGCATTTAGATAAAAAAAAAATAGTGTAGTTTTGTGAGGTGGGAGAGAGAAGGTTAGGTTGAGTATCCAAAGGCAATAAAGCATTGTAGGTATTCGATGAAGACAAGCAAATTTTATTTAAAATCGCCACTTTTTCGTCAGTGCTATTTTTGGTGATTTCACTTTTGTCTTATATCATCATCGGTTCGATGATTGGGGAAAAAATTCGATGCTGTGTCAGAATGAAAATCAGCGCCCAAAAGCGCCTACCTTATGTGATAGTTGCGTATTATCGAACGGTACCATTGTTCCATTTTAGAGCTCACTTCAAAACAGTGATTTAGAATTCTTATTTTCGAAGCATGTAAATCTGTTCTTATTCTTCTATGTACCGTGTCCCTTCAAGATGTAGGCGATCATGGCTCCCCACAATTTCCTGTCTTTGTAGCTCTTAATGAATTTCGTCTTTTTCCTATCTCTCTTAAGCCTTGTTCGGCCATCCATTTACTCTAGGTAGGTTACGCACAATTTTCATCTGTTCTGCTTGACTTCAAACTGCCTTGTGAGCATCAAATTTTCCAGTCCCTCTTTTCACATTATATGGCCTAGAAATTACAGCTGCCTTTTTTAGATGTTAATTATGAGTACCCTTTTTGTTTCCCCTTTCGCTAAAACTTACATGTTCAGTCGATGCTTCTGTAGAAACAGATTTCTGTTGCTTCAAGTGTTGTCTTCAAACATTCAGTGCCATATAGATGGAATGATATTACATAACAGTTCAGCATTCTTTCTTTGGTCCTAACGAATTCTTTCTATTTCTTTATACGTTGCTTAGCTTTTGGAAGGCATCTTCCGCTATCCCAATGCATCTCCGGATTTCAGTGTCGCACTTTCCGTCCTCTGTTAGAACATTTCCCAGATATTTGAATTGTTGTACCTGTTTGATTTTGCTATCTGCAAGGCAACTCTTAACAATATTAACTATGAACAAAGCCACAATGTGCTAACCGTATTCGGAAATTAAAAACATCACTACCACACACTGATACATACACAGAACGCACACACTCAACTAAGCTGATAATCGAATCATCATTTGATAATGGCTAAAGATATAGCCGAAAGCGCTCGGAAATATAAAACATTCAGACAGTTCTTAAACACCCTTTGTCCAGAAAAGAAAGCTCTTGTCAGAACACAAGAAGAATTAAATAAAAAGCTCAACCGTAGTACCTTGTCTGTCGTTTTTAATGAAACATACATAATTTTCAATTTGTATATAGGCTTATTCCTTTTTTTTTCTTATTGCAATTGATGTTTAGTCTTTCTTCTCGCTTTCCGCCACTATTTTTGTATGGATATTTGCAGTGTCTGTGGCATCTGCATATCTTATGATATTAAGATTCTGGTCGTCAATAAAGAAATCCTTGAAGGTTTCTAATTCTCTCCGAATGTCTTCACTGTATATGTTGAATAAGTCCGGTGAGAAGACACATTTTTGTCTTACATCCATTTCTATTTGCGTTTCTAAAATTAATGCAGTAAAAACTTCTTATCGCAATTTGCCAATGTATCTTTAGATTGTAGGGATTGTAGTCTAGTAAATAGTTTTATAAGAAAAATAATATCTTTCTAAATATAGCTGGTAACGCCTTTATTTTCATTATCCTTATTTTCGTAGCTTTTTTTAATATAATGTTCACCCTATAAAAAAGCTCAAGAGGTGATCAAGGCTGAGGGTTTCTGAATGAGATATATGATATAGATGCAAGCGAAAGAAGTAGGAAGTGGACATTCGGAGGATATGTAGGATAGATAAGAGATTACCCTTGGCTTGATGATGTCAAGATTGTAGTGTAGCATCGACGCAGAAAACTGTTCCATGAAGTAGCTATTCTCTTGGAAAAGCAGTCTGAGCGTTTGGGCGTGTTTTGACTATGTGGATATACAATAACAGATCTTAGTTGTAAATGTCTGAATTACTGGAATTAAAAAATAGAGCCTGTCTGAACATTTGTCAAAGAAATGGCACTAGTGTAGACATAGACTTATAAGGTTTCTTCACAGTCATACAAGTTGCTTGGCTGGAAAATGCCATCTCCCACAAGACTATATAAAAGCTTTTGAACTCTGTCAAGGCTGACAAATGAGAATGGGATAGCTTCAGGTCAGATATAATATCAATAACAGATTTCTGATCTAATTTGAGTCTTGTAATGATAAAGCAAGGCAGAGGAATTCAGTAAGTTGTTGGAGCTGTGCGAAGAGTCAAACTTTTTCCCAGTATCTTCAGCGAGAGATCGAATATATTCTATGTGCCGTGTCCCTTCAGTATTCTGGTGATGGTGGCTCTCCACAGCATACTATCCTTTGTAGCTAGCTCTTAGCAACGCTAGTCTTTTTAATATCAGTTCCACACCCCGCTCTGACATCCATCACCCAGGCTGGTCAAGTAAGTAGCCAGCTAACTCCGCCTATTTCTTTTGCCTGTGTCCATAAAATTTTAGCTATCTTTTTCGGATTCTGCGTTTATTTTGTGTCCATTTTTCTTCGGAATAACCTCGTTGCTTACTTGTTTCGTCCATGTTATTCTCAGCATCTTTCTGGAGAAGCACATTTCTGTGACCTCCACTCGTCTGTGAGAACATTGTCCAGCATTCTTTGCCATATGAGGACTGGTATTACATACAAGTTCAGCAGTCTTTTCTTTGTTTCTGATAAATTATTTTCTTATTTCTTAATACTTTGCTTAGCTGTTGGAAGGCATCTTTTACTATTCAAATGTGCGTTCAGATTTCAACTTCACATTTTCTGTCCTCTGTTAAAACACTTCCCTGATATTTAAACTTCTTGTTTGATTTTGACGTAATCCAATTCGTAATTCGGATTATTTTTTTTTTCTTTTGCTGACAATCACACATTTTGTCTTCTTACAAATGATAGTTCGTCCTTTGTTCTCGCTTTACTTTACTGTTTTCACCAAGAATTCCATAGGGGATTTAGTCACGTGTTTTTATTTGTCTGCAACACGATAAAGTTACTGATATTTACTAAGCTTGGCTTAGTTTATTACGATACCACACTCACATTGCATCTAGGTGGGTCGATTGGTATCGCCAATTGGTTATCGAGCGATCCTTATATCGATTTAGTTCCCGAGAGAAAGTTCTTTCTTTACAGGTAATTGATTCAATAAAATATATCCAGGGCACTCAAGGTAGAGTATTCATAGGTGATATTGTAAAGGAGGGTGAAGAGAGTAACATTTGATGCTGGACTTAAAGAGACCCAAAGTTTAGTTGCCAGGGAAGTATTCTTTAGTAGGTTGTTTGTTTCCCAAAGTAACAGGGGAAGCATTTGTTAATTATTGTATTGTTGTAGGCTATGTAGAATCTATGCTAATTTTGGTAAGGATTGCATAATCTACCTCTTGACGCTGAGTTCAATGCTGTAATGATTGATCTAACATCACAATTACTCGTATCAATAATAGTAGTCTTATTTGAAAGGTAAAAAAAAGTAAGTCAAATGTCAGAGCGTTAAAAGCTCTTTTAATGTCCCTATTTTCAAACTGTCAATTTTGTCAAGCGAAGAAAATAAAAAACAAAAAAAACAAATGCAACGCACGTGCAATGAGGCAGACACTTAAACGATGTCATTCAAGTTGAAGCCGAAATTGGAAAACGGTACTAAAAAAACAAAGAAAACAAAAAAAAAAGAATTGGGTATAAAAAAAAGAGAGAAATGGAAAATAACAGAAATGAAAATCAATGGAAAGAGTTTTGAAATTAGGGTGTTTTTCTACTGTTATCTAACAATGATCAGAAGTAAAAAAAAAATTAAAAAAAAAAGTATTCATAAAAATACGTTTCCACCTTTTGAAAGTATTTTCACAAAGAATATTTTTCCATCATGACTCCGTTCAAATAGATAAACTGTAATGGTCATATATTTATATTTTCCTATACAAAAATATAAATAAAATTTCACACAATTGGATGTGTTTCTTTTTTTTTTTTTTTGTGTGTGTGTGTGTGTGTGTGTGTGTGTGTGTGTGTGTGTGTGGAAACAACATATCAACGTTGCTGAAGATAACTATAAATTTAAAAAAAATAAACGTTCCATAGTTATTAAATGACTGGAGCATAATATTGGAGAATGGGGAATAATTTGAATCAGAGAACGATCAAAGAGGAAATTAAAACTTTGGAAAGATAAGAAGAGAAAATCTGTTTTTGAACAACGTCTCAAAGAAATTTGAGTTAAATTAGATGGTCATCAAGAATGCGAAGAGTAAACTGACGATAAGAATGTAAACACAGAGAGAAAAAAAACAAAAAAACTATATTAATAATATTTGTTCAAAGTCATCCAGACGATTCTCTTTAATAAGATATAGAAAAGAGAAGTATGTAAGTTGAACAAATAAGACAGGGAAAATGTAATTTTTAGGATGAAAGTAGAGCTACGAGCGGTTTTCCTGGTGGTTAGAAGTTATGGTAAATATTTACCACGATCCCTAGTGAAACATGATGGGACACAGGGTCAGGTTTATTGTGAAGAACTCCGAGTGCGAGCACTAGGGACAAGGACAAAAATTCCCCGAGCTCCCGCAACCGTCGATTGGTCTGCCCTCTGTGGGTAGCACATATCCCTCTCTCGAGTGCCATGAGAGGATACAGCTGTTCCCTAAAGATGGGTAGCTTGCAGTATTATTTTCCTTAGTTGCGTCTATGTCCTCCGACAGAGGCACAACTGAGTTGCGCTCTGCCCGACTACAAAGGTACAACTGCGAGATGATAATCCCTACGCGGCATGTTCCAGGTAAGTAGATATTTACAGGTTGTGACACAGGGTTGGTTTTTAACGTGGGGACTCGAGTGTTTTCACTCGGGCCGCTGGTCCAAGCTGGTTTTAGCTGGTCATAGCTTGCCCAAGCTGGTCAGAGCTGGTCTAATCTAGTCATAGCTGGTCTTGGCTTGTCATAGCTGGTCCAGACCCGAGCTGGTCCAAGCTAGTCGTAGTCGTGATACTATCAGCGCAGGGACGAGCCCTGTGCCAGGTAAGTATTAGAGGTTAGGTTACTTCACGTAAATGATCAACGAAGGTAATATAGATGGTTACAGCGTGATAGCAGAAGTACTGGTTGGGTTTATCACTGTAGCCTAAAAACTTATAAGCCTTTTTAAATTTTGGTAATATAATCATCATAAATGCAGGGCATTATTACAAAAAAAAAAACAGCTTTATTGTGCTGTTCTTCGAGATGCTTCTAAGAAATATGAAGATAAAAGGTTATCCGTAAAGACACCATTCCTTCAGATTGATATTACCGCCATTGACAAGGCTTACTGCCGGCCTCTACAGATATCATATATATGTGGAAAGACAAAAGACTTACCAGAGATGCTACTTGGTTTCACTGGGATGGAAAAAAGAAAAATAGTTGTTTAACGTCTCCTGCTATTACCTAAAAAAAATAATGGACTAGTCTGTTTTGATCCCGTGAGGAGATAAATAACATTGGCTTCAGTCAGGAAATGAAAGAAAGGAGGGAAGATAGAAGCAGAGAGAATGAGAGAGAGGGGGAGAGATAGGAAGGGAGAGAGAGAGAGAGATCGGATTAATCAATAATTCTGAATTCAGAAGGCCTAGAAGGAATTGTAACCTAAAATTGTGACCTATTTTTCAGAGGCTGGGGATTTGTAAAGAAAGAAAGAAAGAAAGAAAGAAAGAAAGGGAGGAATAAAGGAAGAAAGAAAGAAAGAAAGAAAGAGAGAGAGAGAGAGAGAAAGAAAGAAAGAAAGAAAGAAAGAAAGAGAGAAAAAAAAAAAAGAAAGAAAGAAATGAAGGAAGGAAGGAAGGAAGGAAAGAAGGAAGAAACAAAGAAAGAAATAAAGAAAGGAAGAAAGAAAGAAAGAAAGGAAGGAAGGAAGGAAGGAAAAAGAAAGAAACAAAGAAAGAAACAAAGAAAGAAACAAAGAAAAAAAGAAAAAAAGGAAAGAAAGAAAGAAATATGTTTTTTTCATCTCCTGCCAATACCTTATAAATAATGGACAATTCCGTTTTGAATTCCTAGAAAAATAAGAATAAAGAAAAAGAGAAAGATAGAAGTGTTTAACGGCTGCTTCTGTGAAATGAAAAAAAAAAAACAGCTTTCAAATCTTTTCATTTGTACCCCTTTACTTCTTAAAATAATAACCAGCATTCATATTTATGATAGTTATTGCAATATTTTGTTAAAGTTATTAAAGTCAGATATTTAACGATGTGATAGGAGAGCTTCTTCGGATATTTTATTTTCATAGAACTCATCATTTAATCATTAACTAAACAATTAAGATTCATCAGAAAATTAGAATAGGGGAACCGTGAAATTTATACGGGTTAAAACGAGTTAAGATAATTTTAATTATCGACAAGCGTACGAAAATGTGATATC
This sequence comes from Acanthosepion pharaonis, assembly GCA_903632075.3. Classification (NCBI taxonomy): domain Eukaryota; kingdom Metazoa; phylum Mollusca; class Cephalopoda; order Sepiida; family Sepiidae; genus Acanthosepion; species Acanthosepion pharaonis. The sequence continues at coordinate 1,024,449 of CAHIKZ030002512.1, forward strand.
CTGGGTAAGATTATATGATTTAATTTGCACATCACTACCGGTTAAATAATTAATATCGCATTTTTTTTTCCAAATTATATTTGAGTATTAGCATTTACTTATTTCAGAGATAGGTAAACATTTATTTGTTAGTATTTGAGTCCGGAAGCATTTACTTGTGTCGGCTATAGGTAACAGAGGCGCATTGGAATAGCAAAAGCTATCTTTCAAAAGTTAAGCGAAGTATTTAGAAGCATGAAAATGGAATTAAAGACAAAAAACAGTGTGCCTTACCGTTATGTTATATCTGTCCTCCCATATACCAAGTCATGATGAAGAATCTCCTTATAAATGAAGGAGAATCTTCAAGCAACAACGATGTGGTTCTACAGAAGGATGCTGAGAATCCCATGGATTGAATATATAATTATGCAGGAAAATGGAAGTAAAATGGTCCCTTATACTTAGAATAAAATAGAGAGAAAAATTCTAGTTTATTATCATGAAAGAGGTATACTCAGAACATACTGAATCCAAGAGTGACAAAAGGTGAGCAGTGAGTAACTTAAATAAGATTCGGAAAATGCATGACAGAACGAGAAATTGGTGGGATTGTGAAAAAAAAAAAACAAAAAAAAACTGGCATTCCTATCCACTGCAAATAATGAGAAGTTGTGGAGAGCCATTATCGCCAACATACTGAAGAGACACGTCACAGAGAAGAAGAGGCATATTGGGTATTCTGTAAACAAATCTATAAGCATATGTTTGGTCTACGGTTGGGTGAATATTGGTGCTTATACTTGAGTCTATAAGATTTTCTTTCGGGAATAGGTAAGTATTTGCCATTTATATTCGAGTCGAGACGCATCTGTTTCAGTTAAATACAATGCATATATTGCTTTTGTGTTAATCTCTAAGCCAATGTTTTTCAACCATTTTATTTTATTTCACAGAACACTTGAACCTATACTTAAACTTCGGTGACACACTTAGATTATAATTACCAAAATTGAAAGTAATTTATGCTGTCTCTTTCTGATTATAAATATAGATTTCTTGTTTCTCTCGTTGCTCACGTGTTCTGTTCATGGTATCTTTTAGTATTATTAAGAAATGCCTTATTCCTGTTGTCTCAAGTGTTTTCTTCTACGAAGAAATTGTCGAATATTCATTGCCATATAAATGTTGTAATGGAATGTCCCACACTCCCTATCGCCTATGTGGACTGATTATATCATTAGCTATATATAGTGAGCACATGATACAACTGGTGGGGGGTGACTTCGGAAATTACTAGCCTGCCACCTGATTCCGTCTTTCAGTAGTGTATTCTCTTTTACAATAAACCTCTCTTCTTTCATCTACACGTGTGTTGCTCTTCCTTCTAGTGACTAGATAACCACTTGTTCAGTAGTCATTTCTGTATTGTTTTTTCTGAAAATATTTCCTATGTTTTAATACTTTGCTTAGTTTCCTGAAGACATATTTCATTATTCCCCTACGTGTTGGATATTTTGTTTTTAACTAGTATGTTATTTTCCTCTTCCTCGTTCAATTTTTGTTTGTTTGGAAGTGTTTTAAAAAAAAAGTGTTGTGGCCTACAGCGAAATTATATTTCTAACTGTGGTTGATTAATATAGGCGTGTAAACTAACATCCATACACTCTGAATTTACAGGAATAGAAGATTTTCTGAAATATAATCTGTAAAATTTCGCATCAGTCTAACAGAAGAAAGCAGTAAATTATTGGTAGACAGCATTAACCGAGCAATCAGCTTGGCCTCATTGGTTATACACACTCTCGTAACATCAAGAAAGTTGTCAGAAATTAAAACCTAAGTAATGAATAAAAGTGCGCAATTAAAATAAATCACATTGCATTAATTAGAGGCATTACGTATATAATGGCCCTGGCATCCACTATAGTGAGCTGGTTATTAAACAAATCTCGCTGCTAATTGGCTAATATAATGGGTTCGGTTCGCTAACGCTGACCTTCTCCTATCGTCTTTCTTCGTGTGCCGCTTTCCTTCAAGAACGTGCGCAATCATGTCTCTCCACAACACAATGAACATCCGCTATCCTTTTCTTTTGTTGCTAATTAAATGAATTGATTTTCTACGGCTTATGAACACTTTGCTGATTAAAATCGAAAATATAAAAATACTTTTTCATTGTAAGAGAAAATTTAATCCAATTTTTAATATTTAAACCCACGGAGTAAAAGTTTGATTGAACGTTATTTCGTAGTGCTCAATCGAAAAATCTAACCCCAGCACGCTCACCAAGCTCATCGAAGCTAACAGCACTTGCTACTCCCAAATGGTCACCCATATAGGTACTCACCAGGTTCGACGTTGCTTAACTTCAGTGCTTGTACGGGAACCGCTGTTTCAATGTAAGGCTAAACTGGAAAGAGTAACGCTTTTATTAATTTCACCGCAAAAAGAAACAACAACTTTCTGAAGGTAAAGCTTCTGTCATGAATCGAAAGAGACAAGAATGTATGTCACTTGTCTTTAAAGACAAAATTTCGGGCACAATTTTTTTAAAAAAATGGGGACTTGAAACGCATAATGATCTTTTCCCAAATGCTAAAAAATATTTATTTCTTTTAAAAAAATGCAAGCATTAGAAAACATATTCTACAAGATCGGTTTGTTGGTTGATTTAGTTTAGCGACATATCAACACCTCTATGGGTTATTTAATGCCAAAAGGTACATATTTGAAAGAATTTTTATGGCTTGAACTAAATATATTTTAAACGCAATTGTATGCCTTCAACTGCAAAAAATGTTTTGTTGGTCAATTTGCTTTAGATATGTATTGTTTGTAATTTTACGATAAATAGGCATTGCTGATTGGTTGACTTAGTTTAGTGGCATATCAACACCTCAATGGGTTATTTAATGTCGAAATCGACATATTTTGTACATGATTTTATGGCTTGAACTAAATATATTTTTAAACGCAATTGTATGCTTTCAAATCTTTTGTTGGTCATTTTGCATTAAAGATGTATTATTGGTAATTTTACTATATATAGGTGTATTGGTTGTTTTTTTTAGCGGCATATCATCATTCATGGGTTATTTATTGTCGAAGATTAAATATTTAGTATTAGGTTGGTGCAAAAATAATGTCGTTTTTGACGTTAAGTTGAACGTCAAAAACGACATTATTTTTGCACCAACCTAATACTTAATTTTATGCTTTCAACTGCAGATATTTTGTACATAATTTTATACTTTCAGGTTAGTTTTTAAGTTATATATTGTGTAGATCATCAAATATATTGTTGGTGATTTGATATAAAATGTGTTTTTATATTTTATAGTGTTGCACTGATTGTCATTTTTTCTATGGAAATATATTGTGGCTCATTTTATTATATAAAAAAGTACTATTGATTTTTGCTGTGGTTCACTATTTGCTCATAGCTGGGAGCTTAACAGGTGCTATCGACCCCGCTCTACCAGGAGTTTAACAGTCCCGACGGCATCGCCCTCAGTCACTGGACCACGCAAGCACTTCCACTACGTCAGATCAAAGTAGTCATTTTCTTTCTCCATGATTTATTTTCTGAACATTTTTAATAACATCCATAATAAAATATGTTCTTATAGATTTGATGACAATTTTATACTTAAAAAATATTTTATTATTTATTGTTTATTTTCTAAAGTAATAATAATAATAATAACAATAATAATTATAATAATATACCAGAAGTCCTACCAAGAAAAAAGGAAGCGAATACAATCTACACTAAACGAGTAATACAGAAAACAAAATAACTTGGTTAAATGAAATTACAAAAAAAAAAAAATATGGGAGATCAAGGCGTTGCCTAGCAACTACATAAAATAACGAAAGAATTGGACCAACAGAAAAAAAACAAAAAAACATTATTGGTTGAGAAGCACCGGGCTGAAAACTGAGACAGAAAGACTAATTATTGCAGCTCATGACCAAAGCCTCGCAATCAGATCATATCATTGTCACATAATCAAAAAAGCAACTAACCCGAAATGCAGCATATGCGGAAATATGTTGAAACTGTCAACCATATTATCTCAAGATGTCCGGAATTGGTAAAAAATGAATATACCCACAGACATAACAAGGTAGCGACATATGTTCACTGGAATATATGCATAACGCTCAAAATCGAAACAACTGACAGAAGGTAGGAACACCAACCAGACACAGTTAGCAAAATAATGATGTAACTATCCATTGGGATGCCAATTCAAACTGACAGGGAAATAAATGCAAACAGACCTGTTATTATCATAACAGACAAGAAATTCAGGAAGTGTATGCTTATTGACATAGCATAACCATCTGAGAGAAACACCTCCATAAAAATTATCGAGTAATTGTCCAAATACAAGAACCTGGGGATAGAGATTAACAGGATGTGAGAAATGAAGACTGAGTCAGTACCAATAGTAATCGGAGCCCCGTGAGAAGAGGAATGGACATTTTTACTAACAGTGTCCCAGGTAACATCAAAATACAAATTGCCCAGAAAATCGCCCTACCAGGATCATCCCATATACGAAGAAATGTGTTATCAATTAAATGACAATTCTCCTATAGGACCTAAGGACCATAGTTTTGAACTCGACTATACAGGATAAAGAAGGAAACATAACATACACAAATAATAATAATAATAATAATAATAATAATAAGAAGAAGAAGAAGAAGCAAATAGGCCGGACATTATTGTCAAAAAACCAGAAAGAAAAAAACTTGCCTACTAATTGATATGGCTTGTCCAGCGGATTGTAACATAGCAACCAAGGAATTTGAAAAACTATCAAAATACAAAGACCTGGAAATTGAAATAGAAAAATGTGGAAATTGAAAACAAGAATAATACCAGTGGTAATAGGTGCACTTGGAATTATAAAAAATGGAACAAAACAACACATTGAAAGAATCCCTGGAAACCCCAGCTTAAGAGACATACAGAAAATTGTCTTATTAAGTACAGCACACACACTAAGGAGAACTTTGTCTATGTAACGCTAGCAACTTCACCGAAATGTGGCCATAACAACACACCACGACCTGCCTTAGGTCTTTCCGCAGACTTGGTAGGTAGTGTGTCCATAGCAGAAATCGAATGATGATGATGATGACAATAACAATAATAATAATAATAATAATGCGGCACATTTGATGACGAACTCTTTACTCCGGAATCCAGTGTAAAATATATATATGTGTTTATGGGTACTTATTTCTATGTGCGTACGTCTAAATGTCATATGTGACCAGATGATATCTAAATAGCGTTATTCGACTTGTCCCTGGTCTTTTGAACAGGAGTAAAGTTTATTCCTTGTTTCCTGTTCAGTATTAGGTTCCTGGTTCCTTCTAAAATATCTTCCTTGTCTTTCTCTCCCAATAGCCTATTGTGTCTTAGTGGCGTCATCGCTTTAATTGGGGTGAATTGATAAAAAAAAGAAATGCTTCATGTAGGTAACATGTGACATCGACGCACTCGGAGGTCGACTGCAGTTCTGATCATAAAAAATTTGTGAACACCATGTTGTTGTCAATGGTGATTCCAGGGTTACATACGGTGTATTGAATTCAGAGTTTTCATTCTCTTCAACTAGTTAACAACCTTGGTTACAGCGTCCATTCTACTATGCTGTTTAATTCATAGCTGGTGAGAGGAGAGATAGATTCGGACCTTTCCCAAATATATTTATATGAAAATAAATGTAATGAACTCGGTTGGAATTCGAACCCGGTTCGTTTATTTCTTATTCTGAGCTACTTCATTTACGGAGAGAAAAGATGCCTGCGTTCAAACCAAATAAACCTGTTTTGACATTGAGGTGCGGTACCAGTTGCATAATTATGCGAAGATTATGTTTTTGTTTAGCCTGAAATGGTAGGCTTAATGTGACCAAAGCAATGTGAAATTTCACGTCATTTTTCACTAGAATTCCTGTGCCTACTTAAGTAAAATGGATGAAATCTGGAAATATGATCGATCAGTCATATATATTATAGTGTTGTCTTGTCTCTATCCAATAGGTATATTACACCTTCAAACCTGCAACTTTCAGTACATGGGCAGATCGTATATTTTATAAAATTCCACGAGCTGAAGAAAAATATATTCTATAAGTATATGTATCAAATTTAAATGAAAGAAGTAAGCCTTATTTGGAACGTTTTTTTTATCACAAGCATTAGATGTTTCAGAAAAAAAATAAATAAAAATATTACAGCGCGTCGGATGTGGCCCGCGGGCCATAGATTGGAGATACATTATTTAAATGATTTTGACAGCATTCATTTTTTTTCTTTTTTTTTTTTTACCTGTTTTCCTTTTGAAAAGAATTATCAGGAATACAAATGTTGACATAGATTCTTTGTCACCTGATCCGTCATTTGCTATGTGAGCTTCTTCCAAACATATGCAAATGGATGATGTCATAACCTAACCAACTTTCTTCTTGAAAGATTTTAGATTAATTTTTTTTTCGCAAAACGTATTCTCAAACAATCCTATCAGTGCGTATTTCTTTCTTTTTTTTCTAATTGAATGATTGATGATGACTTAAAGTAGCCAATTTGTTTTATAAGAGAATGACTTTATTTTTGGATTGCCATCAAGACTGACGATTAAGTATGACGCAAGGGAAAATGGCTTATGGTGAGTGAGTAGAGCTCGGAAGGTTGTTGCGGAAAAGGTACGCGTAAATATTTTAATAGAGGGCAATGTAAAAGGTTGATTTCTTCATTGGATTCTGTTATAGCTAAGACATTTTTTAACAGACGACATTAAATCAGTTTCACAGGTCAATTTTATTACGATGAAAATCTAGTAAGATCCATAAAAAAATAACGGTTCTACTGTTTTTACATTTTGGATGAATGGAGTAAAGTTTGTAACCACAAAAAACGGTATGTCAGTGGAACATTTTTTCCCTTGACACCGCTTTTGCTGTATACTTCTACGACCCCCGCCCCTGGAATGTCTTAAAAAGCTACGTGTAGAAATTTAATAACAAAAATGTTACAAACTATTAATTATATCATTTATTTACAAGATTAATTTTATATAATGATTTATTATTTTTCATTTCATAAAGCAATATGAAAAAATGCTTTCATTCAAAAATGTCCGCGAATATTGGACCAAGAAAATTGAAATAAAGATATGATTTTTACGGCCATTTGTCATTTTCTTAAATTATTTTATAGCTAATTAACTTCTTTTGGTTTCCATTTATATATATATAATACGCCGATATATATATATATATATATATATATATATATATATATATATATACCATTATTTAGGAAGTGTGGCATATTCTCACATAACGTCAATAACCGATGATATACCACTGTTGATATTATTAATAATTTGCCATATTAATGCCACCACACTGAAGTATTAAAAGGCTTGTGAATAAAAATAGCGTGTTCTTTTGTAAATTCTAAGTTAAATCAAAGGAGACTATGTGATTTTTATGTCTTCCAATGCTCATTGGGTCATAGTATGAATTTCGTTATTACATTCCAAAACCTATGAAGAATTTACTTTCCAAACTCAATTGATTTTTTTATTAGGAGTAGACATCGTTTCATTGAAATTGCTATATAGGTCACTAGGTTTAGCCACATCAGACTCCCAAGGGGTAAGCTTTGTTTTAAGGACAGTGCTTAGTCTGAGATGATGGAGAAACGCATGACATTAATTCAGAATCACTCAGATCGAATATATATATATATATATATATATATATATATATATATATATATATATATATACACACACATATATATATATATATGTGTGTGTGTGTGTGTGCGTGTGTATGTATATGTGAGTGTGAATCTATTGCTTTAATGTTAGTTTTAATGCATACCCATATTTTAATAGATATTTTATTTATTTATTAAAATGTATGTTTGTTAATTTCCATTTAACGGCCTGAATATCCCTCTAAGAAAAATATACGCTCTCCGGTAGGATTCGAACCTGCGCTCCTCTAGGGGAATCTGTCTTTAGATCTGACGTGCTTTGAACTCTCAACCCCGAAGCTGGAATAGGGCTTTGAACAGAGACTTTTCCCGAATCTCCTAATATACATCCTGCCAGATAGCCCATGTTTCCGAATAAGATTTCTAGAATATTCTGTTTCCCTACAGGCAAACCATTAGGTTCACTGCAAGCTTCCACCAGAGGACCGATGGCAAAGCCGGATAAAAATTTGTTATGATGGCTCGACTAAACATGCACAGGAACGAGGTATGTTGGAGATTTTAAATTTGTTTATTTTATTTTTTTATTTTTTTTCTAGCCGATTTCGATAAGATTCTTTTTCTTTTCTTCGGTTTTGTTAATACATATCCCACACTGCGATAACAGAACTTCTACCAGGAATAATGAAATTTTGTAAGAGCCAGGCTACAAATTTACCTTTGATGACCTTGCAGTCAAGGCACTTTCTAGACATTTATATCGTAGTGAACTCGTTTTTCCTTTGATCAGAATAGAATTTTTCTCATGAGAGAATTGTGTTCCGTTTCTTTACGGTGGGTAACCAAATCATTGGCAAGTATTGTTTTATAAAATGTCCCTTTTCTGCTCGTACAATCTATTAATATTATTATATTATTGTATTAATCTGTTAGTTTCCTTGAGGTTTCTCCTATGTATATTTTATGATAATTATTACAGGCGATCGATTAAATTCTTCCTTCAATTTTAAGCTTAATAAAGCAGAACATCAGATAAACATACTATAAATCCTAATTTCTCACGGAAAAAAAATAACGAAGACAAATATGTTTTTAAACTTTGGAAGACGGTGCTTGAAATTTTGTCGCGTTCGCATTCTGTTCAAAACTATCTCTTATAAGCAGCTTTAATTTCTTCTAGATTGCTGCTGTCAAAAGACATTTTCAGGAATGTTGACAGGCTTGAGTGAATTGCTTTGGTAGCTGCAAAATCTATATTTTAAAGTGTTGTGGTAGGATCCACCTAATTTGCATAGTGGAGTACCGACCATATAAATATGGTTGGTATCGAGAAGAGAGGTAGGAATCAAGAGATTCAACCAGATACTCTGCCCGACTGCGACTCAGTCAACACATTCTCCAGGAACGGTCTTACCAGGAATATACAAAAGACTGTATGTAAATATTGTGTACACTTTCTTGTTTCAATATATTTTGTTCTAAGTACATTTTGTGTTGCATTATTATTCCATGCATTAGTCAAGTTTCAACATAAAGAAAGTAAATAAGTTTTACCAAACAGTGCGCATGCGAGTCTTTTATTAAGGGCGATTCATTTTTTCAATGAACGAAACGTTAAACTAAGTAAAATGGGGCAAATATTTATTTTTGTTCAAAGCTCCTTTACTGTTCATAGTTTACATCTTCATGTACTTGATTACCAATAAAGTTAGTTTTCATGAAAGGTAATCTTCAAAAAAATTTTGGAAATTACATATACAACTGCAATAAGTCAACTTAATTATAATACCCTTCATGTAGATATGGAAAAGCTAGTGAAAATCATTTACAATCGAGCAGACCCCGAATTTTCCCCTATCACAATAGATGGGTATTCTCTCAAAGAGATTTCTTGTTTTGAACGTCTGTTGGGATTCAGTCTCTCTTCTGACCTCAAGTGGAACTCATATATCAGATCTATTGCTAAAGATATTGGGAAAATGGTTTGTTCATTGTATATGTTGTCACTTTGTGTCTCTTTTTTATATGTAAGGGTGCTTGTAAATCAATTCTTAGTTCATGTTCTCTCAAGAGGAATCTTGGCCATGAATGTCTGTTGGGATTCAAGCTCTCTTCTGACCTCAAATGAAACTCATATATCAGATCTATTATTGCTAAAGATGCTGGGAAAATGGTTTGTTCACTGTACGGTGTCAGTAAGCATCTGACTCTCCCGGCTATACTCTATCTTTTCAAGAGCCAGATCAGACCAAAAATGAAGTATTGTTACCATATCTGGACTGGAACTGCCCTCTCCTCACTTGCCTGCTTTGATAGAATATCCTACAACTCCGTTCTCACAGACGAAACGTTGCGAGCCTGTCACTGCTCTATCTATACTTACATGGCATGAGTTCTGATGAGCTACATTCCTTAATTCCATAAACCTAATCTTTATTCAATGCCACGTGCACAAGAGTGAGTCAGTACCATTCCCTTCGTATTTCTATAGTAATAAGTAAGATCCATTCGGAAAGCTTCTTTCCATGAATTGCTGCTTTGTATAACATGCTCCCGAGAGGATATTTTCCCAATCTTTGCCCCTTCAAGTCTAGGGTTAACGGTTATCATTTCTGTATAGCTCCATGGTTAAATACCAGGACAAACCGGGTTCTACAGCCTTGGATGGCAACCGGTCTACTGCATAAACAAACGGCAATCTACTGCAGGAAAAACTCTGCCTCGTCAGTCATGTATCTTTCGATACATGATCGCCTAAACGTGTATCACGCATGGCACATAACTGTCTGATAGCTCCATGAACTTCACTTCTGGCTCTTTTTTATGCGCATACAACACTACAAAAAACCCCTCTAACTTGAGTTGCTCTTGACTGGATATGTGCCTCGTATATATATATATATATATATATATATATATATATATATATATATATATATTCGTTCTTTTAGTAAATGTCATTACTCTCAGTTGACAGTATTATCGTTTCGGACTTGGTAGGGCCAGGATTAAAGACTCAAGAGAGGAATTGGGTTAAACAATGATACTAACCGAAAACAGTAATACAAAAAATATACAAGCGAGCGTGTTACTGCAAGAATGTTCAGTCCGACTGTCAGAGCTGACTGCTGGAAACTTCACCCTCCAAAAGCAGTACCTGCTCTTATTTATAGCTGGGAGATTCCTTGCGTGCGCGGGTAAATTACCATAACACCTCGTGACTTAGAAAAACTGCCAGGTGGTTTCAGTTGTCGGTTCGTCATTTGATATATTGCCACATTGTGTTCCTTTTTGGTATGTAATGGTGCTTGTAAATCAATTCTTTGTTCATGTTCTCTCAAGAGACATCTTTGTCGTGAATGTCTTTTGGGATTCAAGCTCTCTACAGACCTCAAGTAAAACTCACCTATCCGATCTATTGCTAAAGATACTTGAAAATGGTTGGATCATTGTACGGTACCCATAAGTATCTAACACTCCCTGCTTTTCGCTTTCTTTCCAAGAGCCAGATCAAACCAAAAATGAAGTATTGCTATCGTATCAGAACTGCAACTGCCCTGTCCTCACTTAACTGCTTTGATAAAATATTCGACAACTCCGCTCCCACAGACAAAACGTTGCGAGCCTGCTGCTGCTCTATTTCTAATTACATGGCATGAATTCTGACGAGCTGCATTCCTTACTTCCACAACACTAACCATTACTCTATGCCACGTACACAAGAGTGAGTCAGCACCGTTTCTTTCATATTTCTATGAATTTTTCGTATGTAAGTGTGCTTGTATATCAATTCTTCGTTCATGTTCTCTGAAGCGGGATCTTAGTCGTGACTGTCTATTGGGTTTCAAGCTCTCTACAGACCTCATGTGAAACCAATTTTTGAAATTAAATATACAGCTTCAAGAAGTCAACTTAATTATAACACCTTTTATTTAGATAGTGAAAATCATTTGCACTCGACTAGACCCCGAACTTTCACCTATCACAATAGATGGGTATTCTCTCAAAGAGATTACTTGTCTTGAACGTCTGTTCGGGTTCACGCTCTCTACAGACCTAATGTGAAACATATATCCAATCTATTGCTAATGATGTTGGTTCATTTTACCATTCCAGTAATTATCTAACACCCCTGCTATATTCTATCTTTACAAGAGCCAGATCAGACAACCAATGGAGTATTACTGTCATATCTGATCTATAGCTTCCCAGTTCATACTTTCCTGTCTTGATAGAATCCAAACGCGTCTACGCGGCCCTGAGCGTGATGAATTATAAATGCTTGTGAGATTCCTATTGCTCTATCACACTTTCATGGCATGTATTCTGAAGTGTTACATTCCTAAACCCCACCACACATTTTATTTACAACTGGGGCCCGCCATGCCCCGTACACAAAGGTCAATCATCCTTATTCTTTTCGTATTAGTAAGACATAGTAAGAAGTAAGTTCCATTCAGACAGCTTCTTCCCAAGAACTGTTGTCTTATACCACAGACTCCCAGAAGGATGTTTCCCCAATCAATACAAATCTCTTCGTGTCTAAGGTAAACCGTTACCTTTCCTGCACTTTCTTACGCTTATACAACACCACACAGTATCACTCTACCTTGGCTGTCTCTTAGTTATACTTGATATGAAAGTTACTTCTAAATATTTCATTCATTAGTCGCTTACTCCGCTTGTTGCAGACTGTATATCAACACGAGATATTCTTTTCCACAAAGTTCGATTATTAAAAGCAGATTTCAAAGAGTAAAGGTCAAAGCCAGCCAATAAGTACGTACACATTATCAAGCCAGTGTTTTATCTGTCGACCTTTGCGTCTCTTACCGGCTAACTTTCCTTCTAGGCATAACTTATTCACGCCATCAGTTGATCTTTGACATGACCATACGATTTAAGTACTCTTGACTTGATAACTGATGTGAGTGGCTTAAGCTTGGTAATGTGGAGTAGCTCATTGACAGAGATGTGGGCGCTGATGCGTTTGTTAGTCTTAAGTCTTAGGGTGTGGTTCTAGAATATAGAGAGCATTTGAGACCACAAAACACATTGGTAGGATGTAAGTGTAAAAGCCTTCAAATGATGGGAAACCCTTATTGATGTTAGCACTAATTCGTTCTTTTTAAAAGCTGCCAATCCCAGAACGATGTGATGTAGCAAAGCAACCATTCCATTGATGTTTGATGATAACTACTGACCGAGATATAAAAACTCCCAAAATTGAGTGATTAATTTATTGTAGATTGTAACTTGCAGATTAGAATTGCTTTGATCAGCTGTCATGTACTTCGTTTTAAAGTTTAATAGGGTAATGGTGTAGCATACCTACGGACGATAATGGGCATGTTCCAATTCGCATACATACAGTAGTAAATACTGTATGTTGGTCTGCAGTTGGAGATTCGTCTACCGCTGTGCTGATCAAACTCTCTGCCTCCGGGCAGATAGGATCCCCAGACGAGGCTATGCCGCAAGGTAGAATCTCGTATCGGGAAACAGATACTCGACCCTGCTTTATACGGGGTCTAAGTAAAATTAAATTCGGTCTTGTCTCACATCTGACCGCATGGGGCGGTAGATAGATAGATATGCATTTGGAGATTCGTCTCCAGCTGTGCTGGTCACACTATCTGCCTCCGGGCAGAGAGGATACCCAGACGAGGCTATGTCGATGGGAAGGGTCTCGTTTCGGCAAATAGCTACCCAACCTCGTTTTATACGGGGACTACGGGGAATTTTTGGCCGAGCCTACGAGCTCGGATAGCCCACATTAAATTCGGCCTTGTGCCACATATGACCGCGTGGGTCGGTTGGTAGATATCCTGTAGTTGGAGAGTCATTGTGGACTTCAATTGACTCACTTCTAGCAGTTGACGACTTCTACGCGCTGCTGGCGAATCTTATATGTATTATTCTTGTCCTGGGTATTATCGTTCATTACCAACCTTCGTTTGATTATTCTATTCAGTAACCTTCCCTAGGTTACAATAAATATGAACTCTTATTTGATAGCCGGAGGAGAAGTCTTCTACAGTTTGATTGATAAGCGCAGCTATAAGGATACAGAAAAGATTTACTGATAGGATGTGTCCCTGCTTAACTCCCTTCCAGATATCTACACGGCGTGTAGTTCCCAGATTTTGATATATGGAAAACCCTAGACTAGACAAAGCTGGAGGTGAACCACTTATCAAAGGACTTCAACATGTTTAATTGTATTATTACAAGAAAAAAAAAGACTTGTCCAAGAAATCATTGATAGTTTTAATTTATTGTCCTATAATCCTATTGAATCATCTTTACAAGCTTCTCATGACTATCTCTGCATCACAGGGCAACTCAGACCTTTACGCCTCATTTCTTGAAACGGATCGTATCAACCTGGAAGAGGCACCATTGAATAGATCCTATCTATTGAAGTAATCATTGAGAAATCAAAAGAATTAAACAACCCTGTCTATATCATCTTTATTGACTTCATAAAAGCTTTTGACAGCCTGAAACTACCCAGCTTGTGGTAACTCTTAAATAAAACCTCAATTAACAAGAATTAAATCAGCCAACAGAAAGAAACATATACCAATGCTACAGCATATATCGAAATAAATCTTATGGAAAAATAATCATATGTAATTTAATGACCAAGTTTTCATTCACTTACCTTACAAGGTTCTGATATATAGAAATATTCTCCCTCAAATAATCATATATTAATAAGTATATATTATACATTCTTTTTATATGACTCATATAGAAATCGATGTGTTACAGAAATATATTCTATTATTTAAAAAAAATGTACTGAATACTCAGTCAATTTTGATCTGATTTTCTAATAATCCGATGCGGGTTACTTTACTTTTTTCTGTCTACGGCAAGCAAAAGGCAACCATGTTTCCGATTGTCGTCACGAATTTTTTCTCTACACGAAACTTTACATTTTCTCCCGGCGTACTTATTTTACTAATCATATGTCGTTTGTTCTATCATCAATCTTTTAACGCAACAAAGAAAAATGAATAAAATTTCCTACAATGTAACTTGGTATTCTTTTACAGTTTGCATATGTCATATATTTCCTGCGATCATTCTTTCAATTTTTCTATTTGGAAAATCTGATTATAGATCTCTTTATATATATATATATATATATATATATATATATATATATATATATATATATATCGTTATTACTGCTGATAATGGAAGACTCTACGAACTGATTGAGTTCTCTGAGTCACAGGTGTGGCTATAAAAATAAATACGCACAAAAACGCATTTCTCTTTGCTTTATACCAAATAGGTCGAGTTTTGGTCCCTTTCAATGATGATATCTCGATACACTGATGTCATACAGCGAAACAGCTTGTCTGTGGATGACGATATTCGCTCACTTTAAAATAATTTACTCGACCGAGCACTGTGGAGTAAGGAACGAATTTGTAAGCAGTCAGTATTACTGCTGATAATGCAAGAATCTCCTAGATGATTGAATTCTCTGAGTGTCGATGGCCTAGGGGTTTTATTATCTAGTCAATACAGCAAAACAGTCTGTGGATGATTATATATATATAAATCATATGAATAATTATTCAAATCCCTTCACAACAACCAAATTCTATGACTCATATATCCTTGCTTGATTCTTGGAGGGAGTGATTTGGTGAAAGGAACACGTTGCTCTTTGTGCTATCCGATGGGTTGTATACTTCGAAGTGTATCGACACCGAAATTTGGTGAATATATATTGTGGAATCGATATTATTTTGCATTGTATCGTAACGATTTTTCTAATTTGCACCGTTGAGGACTACCCAAAAGGGAAAATCCTGTGATTATAAATCTGGTGAGTAGACTCTTTAACGATTAACTATCATATATATATATATATATATATATATATATATATATATATATATATATATATATATATATAGATAGATAGATAGATTATATTGTGCAAAAGTTAGTGTCCGGTAAAATTTTACATACTAACAAAAAACATTTATTCGTCATTGTTTTTAACAACTGCCTCCCATCATTCTACCAGGTATTTTATGTCATTATCGTAGAAACTTTGTGGTTTTGATTGAAAGAAAGTTGTGAGAAGGTTTTCCACTAGTGGGTCAAACTTTTCTCATTTAAATTATTCTATAGAGAGACCGAAACAAACGCAAATCCGAAGGAGCCAAGTCAAGAGAATATGGTGGGTACAAGTGGGTTTCTCATTTCGAATTTAAAATGTTTGTTTTGTTTTTCTTTTGCTTTGAAAAAATCGGACATTTTTTTCTTGAATAATCTGATTGACATTTGTTGGTTGGAATAATACTTTTGCAGTTATTGTTTTCTGGAAGAACCTGAAAGCCAATTATTCCTTCTTACAACTAGATGAATAGATATCTCTTTTAGCAATACATATTTCAGCTGAGGATCCATTTTTTATCACCTTTGATAAATTTGTCTAAGAACGTCTCTTTTTAATTTCTTAACGATAAAGAAATCTTTCTTGAAATACGATCGAGTTTATTCTATCCCGTCTGGTAAGGTGGAAGTCAAGTATCAGGTTTGGAAACGAACTCAAAACTCTTCAAATGGCGAAAGACACAGTAGATATAGATTTTCAATCTCTTAGCAATTTCTATCATCGAAATCTTCGGTTTATTCTCCCTGATGATAATCAATGTGTCTTCATCGACGTCGAAATGTCGCTAGGATTGTGGTTTTATCGTTAAAGTTAAATGAAATATAACAAAACGATTTTCATCTTCAGAAGAGCAGGAACCAAACAAACCTGAATAATTGTTCTCACAGTTCCGACCTTACGCCTTTCCTAAATTAAATGGGCATAATATGGCCAAAGTTTTTAATTCTTTATCTTTAAAGCATATATCTGTGCATAAGATGACAACATTCAATCTTTCTTTTTTTTACTCGTGAGTGAACATTTCAAGATTTCGATCTAGAAAACAACACCAGTATCAAGTTATGATCATTTTATATTAATATTCAGAAGCAACCTTTTTTTTCTTTTTGCTGTAATCTGGTACTGTGAAACCTCGATTCACGAATTTATTTCGTTTCTAAAGGCCTTTCGTAACCTGAACTATTCGCAAATCGAAACTATTTTTTTCCAATAGGAATCAATGTAGAGGAAAAATTCACCTAAATTTGGAAAAGAAAAACACAACGCAACACACGAATGTATCAATTATGGCGGTCACCTGAGAAATGACGACAATGTTGTTCGACAACCGAAAACTTTTTATCTCAACTTTTCTGTTCAAAAATATGATAAGTTCAAGAACCGAGGTTGCACTGTATCCATATGCATATATTACTACTGCTACTACTACTACTACAACTACTACTACTGCTATTACCATAAATATCATGCTTAGTGGTGGGTGTACGTGTTTCAAGAGACATCCCTTTACCGGAAAGTGAAAACAACATCTATCGACTTTGATAATCGAAAATCATGTTATAAAAAAAATTCCTCATTAATGAATATTTTAACTGTCAGAGCCAGAAGAGGTTAAATACACTGTATCGAAAATATGTATGTTACTCACACACTAATAGCTATTAAAAATAACGGTTATAGTAAAATGAAATAAAACGCTGGATTACACACACACACACACACACACACACACACACACACACACATATATATATATATATATATATATATATATATATATATATGATGTTAATGTTTATACTCGTCTAGTGTAAAAAAAAATCACAGATAGTATTCCGAAATAAAAAAAAATAAAAAACAAATTGGTACCTGGGAAAAATTGGGACAAAACAAAAACAATTTGTAATTTTTTAAGAAAAACGTAAAGTACTAAATACACTAAGTAGAGAAGGGATAATATCTATCTATATATATATATATATATATATATATATATATATATAGAGAGAGAGAGAGAGAGAAAGAGAAAGAGATAGAGAGCGAGGTGGAGATAGATAAATAGATAGATATGATAAAATCATATGTATAATATACTTGCACGTTCATATACATAGTGCATATACGACGTGGAATATTATGTATATTCAATATATATATATATATATATATATATATATATATATATATATATATATTTGTGTTTAAAGATCAAATGCAGATCAAATATGGATCAGAATTCGACAGGATGATAAAATAAAAGAACAAATATGAAACGTATATCAATCTGAGACACTATTTAGCGGTCGCGTGAAAATTAAAAGCGAGAAATAATTAAGGCGAGAAGAGGCTATCACGAAAAGACATACTGAGCGATGTTATTTTTTTAACAAAGAAAAGTGGTCAAGATTTTATTTTCATTTGCGAATAAAAGTATTTTTTTTTTACAGAAGATAGGAAATTCGTAAGATCTCGGATCTGTCGGAATGAATTTATGCTACGACGTGGCGAATAAAAGATAGCAATCTGCCCATGGCAATAATGAAAATTTCAAATTGGTCAAGTGACCTACGAAACAGAAGCTGGAAGATAATCGTAATCAGGTCACGCATTGATTGAGAAAGGCATCAGCTGAGGCCACCCCAGAGAGAAAGGGAAAGAATAAACCATTAACTATCTTTCGGAGATATCATTTGTTTTTGGAAAAAAGACACCTGTTTTATGTTAACCTGGACATGATAAAAGTTTGTTACCGGGATAGATAATTGGCGTAACTGCGTTTCGCTAAATTGCAGATGACATTCGGTTAAGATAGAGATTAAGGACCACACTCTGGTGTAGGGAAAAGAAAGAAAAGAAAAAAGGAAGATTTTTTTTCCTTTGACCGATAATTGTAAACACCCGCGCAGCTGAGCGTCATTGGCTGAGTGGTGGCACATAAACATATGAGAAGGAGGGGAGGCTCTGAGGAGATTGGTGTGAGATACCACTGTGAGAGAGAAGGAAACCTGTTGACGCCCTCTAAGGGATTTACCAATATGAGAAAGGAAGAATTTGGGAGGACGATTCCATTAAGAACCCCTTCGGGGCAGAAAGTAATAGACTTCCAAAAATGGAAAGTGATAAATTTTCCTGTCCGAAAAAAACAAAAGAAAATCCTTTTTGTGGATTTAGAATTATCAGGAACCCAAACCACGACAAGCCCACACACGGTTTTGGTCGGCGTCCATATAAACAGAGTCGCAGCGAGTAGACGGCAGTTGGAGTTGGAGTTAGAGTTCGGCAGAGTTCCGAGGAGACGCAGACGCAGACAGGGTTGAGCTGTGAGCTCTGAGACCAGCCTCGCAGGAAGCTGACTGAAGATCCACGCATTCCGACTTCGACTTCTAACCAAAAACAATTTATTTTTGAAGAACGACTTAGACTCACACCACCAAAACAAGTTTTACGAATATCACCTGAAGATACAAAAAAACAGTTATCGAATAACAACTTAATATATTATGACTCGCCTAACAAACACAAAGTGTCACGAATCCATGGAAGCGGTTTGGGAGAAAGACCAGTCCTGTATTCAGCAACCAGATATAAAAATATTTGTTATTCTTTTTTAACACATTTGAACTTTTCGAATTGTTACTTTATTTTCTTTTACATATACTTGTGCGATATCACCTTTGCTCGAATTCAGCTTGCATTACGGCCCGGCGACTGATTGATTTCGTCTACCTAACACCAAATCACAACGTGGGTAGGTTAGACTAGAAGTCAAAGTAGTTACTTCGGTAATCAGACGTTGGAGGCGAGCTGGGAACGACAAAGCTGATACCGAATCTAACCAGATTCCCATCCGAATCAGCCAAGGGTTAGAACGTCACATTTGTTGCCGTGACAGCAGGTTCACGTCACATTTGGTACCGCGACCAATACCGAGTCACATTGGTCGTCACAGGATAGCACGTGGAAAGAGAAGCCGGGGTGACGTCACAATCTAACATGTTTCGCTTTTATTAAAGCTTCGTCAGAGACTGAGAGAAAACAGACGAAAAGACAGAAACGCTGGTATTTTCAATTTTGTTTGGGTCAATTCTCATTGGCCAGATCCCTGTCAATTGTATTTGCTGTTTTATTTAATCATATATAATTAATAATTTATAACAATAATGAAATTACAACTAAAAAAGACATACATGAATGCTACGAGAATTTAACACGTATTTAATTTGCTGGAATTCTTTCAAAAAGCGCTCAGCAGCTAACTGCAGTTGTCATATTCCAAAAATCAAGAAACATTCAAGTGACTTATCTGGTTTGTTGACACATGAGTATCGCGCCAAAACGCTCAACAGTGTCAGATAAAAACAATCAAGGACAGACGACAATAAATGAACAGGACTTAAGAAGACATAAGATATCGATTAACATTACATTTAAATATTTGAAGATCAAAGTTCCACAAGTGAGTACTGCGAGCGAAGAAACTGCTGGCACAGAATTTACGAATAATTCTAACCATTGCAACTGTAAAATGATGAGGCCTTGCCCTCAATCTAGTACTGTGCTTAAATTCGTAAAGTCTAGGCACCACTGAGGAAAGTTTTCCTGAACAATTACCATGAAAATATTTATAGAAATGGCAAAAAATAGCTATGCTATGGCGCTGGGAAAGTGACTGAAGCCGGGATGCCAGGTCGGAAACAACAACATTGCAGATTTTTCTTTGTATTTTATTATCACTAAAAGCATAGAAGAAGCACTAGAGCGGTTGTGGCAGCAATATTCAAAGCAAGGACGAATGGCAGACGTATAAATAAGTAAGAAATATTTTGGTGAGAAAAAAAAATTGTCTAGCACCTGTAATAAACTGAACGTAAATTTACTGTTGATTGTCTAGCATTAAAGCACTTCCTATACATTTTCCTCTGAATAAATTCGAATGTTTATTAGAGTAGCATTTTTAAAATAAAAAGCAAAATTATGGTCAGACTCATGATATAACTCTGCTGGCCCGGCTCGATCCTGGATCCTTCCCACCCTAGTCCGTATTGCCGTTGGTCAACTGATAGTTATCTGCCACTGCTTCGTTACTTCATCTGCTTCCTTGATTACAGAGCCGTGAAGGTTGAATTTTTCGTCCGTACTCGTGCGTTGGGTCGACCCGCAGCGAAATTGTGCTGCAAAAGGACAAAGTACGTGTCTGCTGGCAAAAATAAAAGGACATAACAAAATAACAAAGATGGTAGCCGTGTTCATTTTCCGTTGGTTTATATAGTTATTGATACAACCAAATTAACCTTCCTCGATAAAATCTCTATCTTTTTTTTTTTCTTTTAAAACTTGTTGCAGATTCAAAAAAAGATGGTCAGGAATATTCTCGGCTGGAGGTCAAATGGCCTCTTTCTGTTTCCCGTCCGCTTCTCTTGCCTTCTCCTGGCTTCTGTCTTTTTAGTTCGCCTAAGCGCTTGTTTATATGTATTTCGGCCGACTCCTAGCAGCCCTCAAGATTCATTAATATTCATAGCAATTAATTATCTCTCAGAATTTGGAGAAACGATACTGACTTTTAAACAAAGCGGTCCGCGGTCCGCCACTTATTCAAACAATAAATTCTTCGATAACAAACTTGTTTTTATAAATTCTTTTCTATGTCCTTGACGTTAATCGGCCCAGATTCCAAATGACAAAATTGACACATCCTTTTGTTTTGATAAGATTTGGGTTGCTATCAAAGCCTTTCCTTTGTTGTCGATTTTTGAATATGACCAATTAAAAATCTTCCCCAATTAGATTGTTTGCATTATTGGCTTGTGAATCATAACACATCCATTTGATTTTCGGCTGTTTTTATTTTACATTTTAACCCTTCCAATTCTCCAAATCCTATATGGGGTTTTCTGATGAAACCCTTTTAATCTTTTTCATACTATCAGTGTTACAATAGTATCTTGTTAACCCTTTCAACTACAAGCAATGACACTTTATCGTGTCACAATTATGCATTTCAACTAAAGCATTAATCAATAAAAGACCCCTTGTGTCTGCATATATTTTTTTATTTAAATTCCTTGAAGTTTCTTTTATGTATTGGTTGTGGCAATTATTACAGGTGAATAAATTCCTCCTTCAGATTTTAGTTCATTATTTTGTGTTGTATTAATTAAGTATTTTATTGTTTTAGAAGTAGTTGTAATACATGTTATGTTAAACTAAGTTGAATTCTTTTCAATGGTAGCTGTGATAAAAGTGGTGGATAGAACTTAAACATTCTAAATTTAAACTTTTCAGTGTCTTCTCTCCTTCGTGCTCATATGTAGTCGCATCAAGGTAAACATCCCTTTAGTCTAATGAAGTCCTAAACGATGAAACGCATCATTCGAAAACGCTTTCCATTTTGTCAAAGTTTTTTTTTCTCCCTAAATATCTATAATAGTTTATATATCGTTTTCCCATATGTGATGAATAAAAGTTCACAATATGGATAGAGTATTCATAACTCGAAGCAGTGTGGAGACAGAGATCAACACTGAATGGAGCCAGTCTGTTTCATGATTGAATGGAATCTTCAGACCTTGAGGGTTGCTTTCAACCATGAAACTTTGCAAATGATTCTATCAAAAACACGGTTTATATTGACGTTCCTTTAGAATGGCCACTGTAGAAGAATGGTTAACAGAAAATAAAACAGTTGCTTTTTTTACTGTAGATAAATAAATGCGTTTAATTACACCAGATTACATGTAACATTAGTTTGCTAGTTTGTAGGACACCCCTTCACGCGACTGAAGGGCTAAGCAAATGAACAGCTAAACAGAATCAGTGCTGTTCCCATATGCATTCCCCTTTTTATTGTTGGTTTATTGTTGCATAGTTTCTGTGGCTAAAAAAGTATTAATTTACACCGTGTCAGTATTTATTATATGCTATGTGTTCGCACATCATTAAATAATTTATGTAGAAATCCTTTGATCAAGTCATCCATGACACTTTTTAGTTAAGATACGTTCCTGTATGTATAACTGACGACTTACAGAAACTATTTGAGATTTATCTGACTTAAATTTTAGTAAATAAATAACTTAACATGTAATGCATGCATAATTCGATTGATATTACATATATTTAAGAGGCTTAACTTAGACTAATAACTAACTTAAAGGTTATCCTATGTGGATCGACTTAATTTTATTAAGATTAGTAAAGGAAGTATGTTAACACTGTGTGACAGACAATAAGTTATAAATATATATTCAAGTAACAGTAATTATTTGTTAAGATATACAATTAATAATATCAATTTTCGTTATGCCTTCCTTCTGCAGTCATATATATAATTGTACAAGGGTATGGAATGTACTTATCTGAACTTTGCATATCTGTACAGAGGCAAGGTCACAGAAGGTCACTGAACTTTTATATATCTGTACAGAGACAAGGTCATAAGGAAAGAAATAAATATGACCAAATGGAAAATAGATAACATTGATTATTTTTTGTGTGGGGTTATTTGCGCAGTTGTATAACTGACTGATAGTGTCGATACTTATTTGTACTGGTGTGAATAGAGTGGCATAACGATGCAGGATATTAACTGTAACGAGAAGAGTGCAGTTTTGTTGAAAACCTAGCACTGATATCTATCTATCTATCTATCTATCTATCTATCTATCTATCTATCTATCTCAATTTATTCATGATCTATCTATCTGTCTCAATTTATTTGTGATCTATCTATCTATCTATCTATCTATCTATCTATCTATCTATCTATCTCAATTAATTTGTGATCTATCTATCTATTTATCTATCTATGTATCTATCTATCTATCTATCTCAATTTATTCATGATCTATCTATCTATCTATCTATCTATCTATTTATCTATGCATGTCTGTGTGCATTTAATGAAAATTATTTCAAAGGATATATAGATTGAGGCATTAATATATGCGGCGGAATGTATTCGCTAGGAAGCTAATATGCAAATTAGGTACAGTAATATATTTGAATTTGTTATTTATTTATTGTTCTTGGATTTCAATAACGGACATAGAAAGGAACAAGGCGAAGATCGAAAGAGAAACCATTTCCATTATTATTATTACTACTATTATTATTATTGATTTACTTACTTATTTTTGTATCCCAGATAGATAGATAGATAGATAGGAACAGAGGTACGATAGATAGATAGATAGATAGATAGATAGATAGATAGATAGATAGATAGATAGATCTGAACCAGGAGAATTATATATATATATATATATATATATATATATATATATAAAATTTAATTTTTATTTTTTATTTTTTACTTTCATTTCTAGGTACATAGATATAAAACATCTATCTATCTATCTATCTATCTATCTATCTATCTATCTATCTATCTATCTATCTCTTTTCTCTCTCTCTCTCTCTCTATATATATATATATATATATATATATATATATATATATATATATATATATATATATATATATATATATATATATATAGAGAGAGAGAGAGAGGGAGATTATTTTCATTATTATTATTACTGATTTATTGATTTACTTATTCATTTTTCTTGTTTTTCATTTCCAGATCGATCGATAGATAGATAGATATATAGATAGGTAGATAGGTAGATAGATAGGCATGTATATAACAGATAGCAGCCCCTAAGCCTAATTACCCATGAGATCATTATAGACGACATTGGCTATGAAGAGCATTTTTTTTTTTTTTTTATTTGATATTATTTTTCTTTTCTTTTTTTCCATTCCTCTCCAAATATTTTGATTACCGTTTTTTCACTAAAACTTCTTACGATTTGAAATTTTTTGTTCACTTCTTTTTTATTTGAATATCTTAATCCACAATTTCGGAACTGTTTTCTTTGAACGTTTTTTTTTTCGTTCCTACGCCACCGACAACGCAAGAAAAATACTGCCATGATTTTTTTCCTCTTCAAATTATTGCTTCCACGAATTTTTCAACAATCAAGGAAAATCGTGCTCGCGAAGATTTGAAAGGAATTTTAACAGGAATATCCAAGCCATATCCGAGCCTGGATCAATATGACCCTTTTGTGTTTGTAGCTTCTTATTGATCTGCCTGTTTTGACTCGATGGATTTCAATCTACGAATTGTGTGCATTTCGAAAGAATGAGATTGTGTTCGAAAATAAATATATCTTGTTTAAAATAACTGATTTTTTTTTCTCTCAACATTAGTCTGCAGATTTATCGATGTGCTTACGTCTACACTCCTTGAATGGATAGTATCACACCGGTTTCACTTTGGAAATCGCGTGCCACCATCTCCGGTACTCTGCTTATATCACTTTTTAAAAATTCTCCTCTGTTTGCGTTTCCCTGGGTTTTTTTTTCTTGCTCCATTTTCCTGATTCTGTTATGAAGAGCGCGCTTTCTCTCAAAGAATACATCCATATCAATGATTTTAGGGTGCGAGGCGAAAGATCACACATCCAGCAACATTCACCATGTAATTGATAATCATCTGGACTCGAAAGACACCGAATGGACGATTGATAAAAACCAAATAGCCTAGTCAATATAGATATTAGACAGAAAAAAAATAAACCTTACCAATGCATATGCGATATCAATTTTTACCTAAACAGACCCTCGCCTATTCGCTATATTTCACATATACACAGGCAATTATCTCAAATCTCGTCACATAGACCAGTTCTATAGTGCACGCTGTGTTCTATTACTGTGACATTAAACAGTATTAAACTAAAGATAGCCTATGATTATTGTTCGCAGGCATTCTAGAACTATAATTAAACAACATAGCAAAGAGAAAAGAAAGCAGTAACTATTAGTAGTAAGAAGACAGAATATATAATTGTTAGCAAAAGAGACAACAGAAAAAGTTATCTCCATATGAGGGAAGTCAAAATGAAAATTTAAGTATCTATGTATAGTATGAGTAGATAGGTCATTGTTTGGACAAGAGTACAGGTTTAGACACCATTTCCTTTTTAGAATTGGGTTTCCGGTTCCTCCTGGAATATTTCCCATTCTCTTTCATGCATCTTAGTAGCATTATCACCTTGCTTCGGGAGAACTGATTTAAAAGATGTGTAAAAAAAGCAACAAAAACTACGGTAAACAGAACACAGAAATCCGTAGACGTATACAGATATGTCCAACATATACTAAGGGGTATACGAATGTATTAAATGATTCTATCGAAGAAGCTTACTGAGTGAATCCAGAACTTGAGTTCTTGATAAATAACTTTTTTAGCCAGAACTTACAAGAAAAGAAGATCAGTTTGGTGCTACGATAATATATCTACCGAGGTATTTGCGACATGTCGTAAATGAGTCATTATTACTGGAAAATGGTCAGGAAAAACGATGACCTGTTTACTGTATTTTTAAATGACATCCAATCAGTTTGCAAACATTAAAATCACTATGTGATGATTTTTTAAATGTTTTTGTATATGAGTTTTAATACATCACTGACTTTCAACTTAAACCTTACCCTAACCGTAACTGCTAACCCTAACTCTAACCCAAACCCTAACATTTTTCATATTTCCAACTTTTGTTAAATATCATACCATAGTAAAAATGAATAGTAGATATACTCTAGTAGAAAATGTACGGTTGATATGTTATATTAGCACCGCTTGTTCTCTTAAGTCAGTGACCCCTAAAGCTAAAGAAAAGCCACAGAGAAAGTCAAGAGAACGTCCGCCACGATACAAATAGGGGGACAAGCTTCTTAGATTTTCCGATCCCTCAACACGTCTTATCTCGGCCTCGTTCGATTAGAGCAGAAGGTTAAAAATATTGCTTACTGCTACAATTTCATCTCATAGCTTTATTTCGTGGGTACCGATCTGGCCAAAGAGTTATTTTTTTTAAAGCTACAAGCATTTGACTAGAAGAAGGCGAACCCTGAAAACGAACCTGGTGTCTGGTCTGAACTTCGACACTACAAATAGCAAATATACATTTCATAAGCTAAGCACAGTTGTAAGCGATAATAAAATGCTCTTAGAATCAATAGGAAATAGTGCCGAACTAATATCGTCTGTGTGAGTGAAGTCCATACATCTTACAGACTAAAGCTTTACTTGAACCGACAGTAATATGGTTCTACCAAGGAAGAATCAGAAATACCAGGAAAAAAAAATGTGAGTAATGAGGTCGTTTTAAAATCAACAGGATTTTTGGCACACACAAATTTCACGTAGGAAGTCGCACATTGCTTATCTCCAAGTGTTTTAAACATTTATTTTCTGTTTGTGTCCCCTTATTTTCTCTCGCGCCATTGTTGTTTTTCACTTAAGAAGAGCAAAGCTTGCTCGAAGAAGAATGATTAAAGAAAAGCATCCACATCAGCTTTCAGTGTCAGAGGCGAAAGAATACACGTCCAACAACATTCATACTCATCTGGGTTCGTAAGACACCGGAAGTAAGATTGATAATGAGCAATTGGCCTATTCACTATGGCTATTACGCAGAAGAAAATAAACGTTTTCAATGCACCTCCGATAGCATATTTTTCCATAAACCGATTTCCGCCTAGTCAGGTATCTGAAGCCACATATTTCTCCTACACGATTTCCCTAACATATTAAAAATTACATCACACAGACTAACACTCTAGTGTACTGTGTGTCACATTACCGTGGCAGTAAGTACGATTAAATTAGTCAATGACTATGGCTGACATGCATATTTTGATGTTTAACAAAGTCGTCTTCCTCGGCCATTCACTACTGGAAGAAATGTGTTCGCGACCCAGTAGAGTGACTATGTACACGTTACAGATGTTGTTCAGAAGTCAGATAAGATATACATTATTTTACATGAAGGCATATATGGAGAAGCCAAACGTTTTCAGAAATATTTTCTTATGCCGAACAGAGTGATTATTTTTATGAATTCTGCGATGGAATATAAGGAATATATGAATGAAATGGCCTATAAATTTAATTGACGACTGAAGAGGATTGATTTAACGTAACTGACAAACTCGTGAAGTATTCTGAAGTGGACGATTTATATGGGTGGTCGGTAATTTACTAGGGAAGATGAGCTTTGCAGTTCTATTCTCTATATATTGAAGATATATTAATTTTGTATATATTTAATATCGTTTTAAATTTTAAATAAGTAAATAAAAATTTAAATTTCTATTTTCTAATTAGTCGTATTTTTCTGCTTAATGGTCGAGTTATAAAATACAATCTAATTGAAGTCTCTTCTGTCATTCTCCCAAAACAATTAGAACGAATTAAGTAAATGGAAAGAGCTGTGGAACAAAACTATATACTAATTGTCAGGAAAAAAAAAGATGGCTTCTCCTGACTTATGGTTGAGATATTTGTGTGCCTCCAGTTGGTACTACTAGTAGTATTTCTTCTTCTCATCGTCATTGCTAAGGATCATGGACCGTGTACTTCGACATTCAGTTATGATTCATTGCCTTTCTCCGGCACTGCTTGCTAAGCAAGAATGAAGAACACAATATGCTATTTAATCCACATCAGGGGATTGGAAAAGATGGATTCATACGTTTTCCAAGGGTGTTTGCACGTAAATGATTGCAATGACCTTGACTGGAATCCGAACACGGATCTCTGATTTCCCGTTTCATGTTGCACTCCATTACATCAACCGCACATCCACTTATGATCCTGATTCACATCGGAGAAAAATGGTCGGCGGGTCCCTAATATTCTTCCATCCATTTAGTTGAATGTTGGTTATCGACACGCTGTACATCCATCCACAATACGCTTAAGATGAAGCCGGCAGCCACTGGAAGCTATTTTAGCAGTACAACGATGAGACCAACTTGCCAATCTAGTCTGTCAGTTATGTGCCATGAGTGATACACGCTTAGGCGATCATGTATCGAAAGATACATGACGGACGAGGCAAATTTTTTTTCCGAAGTAGGTTACTATTTCTTTCTGCGGGAGACCAGTTGCAATCCAAGGCTATAGAACCCGGTCTGTCCTGCTATTTACCCATAGCTGAGGGGAAGAAGAAAAGGATTCATACCTTTCCCAGGGGTATTAGCACCTAAATGAATGTAACTGATTCGACTAGAATTCGAACTCGGCTCTCCGATTCCTCAATCCGTGCCTCTATCCATTACACTACCGGCCAATCTAGTAGTAAGCTTAAATTCAAGCAGTCGACTTATCAAGATGGAAAACTTATTAGATCGATTGCATTGAAAAATATTTATGGAAAAGACACAAGAAGCCGTGTTAGGGCATTTGGAAAGTGACTGAAGCCAAGATGCCAGGTCAGGACCGATAACATTACAGTCATTTCTTTGGATCTTGCCAAGGGTCTCGAATTAGGAGCACCAGATCAGATGTAGCAATGCACTAACAAATATTAGGTTTCCTATATAGAAACCGTGTTAAGACGATCATGTTGCGTCTATCTTCCAAGTACAAAACCTCAGATTTATGCCTGTGTTGAATTTCATTAATCGGTTATTTTTTTACCATGATTTGAACATTGATCTTTGTCATGAATGACACAGATGCAACTGTTTAACCCAACGCCTATATGTCCCCCTTTATTCTCTTTTTTCTTCTATTCTGAATTATGTTAACTTTCTCTCTTTGTTTTCCTTAATTACGCCTTATTTTTGCCTTTCAGTTATTATCCCAACATAACTTTATCTGAACAAAATAATACTAAACTATTTTTACAGAGGACAGAAAGAGCAACATTGAAATCCGAAGGCGCACTGGGATAGCCATGGAAACATTCCAAAAGCTAAGCAGAGTACGAAGAAATAGGAACATTTCACTAGAAACAAGCAAAAGAGTACATTATTTATATTGTCCTCATCTTTGTCGCCATATTTATTACATCGTTTCGGCCGTTATACGCTCCGTCCATCTTCAGGTGGTTAGAATGTCGAACGGAACCCTTTATTTCGCTCACTGGAGTAGTCTGTTCTAGTCCCACATGCTATATTTTCAAGGACACAGAGCACAGTGGATAGAGGCGTTAGTTAGATCCACTGACAGGACCCAAAGATTGTGAGTTCAATACCCGGTTAAGGCAGTGGAGAACTTTCAGAGGGAAATTAACAGGAGATAACTGATAACTGATATCCATTAAAACATGTTGATAAGCCGTAAAATCAAATAAATGAATCTCACTCTTTGTTCGGCTTTTAGTTTACACAAACGCCGTTCTCCTTAGTTCAATTGCTTTAAACATGTCCCGTGAGTCCCTTTTTCACTACTCCATCTTTTCTCGTTGTATTTCACTGTCTTAATAAGAAGGCATCCGAAATCTTCCATCTTGCCTGATCTTGAACACCAATAACTGACACCGATGGGAAATATAGAATTCTCAAACCAACGAAGAATCTTTTCAAAGATAATTATTTATTCAGATTTCTGACTAGATATGCTTCCCGGTCGAAAAACTATAACGACTTCAAGGTTAAAATGTAGGAAAATATTTAAAAGAAAACATAAGTAAAAGTATTTGTAATTGATGTTCGTATAATATGTCCATGAATTTTTAGTTCTAAGTTTCGTTTCAATTAGTTTCACACACACACACACACACACACACACACACACACACACACACACACACACACACACAGAAAGAGAGAGAGACAGAGACACACACACAGAAATGCGCGTTTTCTCTTCTCTTCATTCCCCGTCTCTATCAACACCATCCACCTGTATACTCTCTCTAATTAATCACACCTTTTCCCTTCTTTTTGTCTCTCTCACTTTATCCTTCCTTTACTCATTACCATTATAATAACTCACTATTCAGTATTTCAAACAGCTCAACACGCCGTCTTACACAAATTTACAAACACAGACTAATATACGGAGAAACGTATAAGCATTGAATATTTCCTTTATTACCAAGTCACGCAAATGCTGCCGGTGAAATCCTTCGTGGTTTACGGTGTCAGGGGGAGATAATCCGTTGTCATCACCAGAATAGGGCGGCAGGAAAGCCTCCCAGTGATGGAAAGCAGATGAAAAGAAACGAAAGTTTCATTTGCTAAAATAAATGGCCGTTACGTGAGTTTGGTCGCAGATAAGACGATCGTCGCCGAGAAGGAGCCTACCGTCTCCAATGTCTTTCTAAAAACGAGATGGCGACTTAGCGTTTTCGAAGACACGGTCCGTTCTTCAGCCGCAGGATTAACCGCTCCCGAGTTCTGGCGGGAATATGTGCAGAAGGAATGACGGCAAAGGGATTAAGGCTTCGATTCTAAGTGTTCTGGAGACAACGTGATTCATTCGATGTCGGACCGATGACTGATGGAATATAAAACTCGTTGCCGCGTTTCCCTGCTTTATTCGATTTTTATTTTAGCCTGTTATTTTTGTTCCTCTTTTTCTATCGTCATCTTTTATGGCTTTATTCGAGCGGTTTTGCTCTTGTCATCTTCGTCACAGCGATATGTCAACGTCTTTATCGTCGTCTTCATTTTCCCTCCTCTTCGTTTTCTCTCTATTTGATTACCATCTTTACATTTCAGTAATTTCTATTTTCCCTCGCTTTTCTTCTTCTTCTTTTTTTCTTCTTCTTCTTCTTCTTCTAACTGTATCTAGCGTTTCTCATTGGATAACAAGCAACAGCAAGTCTCCTCAATGCCATAGGACTTTGTTGTTGCTGATGCTGCTGCTTTACTTTTTTCTTATAGTCTTTCGTTTGAGTTGTTTGAGTTGTTGTTCTTATTCTTTTTCTTGTTTTCCTTACAACGGTTATTTTTAGTTTATCGTCTTTTTCTTCTTTTTCCCCTAATAGTATTTGGTAAGTGGCAGCAAGTCTATCTAATATAATAACACTTTTTTGTTCAGTATTTACATTAGTCGGACTATTGTCCTCATCTTTGTCGCCATATTTGTCACAACGTTTCGGCCGTTGTACGCTCCGGCCTTCTTCAGGTGGTTGGAATTTCGAACCGAACCCTTTATTTCGATCACTGGGGTAGACTGTCCTAGTTCCACGTGCCATGTTTGATGGATGTCAGTTATCAGTTATCTCCTGCTAATTTTCCCTCTGAAAGTTCTCTACTGCCTTAACCAGGTATTGAACCCAGGACACATGGCACAGAGGATAAAGGCTTTGGTTAGATCCAGTGACAGACCCAAAGAAGGTGAGTTCAATTCCTGGTTAAGGCAGTGGAGAACTTTCAGAGGGAAAATTAGCAGGAGATAACTGATAACTGACATCCATCAAACATGGCACGTGGAACTAGGACAGTCTACCCCAGTGATCGAAATAAAGGGTTCAGTTCGAAATTCCAACCACCTGAAGAAGGCCGGAGCGTACAACGGCCGAAACGTTGTGACAAATATGGCGACAAAGATGAGGACAATAGTCCGACTAATGTAAATACTGTACATAATACCTCATCTCAGAAATATAGACAGACACTTTTTTGTTATTGCTCTTGTTGATGCTGCATTTCTTTTTTGTTCCATTCAACTATTCTTTCTCTTGTTGTTGTTGTTGTTGTTCTTCTTCTTCTTCTTCTTCTTCTTCTTCTTCTTCTTCTTTGTCCTAGAAAGTTTAAGAGTCTCGACAATATCTTGCACAATATCCTAGTCCGGTTCTTTTTGCTCATTTAAGGAATACACACTACATCCATGTCGTCTATTTTAAACCCGAGTATGCACTAAAAATTACGTTAGAAGTATTAAAATTAGCGAATTAAAAGCAAATGCATAAATTCTTTAGGAATTACTATGTTTAATTTTCGGAGACGAAATTGTGCGGTATGGGTTTTCGAGAATAACCGAACAAGGTGTGAATTCCTTAAAGGGGTAAAATAAAATTCTTCTTCTTCTCCTTTTTCTTCTTCTTCTTTTTCTTCTTCTTATCCTTCTTCTTCTTCATCTTTTCCTCCTCCTCCTCCTTCTTCTTCTTCTTCTTCTTCTTCTTCTTCTTCTTTTACAATCCCATTTCTATATTAATTTTTCTCCTAGTCAGTATTGTTTTGCATCTGGTCTCTCTCTAACAAGTGAGAGCAAGTCCCTTCATTATTCTAGAACGTTGGTTTTATTGTTAGAGTTGTTGCTTTACTTTTACCTCTTCTTCTTTTCTACTTATTTTCGTTGCTGGAATTGTTATTTCTCTTCTTTTTAGTTTTTTGTTGTTCTTTTTCTTATCTTGCCATTATTGTGCATGCGTGCTGTTTCCAGTGTCCCTCACTAGATAACAAGTGACAGCAAGTATCCTCAGCACTCCAGAATTTGCTGTTGTTGATTTTGCTTATCTTCTTCTTGCATTCACTTATTCTCACTCGTTACACTTATTGTCGCTATTCTTTTCCTTCTTTTTCTTTTTCTTCTTCATACGATTTTTATGCGTGTCGTATCAAATGTCTCTCCCTGGATAGTAATTGGTACCAATTAACTTGAATATCTTAAGACTTTGTAGTTATTGATGATATTGTTACTCTTATTCTTCTTGCTCTTCATTTTGTTTTCCGTTGGCTTAGATTTGAAATTGTTGCAGTTTTCTTTGTTCTTGCTCTTCTGCGGATGTGCGGCTAATGCAATGGAAAGTTGCTCGGAATGTGAATTCAGATAACCGAGTTCGATTTCCGATTGATTTTTGTTATATATACTTTCCCATAAATAAACTTGGGATATCTATGAGTCCATCTCATTCCACCCACAGCTATGGCTTAAGTAGTAGGACGTGTATCTGAAAATCGTTGCCAAAATATTCTAATGACATCTTCCCATTGTTTAATACTTAGCTCAGTTTCTGTAAAGCATCTTTCGCTATGTGACTTCTGATTTCTGTCATATTTTACCGCGTGTTTCTGCACTACTAACATAATTAAATCCCTGTGCCTTCAAGATTTTGACATCCTCTCTTTATACCATGGGTTGCCTACTTCACTGACGACCATGTACTGCGTATCCTTATAGTTAATCGTTAGCCGTTTAGGCTTGCTTTCGACTACGATTTGTGCACGAGTTCTTTTAGATTTCCTTCAGAGTTTGCTCTCAACAAAATATCAACCGATATCTTTTGTTGTTAAGATTATATTTGCCAACAATAAATCAGGATGCATTCGATTTCTCTTAGGAGCGCCTCGCTGATGAATTGAAATACGACGAAAGACCGATTCCTTGTTTTAGTTCTCTCGCTATTTTAAACTAAACGATTTATTGACGCAAAAATGCGTAAGACAAGAAGAAATATATCATGTCTATGCGACGAATTTTTCGTTTTGAACAGGAATTTTCTTCGTACGAATTATATTTTATGTAATTAATATTTATGTTGGGCGCACTACGACCACGTTGACTCGATGGCTGATTTTTCATTTGAATGATATGTCCTACATTTTTAAACATTTACAACAGCATGCCAGTCCAGATTTGCAATTTAGAAAAAATTATTGTTGAGAATACATCTATGACAGTAATAAACTAAATATTCTAGAAGCTATCTATACTAAAAATTGAAACCAAACCTTAATTAATTAATATAATTTTGAATACAGCACAAATGATTTAAAATCTGTACAGTAGATAGCTTAAAATATCAAGTTTGTACTAATAGTTTTAATACTTATTTCCTAAAAAAACACAACACGCCATGTTTTGCTGTTTTCGCTACACAAGTAAAAAATTGAACTTTCAGATAAACCCAGCAATTTTCTCTTTGAAAATGATGAACGATACAATATTTGTCTTAAAATAAATAATTTTATAACGATATTGTGATATATCGAAGGTATTCGGAATAAAATATATATCAACACTGCGATTTTCACTCTTCTCTTAATAATGACACCAAAAAGCTTTTCGAGGAATATGAAAGGATCATAATTGAAATAAGTAGGCAAACGTATAAATTATTCAATGAAAGACGTCTCAATATATATATATATATATATATATATATATATATATATATATATGAGTGAAAATAAGATAAATAATCAGTTACTAACACTGTAAGAGAGTGGCTATAACAAGCGACTTTTTTTGTTCGTAGGACTGGTATTTGTCTGGAATCTTAAACGCAGATCCACACGCTCTAATTTCCAGCGAAAATGCTTTTGAGAAGAATGGTAGTTTTCTCAGAATGTGGGAGAGAAGCAGGTGCAGAGGCAGTGGTTGTTGCACAGTTTCAAATTATCTGCAGTCTCTTTGCAGGCATTAAGAAAATTGACGATATCGAAAAAAAAAGAGAGAAAACCTCTCCTTTTTTAATAAACTTACATAAAGAAGTGTTAAACTCATTGATTATTTTATTTTTTTTTTAGAAAAAAAACATCACAATAGTTAAGAGGTTTACATATTAATTGTGGGTAGGGTCTATTGAATCCAACTGCAAAACTTGAAGTGAACGTGCTTGAACAACATTCTTGAAGAAAAGCGAAAATATTTATTGAAAGGAAAAAAATCAGTCAAGTATAGCATCCGACCAGGATTCTCATTGAAAAGAGAACTTTGTAATACGTTGAGTTTATAAAAGCTGGTAAGGTTCCATATAAATAAAACCTGGATTGTAATCATTCTATTGTGAAAGGCAACGGGAGGTTGTGCCATGAAAAAAAGGCAAATGATTTATTGTATTATGTTAACTCCAATTGTGTAAGTATTTATGATCTAAACACGAACGTAGTTTTATTGACGAAATCTTTTTAACATTATAGGATTTGGCAGCGGCATTGTCTTTTTCTTTTCTTTATTTTTATCTACGTATAAACTTCATTATTTTTTTCTTATAAACTTATGCATTTTTTTTTTCTTGTTCGCTTTCATTTCGAAAAAGAAATTCACTGCTGTTACTTTCTTTCATAATATCATATGTTATTTTTCTCTTGAAAATAGTTTTGTTTTTGTTATTTGTTTCTTTCATTCCCCCATTTTAAAAACAGATTTCACTTGAAGATCAGTTTCGTTCCTTTTATTTTTCATGTATTTAGTTCTTTCGTCGTTTCTTTCTTTTATTTTTCTCATATTGTATTTACTTTTCTTTCTTTTTTGATATTGTGTTTCTTCGATTTTTTTCTTGTTCTTTCTTTCTTTCGTCCATTTTACAACATTGTATTTTTCTTCCTTTCTCTCATTTTGTCGTCATTGTATTTTATTTTATTTTCACTTCATTTGTTCGTTTCCTTCTCCAAATTTTCCCAACTTGTGTTTAATTTGAGTTTTCTTTCTTTTTTAATATTTATTTATTTTTTCTTTCTTTATTTCGCCTATTTTTCTACATTGTATTTTATCTTGCTTTTTAATATTTCTTTCTGTCTTTCATTTGCCGATATTGTATATTATTTTATTTTCTCTTTGTTTGTCTGTTTTTTTTCCAAATGTTCCCACCTTGTATTTTATTTTATTTTTCTTTCTTATTTTTTTTTCTTTCATTTACCTGGCATTGTATTTGATTTGATTCTTTCCTTCTTTCTTGCACATATGTTTTCAGGTATTGTATTTTTTTTTCTTGCTTTTTTAATGTCTTTCTTTATTTCCAATATTTGCCGACATTGTGTTTTATTTTCTTTTCTCTTTGTTCCTCTTTGTTTGATTGTTTGTTTGTTTCTTTCTTTCTTTCAATATCGCATTTTATTTGAGTGATTTTTGTTTCTTCTTTCTTTCTTTCTTTTTTAACATCGCATTTTATTTGAGTGTTTTTTGTTTGTTTGTTTCTTTCTTTCTTTAATTTTCCCGATTTGTTTCAAGTTTTTCTTTCTTTCTTTAGTTCTTTCTATCTTTCGCTATTGTAGTTTATTATAGCCTTTCTTTCTCCCGTTTTCCCGACATTGTAGTTGATTTGATTGTTTCTTTCTTTCTTTCTTTTTTTCTTTCTTTCTTTCTTTCTTTCTTTCTTTCTTTGATTTTCAACCTCACCACAAGAGCCAACACCATCAATTGACAATTTCTTTCCTTCCCAACCATAATGGCAGGCCCACGTTCTTTTTCGTTTCCTTTACTTTTTTATTCAATAATCCTTCACTTTAGTTTTTAATATTCATGTGCTTCTTCTTCTCCCTCTCTCCCTCCTTGCCCCTCTTATTTTTCTGTCCCTTTAGTCGAAAATTGGCAAATAAAAGACTAGCTGTGAAAGGAAACAAAATTAGAACACACAAACACATATATATATATATATATATATATATATATATATATATATATATATATATATATATATAGTGAAGGCTGCAATCTTTAAAAGAATAAAGTTCGATCGGAAATAAGAAGAGCATAAAAACAGATAAACGTTACATTCGCAAAAAGTGGGTCTCATTTTTTTTTTCCCGCGCGAAAACCTGTCATTGCCAATCAGAGACTAATTGGCTAGCTGCGCCAGTTAGTTCTTCCAGCTGTCTATCTTATGCGTGTCTATGGCAACATTAGTGTTTTGAAGCTAATCTAATGTTCTCTACGTATGCATATGCGGGCATATAGTCAATCAGGAATAATCGACTTCTTGCAAGTTTTTCGCTAGATAGATTTTTAAAAAGGTGATAAGAAAGTTAGAATCATGTGTGCATGTACGTATCTGTGTATGTATGCATGTATCTCTTTCTTTAATCATAGGTACTAATGTGTGCGTACATCCGTACGCATTCATGCTTGTGTGAAGACGTACATATGTATGTTAGTCAGTGTGTTTTTTGGTGTGCACCTGCGAATTTTTCTCTCTGATCGTATGTTTGAAACGTTCTTTGCTAAGATTTCGCATACCAATAGCTATTGTATGCATAAGTGCGTCAGATTTTTCGTTCAAAGGCATGCTAAAATGGACTTGTGAATTTCCAGCGAATAAGCCATTTAGTGCATGTGAGTGTGTTTCTTATCTCTCTATATGTTGTTACTTATTAAGCTGATTAAATTCAGACACAAGGCCTCAAAATTGTAGTGCCTTGTAAGATATGATGTTGCAACATTTCGGATTTTGTCTTACTGGTCGAGCTTACTGAGCGACTAGCAATCAGGTGGACTCAGTATGAATATGCTTTGAGATCTACCCCCACTATTACCTATTTTCTCTCGTTTCTTTTGAATTAAACATATTTTGAGACAGTTCAAAAAGAGTGGCGTCAAAAATAAAAACATTCATTTCGTGGTTTGATTCAATAAAAAAATATGTCAGATGAAAAATTATTAAAAAATCCATTAACTCATTAGGAATTGCTTTGTTTACGTGATGGATGTTACAGTTTTTTGTGTATATTTATGCATAACTAGTGAGCGAGTCAAAATGACTTAATTCCCTTTATAGCCTACCAATAGGAGATTAACCAATCAGAAGTCGCAGAACACTGTATCCGTCGTATATAAAGGCGGCCATCTTTGTTTAACCTACCGGAATGACCAGAGCCAACATGACAGGCGAACATGACAGACGGAAGAACTACGCTCTGCTACTTTGCTGCGATATCCACTGCGAACCTGCACTACGCTTTCCTACTGTCTCCGAAATATTCACTGCCAATCTCTGGATTCTATACTCGAAGACGACCGTCATGAATTTGTAACAATGGATACAAAAATTATTAGATATGACTTTCGAAAAATATAAATCTGAACGATATGTAATTTAAGGCAAGTCGGTCTTTGCTTTGTGTGTGAGATTCGCCATTACTATTTTTCCTTCATTCAATTGAATGAAGATAACACAATTAGAAGTAGTATGTCGCTTGGAGTCGACGTACTCTTGGTGAAATAGGTAGTCAGCAAATAAGCTAACTCTCTAACTCTCTACTTATTTACTCCTTCTACTGACGATCTTCGGCATCACTCTATATGTATTTGAACGAGTCCAAGTCTTTTTCTGGAGAGGTGTGTTCATCTCCACCCACTCACACTTTTTAGATATGCACTTTCCTTAGACGATACTATTTTCCCAATATGGATCCACTTCCAATGTTTCGGTCGGATGACGTTTTCGCTTATCCTGACGTTGTATTGTAATTTCAGTTTTACGAGCAGGTACTTAATATGTATCGTAAAATACGTCTATCGGTAAATTAAATTGTACTGGTTGTCTATTCTGTGCATATCTAAATCTCAATTGGTTTATATGTCTCATGACGAAATCATCTATACTTGACAATGTACATCATACTACCAAGGAGCTGAATATTCTTTTAACTGCCAATTTTCATTTCCGGCCTTAAAACATTTAAAGAAAACTTTATCGACGATTTTAAATGATTTGGTAGGTTGAAATTGTTGAAATTTCTTCTTATTTCCTGGCAGTAATTTGTTAAAAATTGATCTAACTTTTCAAGCAAACATGAGCTCTGCAGATAACATTTTTTCGTTGGCATTTGCATTGGACATCATTTGATAACGTGTTCAAAAATTCTTGCAATGCCGTTTCTTCAGCTTCTAAGGCCTTGGCTTACTTCTCTTTTGAAGGTGTTAATCTTCCGCCTTTTCAAGCCTCATTTGAGCTTGGATGATAAATCGACGGAGTCAAATGTTCAATCGCGTAGCATTTGGTAATTGCTCCATTATCGGATACCACACTTTCTGTTATTCCAAATCTTGCAAAAAGTTCTCACAAGAATGTAATCGTCATTGCTGTAGTCGGTAGGTTAAACTTCAATATCTCGGACCATTTTGCGAAACTGTCGACCACAATTAAATAGTATGAAGCATTTAGTGGTCCAGCAAAGTCCATATGTAGTCTTGCCCACAGCTTATCAGTGCTTGGCCATGCTTGACAATTTATAGGTGGTGATTTTGCTGCTGAAATACAAACATTATATTTCATAACTGTATTTTGCAGATCGTTATCCATCTTTGGCCAATACACGAAACTTCTCATCAAGAACTTCATTCTCACTGTTCCCGGATGTTCTACGTGGAATTGTTTTAAAACCATTTTTCGTAGTGATAACAGAATTACAACTCTATCCGTGTACAAAAGTATTCCATCAAAACTAGAAAATACTGTATTATTGTCAGTAGGTTTAATTTTAGTTTCACTCCATTTCGATTTAACGGCATTCATAGTTTCGTTAAATAAAGTATCCTTCTTAAAATTAATTCTGACATCGTCTATCGTGACCGGCAATTCTTTAATAGTGTTACACACCAGGCTCTTAATTTCGATTTGGGATTCCAGCGTAGGAATCACAGTATGTTCAAAATCTTTCGATTACGATATCGATCTGGACAAACCATCTGCGTGTCCCAATTTCTTTAACGATAGAAATTCCATCTTGAAATCGCAGTTCAACAAAATCGTATCCCAATGACGTAGTCTGTTTGCAATATGCATGGAAATCTCTATCTTAGAATCGAATAAACTTTATCATGAACGATGATCAATTTGCAGTATGAATTTTCTTCCTGATATTATCGTGTGAAATTTCCTTACAGCAAAAATTATAGCCAGCATTTCCTTTTCAATTTGACTGTAGCATTTACCGCATTTGACAAACTTCCTGAAGCTTCGAATTTATGGCTTGTTACGGATTCGCTCCCGTCCGACGCCACTATTATCTGTCGTAATTTGTCCACGATAAATCTGAAGTTAGTTTTTAAATCCTTCGAAAGCTTTTTGACATTCCACCCATCAATTTCGTACCCTTCTTCAGTAAATTATTTACTCGAAATTTGTACATATCTGGTACATAAAATGGTCTAATAATTCGCTAATCCGAGAAATGATTGTAGAGTCACCAAATTTGTCGGGGGAATCATATCTTTAATTATACTTGATCGAGCGTGATCTGGTCTTCTTCCTTTTCGTCGGTTATCTAAATATTTAATCTTGCCCCGAAAGAATTTACATTTCTGTTCACTGATTTTGAAGCCGTAATCTTGCAGTCACTGAAATACTACCTAAATCAGTTTTATGTGCTGTATTTTCGTAGAACTCAGTTGTGGAGTTATTTCTCAGTGGAGGCTTGTATTTGAACTAAATCGGTCCTAAATAGGTTCGACGTACAAAACGTAAGGAACTTGTTCTAATAGTACTACGCAGAGTAATCTGGTTGTGGTCGCTGACTACTTTCGTATTCGACTAACTATCGACTACTGTCGTCAGACATCGACTAGTATTTAGTCACCCCCCACGAGGGTACCATGTGGCACAAAGCCGGTTTAACGTGGGATCTCCGAGTCAGTGGGCTCGGCCAAAAATATACCCTTTGAACACGTATAAACGGGTTCAGGGTCGGTTTACCTCCACGAACGAGACTCCGCTCTTCGGCGTAGCCTCGTTCGGGTTCCTCCCCGCCCGAAGGCAGAGAGTTCAACCGATCAGCCAGTAGACTGACGATATTCAGTTACGCCCCCCCCCACGAGGGCGTCATGTGACACAAGGACTTTTTTAACGTGGGCTCTCCGAGCCCGTGGTCCCGACCCCAAAATATGCCCATTGAACCCGTATAAACGTGTTCAGGGTCGGTTTACCTCCCTGAAAGAGAATCCGGTCTTCGGAGTAGCCTCGTTCGGGTTCCTCCCTGCCCGAAAGAAAAAAATTGAAGTGATCAGCCAGTCGACTGACTGACCGAACATCTCTTACTACTCCTACTTATATTAGGTGAGAGGGTCTATTAACTATAGAATAGGTGTGTTTCACAATAACACACTCTTAATAATTATACCATCTTTGTAAGCGACAACACTGTCAAGCCCAGTGAACATCATATCCCTTATTTGCAGGAAAATGCCTGGAACTACTTTTGCGCCAAAGGATATGTTTTTAAACTTGTAGAGTTCTTTATGCGTATTAATAGTCAAAGACTTCTGATATTCTTCATCCACTTCGGTTTGAAGTTATGAATCAAAAGTCAATTTTTGAAAAAAAAAATTACCACCATTTTATTTGGGAAATATATCCACGGAGTTGTTAGGGGATATGCATCTTGTAGGAAGCAATCATTCAATCCAGTTGGAAAATTTACATATAAACGAATCATATTTTTTCTTTCTAATATAAACCGCTGATGTTACCGATTCTGAGTAATCTTTTTTTTCAATAACTCTGCGGATTTCTAACCTATTCAGTTGGGTGTTAATAGTCTCCATCGCAGAAAAGGGTATTTTTCTGTTAGACTTAAACTCTGGTACGACGTTTTCTTTTAATTTAAAAAAAAAATGCTTTTGTACATTTTCCAAATCCGCTGAGAAAATATTCGTGAATTTATTTTTTAGTTTACTCAGTGTTTCTTTAGCTTTAATCTTTTTTACTGACGAAAAATCAATTTTTCCACTGAATGCATTAATCGGCCATTTGCATAGTTCAAATAATTCTAGCCAATCGATGCCAAGTAAATTTGAGTTGGAATTTTTTAATACGGAAACATCTGTTTTTTTTTTTAGCGATG
Organism: Acanthosepion pharaonis; assembly: GCA_903632075.3. Lineage (NCBI taxonomy): Eukaryota > Metazoa > Mollusca > Cephalopoda > Sepiida > Sepiidae > Acanthosepion > Acanthosepion pharaonis. The sequence goes on from CAHIKZ030002512.1 coordinate 1,066,430, forward strand.
TTACACGTGATTAATTTCTTGTCCAATATTCCTGTTGCAGCTTAGTCACTTTTTCTCAAGTTAGGCTCACTAATTCTGTTCCAATTTTGTACATCAATAATTTTAATATCGCTAACAGTGTCCAATAACGCAGGGTTATACATTTTACTTTTACTGTCACGAATTTTCTATTATTTTAATTTTCCAGTTTTTAGCTGGTAGTTCTACTTTCAGTAAGTCCATGCGTATTTTTCTTGCTTTTGGACTTACAGTAACTTCATTTTTGACTATCTATTTAAAACCAAACAATTTGGTTTTAAATAGATAAACCTTTCTGAAATGAAATAGAAATGGTTTAAATATTTTTATTATGGATATTTTCGTTTGGTACTAATATCTTTTTACGAACAATTTGTACTTCTGTCGATCGATTTTGCTCGATTTTCGCTTTATTGTATTGACACTTTTTGTACACTCTTCCACAAGAGTCTGTATTGCTAACTTTGAATCCTGTTCAAATTTTGTAAATATTCGAGAGCGTATTTCCGCATGGTCTCATACCTTTAATCAAAATTAGACATTTAAATCTGTTTGGAGATAATTCATCCAGTTTAAATTTCTCACACTCACTGTTGACTCTACCGTCATATGTGACAAAATCTTCATTTTCATCGTTAGTAAGGTTCATACACTGCCAACTTGTATAAAACTGAATTCTTTTCACCAAAACGTTGTGATAATATCTACAACATTTCGTTAATTTTTTCTGGAGTATTCGGCAAAAAGAAATTTAGATATTTTCGTGTTCAGTGAGGCAGAATTTTCATAAAAGAAGACGTAGTTTCTTTTCATCCAGACATACTTATACTGACTGAAGTACGATAGGAATGTAATGTTTTCTTCTGGGACGTAAAAAAATTACCTAATTGAGTTAGCGACGGTGTCCGTCGGAAACGAAATTGACGCATTGTCTCTTCCTTGCTTTTCAGTATTGTTTTTATCTGTTCTTGATATTCAGTCTCCCCCTGTTGCATTTGTTGCAATAGTTGCTGAATAGATATCTTCAATTCTTCAATAGTGTATTATGTTCGTACAAGGAGTCCTTAAATAAAAAAAAGAAAAAAAGTTGTTTTTCCTAATAGCAAGATATCAGACAGCCTTTGTCGACTTCCGCGTCGCTGAATATACACAAACTCCAGAAATTTATTTTCCGTGAATTTTGAATTTCGTCAGCTATTTATGTTAAGAAAGAGGAAACCATTTTTTTTTTTTCGTGGTGAATTCGAATTCTTGTCGCCACAGTTATGTCTTAATTGCCATTAAGATAACACAATCAAGAAGTATTATGTCGCTTGGAGTCTTGCTGAAATAGGTAGTAGGCAGATACGCTAAATCTCGATCTCTTTATTTCTTTAGTCCGAGATTGATCTTTGGGAGACACACACACACACACACACACACACACAAACACACACAGAGACACACACAAACACATACACACACACGGGCGCGTACACACAGAGACACACACATGCACACACACACACACACACACACACGCGCGCACACACATAGAAACACACACAAACACACACACACACACACGGGCGCGTACACACAGAGACACACACATGCACATAATCACACACACACACGGGCGCGTACACACAGAGACACACACACAAACACACACGCGCGCACACACACACAAACACACACACACACACACATATATATATATATGGTGTGATGGGTAAATTGTCGTTAATTTGTATTTTTCATTTTGAGCCTATAATAGTTTTTTTGTTTTTGATTTTGTTGACTTCACAGTATATTAGGTTCCGTTTGGCACCGTATGTGAGAAAAGACCACCATGACGCAATTCACCCAGCCATAAATTTGGAAACGGCATGCTGTACTGCTTGGCATTCGCACCGGAAACTCCAATACGAAAATTTCAGTGGGATTTGTGTCAATCTGAAGAAATTACAGAGAATTCGGAAAGATATGGATGAGTCTAATGATGTGCACGAACGTGTTTGTAGTTATTACTCATGATGGCGGCATTATGTTTCCAGTTCTCTTTTCTCAGGGCCATAAACTAAACACGGAAGCTTAGATCATGCCCTGAGGTGGTCATGCTGCCCTGGTTTAAGTGAGTGACTGCTAGATGAACTTAACTTTGGCAAATGCCCCGAAAGCAGGAGAAACCAGTTATGGTCGTCTGCGACTACATCCCCCCTTACATCTAGCCACCTAATTCCCAGACTGCAATCACATTGATTATTATATGTGGGTCGAAGTTGAGCGAGGGACCAACAAAACTCCTTGTACGACCAAAGATGAACCGAAGGCAAGGATTATGACAGCATTCACCAACTTAAACAAGTAGACCGTCCAGATGAGTTGCAGGAAATTCGGAAGTCGCATCTTGAAGTCACTGGCGGTTTGTTTAATAAATTTAGTATTTCAAGATATTTTTGTTTATTTTAGTAAATATATCTGTTAAAATGAGATGTCAGTGTTATTTTAAGTTTTGCGTAATTTAGACGATAATTTATCCATCATATATATATATATATATATATATATATATATATATATATATATATATATATTAATTAAATTAAGAAAAGTCCACGTGAGATATCTGGTAAAACGACTTAAGATTTTCGTATTTAATCATTGAATATTGTTTTTCCATTTGGTCTGTTGCTTCTGCTATATATTTTAGAGTTTCTTGATTAAAATACTAAGACGAATCAGCAATGTCATTGGTCCTGGCGTGATATTTCGACTTCAATCAATTTACCGACGCCGTAACTTATCTTTAAATATTTTCATAGTAATTGTTCTCATGAGATTTTCTTTTTGGTCTCTAGACTTTATGAATTTAAGTGTATTACTAGATTCACAGCAAGGTTTCATCATTGGATGAATGTAACCGTAAGTTCTATGCTAACAGTTTCTTCTATCGCACTTCTTACTTGAGGAACTCTCTTCCGAATTCTTGCTTTCTAGTCAAGTTTGATCTTCAATATTTTAAATGTTATTAAAATTCTTGTTCTTTTGCTGGTCTCTCTCCTTCATAATGTTTTCAGTTTCTCACATTCTGTAACACTCAGTAAACCATTGTGTCTAAGTGGCTTTATTGAAATGGTTTTAAACAAATACCTTAGATAGATCTATTTTAATTAATTTTATAAATATTGATTTATCGAATATCGAGACCTGATGAGTTTTCGATGTGAAACTCTCGAGTTGGTTAACCATTTTATTTCAATATTTCTTGATTTATTCAACATTGAAATTCGAGTTATCTGTTGAGCGCATTTTAGCAGTAGTTCTCTTAAAATAAGAAAAAATCTTCTCAGTTATATAATTATTATTATCATTGTAAAATTTATTTTTTTATATTTTCTCTTGTTCTAATGTCACCAGAGGATAAACTGTTGTCTGTATAGAACATTTTAAATTCTAAAATTTAGCTTACTTAATAAAGGCTTATAAAAACATAATCTGTTAATAACACAGTTATTCTTATATGATTTTGTTAACGTCACCAAATTTGCAACCCAATATTTATAAGTAGCTTTTTTATTTATTTGTTAATTACATATCAAGAGAGAAGGATGAAATGGATGTGACTCTGAGAATTTTAAATTTTATTTTTTTCAAATATATATTTAAGGTATATTGTCAAGCCAATTTCATTTAGTTTATATTCAATGTATTTGTTTTTTTTAACACTTTTGTTATTAAATATTCCTCAGTGTGATTATAAAAGATCTGCCAAAAAATGTCAAATGTTAGAATAACCTGGACGTAAATTTACAGTATTGCCCTAACGATTAAAGCACATTCTATACATTTTTGACTTAGTAAATTGCCTTCTATTTTAATTTGGGTAGCATTTTTTAGATATAAAAAAAAATGTTCAGATTCATTGTGGGAAACAACTAATGAGTGTATTATTTTGTAAAATATCATATATGTATTCATATAAATTTTTATTCAAATTCCTTGAAGTTTCCCCTTTGGATCCTTGTGGCAAATACGTTTCGGCCGTTGTACGCTCCGGCCTTCTTCAGGTGGTTGTTATGTCGACACATTAAGGACACATGGCAAAGTGGATAAAGGCGTTGGTTAGATCCAGTGACAGGACACAAAGAGTGTGAGTTCAATACCTGGTTAAGGCGGTGGAGAACTTGAAGAGTGGAATTAACAGAGGATAACTGATATCCATTAGACATGGCACGTGAAACTAGAACAGTCCACCCCAGCGAGCGAAATACAGGGTCCAGTTCGACATTCCAACCACCTGAAGAAGGCCAGAGCGTACAACGACCGAAACGTTGTGATAAATATGGCAAAAAGATGAGGGCAATAGTCAGAATAATGTAAATATTGTACAGCAAAGTTCGTCACACACAAAATAGGGAGTTACTTTTCAATCACTATATATATATATATATATATATATATATATATATATATATATATTATGCAGTGTTACATTAGAACATGCACATAAACACTACAAAACTGTACATCTTTTCGACGTTAAAAAATGTTAACGTTTCATAAGGTGAGAAATCACGATGCTACTAAAATACTTTATTCCGAAATGCATTTGTATATATATACAGGGTGACCCAAAAAAATAGGAACTTTTTATCAATTCAATAAAACCAATAGTGATAGAAGAAATATATTTTATTCATAGTAATTGAAAACTTAAAACATGCCATTTAAAAAACAATGATGGCATTTTCATTTTTTTAAAAAATTACGTCCTGTAGATGGCGTCCTCCTGTACGAATGCATTCTTGAAATCCGCATGGACTGCTGCTACATCTCAGCTTGGATATTGTGAATTTCATCTTGAATTCTAAATGGCGAAATGTTTACTTGCTCAAGATCACTGTCTTGCAGTGTTGCCACTTGCTCATGTCTGGCAATACGCACTTAAAAAATTTCCGTTTTTTTTGGATCACCCGTATATATATATATATATATATATATATATATAGTCATCCAGCGACATACTGTTGCGTGGCTCATCAGTATGACTAGACTCCCGATTGCCTCAAGCCGGGATCAAGACCGGACTGATTTTATATCAGTCGGAGATTTTAAGACATTAGCGCACGGCTGAGGAAACGTAAGAAAAAAAAAATTAACGTTGAAACAAGATGTACAGATTTGCATGTTCTAATGTAATACGGCATAATAAATAAATATTTATTGCTCTACTTTTGTATTGAGCCCTGTTCTAAATGAATGTTTTGAACGCTGAAATATTACTCTTCTTTCTTTTACATTTGAATATATATATATGTATATATATATATATATTGATTTAAAATATGCTTTTTTGCTACACAGTTCTAACCATGTTTCAAAATGGAAGCTAAAAGCCCCGAATTTAATATTGTAATTAAATTAAGAGGATGAAATGGAACTAATGTCTTTAATTTAATTACAAAATTAAATTCGCGGCTTTTAGCTTCCATTTTTGAAACATGGTTAGAACTGTGTAGCGAAAAAAACATTTTAAATCAATTAATTTATAATATTAATGCTCTGTAAATTTACATTGAGCACTATTTTGCAAAAAATAAAAATATCTATAAGAACACCGGATTATATATCTTTTCTTTCTTTTATTTATTATATTTTTATTTATATATATATATATATATATATATATATATATATATATATATATATATATATATATATATATATATATATATATATATAAATATGAGAATAAATATAAAATAATCTAAAATCAAAATATAAAATAAACTGAGGGTTTCTTTGAAAATAAATAGAGACTAAATATAATATAATAATATTAGAACTTCAATAATGCCAAAATCAACAGCCAAGGAAGCAACAATCATTAAATAAATAAAATTAAACTGATGAGTATTGTTCCATGAAACGCTGATAATATACCGTGTGTAAAAGCAAAATTGTCCAAATTGTGTAACAGCATGGGATAAATAAATGTTTAATATCTAAAAAAAAAACACTAAACTAATTGAGTTTCTGTTTTCCAGTTTTTCAGATCCGTCTTTTAACCATCATGACACCACGGATCGTAAGAATCAGCTCGAAAGAGAACGGGTTAAAATCGTTTTGTGCCAGCCCAACTATGTCTTCGTAACTGAGCAATGATGGGAGGAAAAGATCATTCAGGCTTTCGGCAATGATACCAATATTCTTACTCTGGATTCTATCTTAAGTTCATTCAAAAGAACGGTAAGTATTTTCAAAAAAGAGGGACCAGTAGAAACGAAAATTATATCAGGAGGTCACAATAGCAAGAAGGATCATCATTTCCAGTTAGTTTTTCGTGTAAATTTTTTTGTTGTGTGCAATAGAGTTATAAAAAGCAAAAGATATCTTTAATCATTTGTAAGATACAACGGTTCAGAGATAAATCAGTTGGACAATTTTGGTTAAACAAAATAAATATATATATATATATCTATATATAATATAAATATATATATATATATATATATAAAGAGAAAGCGAAAAACAAGGAAAAGAGAGAAAGATTTGACAGATCGATATGGAGATAGATCGATCTTTCTTTCTATCTTTATTTGTACAGAATAGCATTAACAAAGATTGTTTTACGGAAAACGTCAGTCGACAAGGCATTTCTTTTGAGTCAAGCAATCTTTGTAATTATAAACTCTCAAGGCATTAATAATAGTAAATAACAATCTTTCGTTTACTCGTTTAGTCCCCTAAAAGAGTGGGTGTCCTTTCGCGAAACTCACAGTAGCGATATGTAGGCGACTTTGATTTGATTTATCATTTACATACATCAAATAAAATCATACGTTCACTTATCTGACCTTTTTTTGAGTTTTGTGGAAATTACAACCACTCAAATGATGTGATAATAAAATTGCACCATCAAGCTCCCTGTCTCAGCGAATGCTATATTCATGACTGCTCAGTCGAACGCTGACACATTCGGGTACGGAATATCCAATGGTTACCCATAGATTCATCGATAAAAAACGGCCAATGTTTACTTATAGATACAAGTATAAACGAGGATATCTTGATGTTCTATCCTTAAAGAGGTTACAAATAGACAAAGGTAGTACTCGAGTGAAGGAAGAGCAACACGAGCGTAAATGAAAGAAAGAGAACTCACGTCTGAAAGACAGGGAATCGGGTGACAGGCTAGAAATTCCCAAATCAAAGAGAAGAAAGGATGTGGCATAAGGCCTTTTTCTTTTTTTTTTCTTTTTTAATGCCGAGTAAAACTGAGGTTTTCGGGCAAAAATTCCCCTGCAGATGTAAAATTCACCACCCCAGACGAGATCTGCCTTTCGGCAAACAATTTCTTGGGTTCCTTTCTTCCGAAAGCTGGAGAAGAATTCCATTTTTCGTAGTAAAGCCCCAGGTATATCCTGTTACTATATAGCTACTAATATCATAGTCCACATATAAGGAGTGTGGTGCATTCCATTTTTTTTGTTTTTCATCTTTTTTACATGTTTAATTTTTTATTCGGCGCCCATTTAAAACCTTCTTTCTTGAGGATTGGCTAGCTTCACATTTATTTTATCATGTTTCTCCTTTTAACATTTGGACTAGGTTTCTTTGATTTAATATTTGTCATTAGACCTACAACATGGTTCAGGAGATCAAGACATAAATCTGGAGAAGAGAAGAAGAAGTTTACAATTCATTTGTTAATGAACCAATTTGACACTAATTAAAAATTAAAAGTCATGGAATTAACTATTGTGAGATAATACAACATGGATCCAGGACTATATAAATATGCGCTAGAAGAGAAGAAGAAGAGAGGAGAGAGATATATAGTATATACGATACCAATATTGGACATATATTTTATATATTGTGAGAGAAATGGATCTTCCAGGACTATATAAAGTATGCGACATAACACTCTAGAGAAGAGAAGAAGAAGAGAGAGAGAGAGTAGTATCAAACGACTACCAATTTGGACACTAACATGCATAAAAAATTAAATCATGGAATTAACAATTTGAGACAAAACAGATATGGACTCTTCCAGGACTATCTTTCGACAATAACTATAGAGAAGAGAAGAAGAAGAAGAGACAGAATAGCCGCGTACGACTACCAAATTGGACACTAACATGCATAAAAATTAAAGTCATGGAATTAACAATCAGTGAGACCGTAATCAGACCTCGACTTCCAGGACTATTATGCGACATAATCTTTAAGAAGAAGAGGAGGAGAGAGAGTATTAGTAGTAAGCCCTTTACGACTACCAATATTGGACACTAACATGCATAAAAATTAAAAAGTCATGGAATTTTGAGACCGTATCAGACTAACAACATGGACTCTTCCAGGACTATATAAATATGCGGCATGAACACTCTAGAGAAGAGAAGAAGAAGAGGAGAAGTATTCTAATACTGTAGTATCAGGCGCGTATTAACAATATTGGACACTAAATGCATAAAAATTTAAATGGAATTAACAATTGTGAGACCGTAAGACCTACAACATGGACTCTTCCAGGACTATATAAAACTAACACTAGGAAAAGAGAAGAAGAGGAGGGAGAGAGTATTCTAATACCGTAGTATTACGACTACCAAAACTCACAGCATAAAAATTAAAGTCGAATTAACAATTGTGAGACAAATAAAAAGACCTACAACATGGACTCTTCCAGGACTAGATAAAGTATGCGACATCACACCTAGAGAAGAGAAGAAGAAGAGGAAGAAAAAATCATAATAATACGTTCATGCATAAAATTGCCCTCATGGGGTCAAAATTGTGGAGAGCAACAGATACAAAGTTCCAGGACTATTGTCGACTTATAAGTTAATAATATTCTTAACATATAAAATTAAAGTCATGGAATTAAATTTGAGACCGTAACAGACCCACAACATTCTTCCAGGACTATATCAGGCGATAACACTCTAGAGAAGAGAAGAAGAAGAGGAGGAGAGATTAATACCGTTTTACGAACATGGTGGACACTAACAGGGAGCTTGGAATTGGAGAACAGACCTACAACATGACTACTTTCCAGGAAAATTATATAAAGTATGCGAAAAAATACTAGAGAAAAATAAGAAAGGAGTTTAGAGGAGTTATTTCTAATACAGTAGTATCAGCCAAGCAGGACTACCAATATTGGACACTAACATTAAAAAATTAAAGTCATGGTTGTGAGACCGTAACAGACCTACAACATACCTTCCAGGACTATATAAAGTATAATAACAACTAGAGAAGAGAAGAAGAAGAGGAGGAGAGAGAGTATTCTAATTCATCGTACGACTACCAATATTGGACACTAAATGCATAAAAATTAAAGTTTACTTAGAGATACAAGTAATAAACAGGACTATATCTTGACTCTTCTATCAATGAAAGACTACCAAAGAGACACTAACATGCGTCATGGAATTAACAATTGTGAGACCGTAACAGACCTACAACATGGACTCTTCCAGGACTATATAAAGTATGGCATAACACTCTAGAGAAGAGAAGAAGAAGAAGGAGAGAGAGTATAAATGTTATCAGCCGCTTACGACTTTTTGACACTTTTTCATGGAATTCAATTGAAAGACCTACAACATGGAATCGATGCATAAAACTCTAGAGAAGAGAAGAAGAAGAGGAGGAGAAATTCCTAAACCGTAGTATCAGCCGCTTACGACTACCAATATTGACACCAACATGCATAAAAAATTAAAATGGAATTGTGAGACCGTAACAGACCCAACATGGACTCTTCCAGGACTATATAAAGTTGCGGTATAACAATTAGAGAAGAGAAGAAGAAGAGGAGGAGAGAGAGTATTCTAATACTGTAGTATCAGCTGCTTACGACTACCAATAGAAATGCATAAAAATTAAAGTCATGGAATTAACAATTTGAGACCGTAACAGACCTACAACATGGACTCTTCCAGGACTATATAAAGTATGCGGCATAACACTAGAGAAGAGAAGAAGAAGAGGAGGAGAGAGGGTACTGTAATCATTACGACTACCAATATTGACACTAACATGCATAAAAATTAAAGTTTGGAATTAATAATTGTGAGACCTAAACAGACCTACAACATGGACCCTTCCAGGACTATATAAACTATATATAGCTAGTATAACAATATTGGTCATAAAAATTAAAGTCATCCAGAGACCGTAACAGACCTACAACATGGACTCTTCCAGGACTATATAAAGTATGCGGCATAACACTCTAGAGAAGAGAAGAAGAAGAGGAGGAGAGAGAGTATTCTAATACCGTAGTATCAGCCGCTTACGACTACCAATATTGACACTAACATGGCTAAAAATTAAAGTCCGTAATTGTGAGACCGCAACAGACCTACAACATGGACTCTTCCAGACTATATGTATGCGATAACACTCTTACATGTTTACGACTACCAATATTCACACATATAAATACAATTTTTCCTTTCCGCATAAACAGGGATATAGTATTCCGATGTATATCAGGTTTACGACTACCAAAGACACTAACCTTTAAAGTCATGGAATTAACAATTGTGAAACATGGACTTCCAGGATATGCGGCTAGAGAGAAGAAGAAGAAGAAGAGAAAGAGTATTCTAATACCGCAATATCAGCCGCTTACGACTACCCAATATTGACACTAACATATTAACATTTATGAGACCGTAACAGACCCACAACATGGCTCCCAGGACTATATTTTGGCATAACACTCTAGAGAGAAGAAGAAGAAGAAGAGAAAGAGTATTCTAATACCGTAGTATCTCTTACGATTTAATGGACCCTAACATGCATAAAAAAATTAAAGTCATGGAATTAACAATTGTGAGACCGTAACAGACCTACAACATGGACTCTTCCAGGACTATATAAAGTATGCGGCATAACACTCTAGAGAGAAGAAGAAGAAGAAGAGAAAATTCTAATACCGTAGTATCAGCCGCTTACGACTACCAATATTGGACACTAACATGCATAAAAATTAAAGTCATGGAATTAATGAGACCGTAACAGACCTACAACATTCCAGGACTATATAAAGTATGCGACATAACACTCTAGAGAAGAGAAGAAGAAGAGGAGGAGAGAAGTATTCTAATACCGTAGTATCATTACGACTACCAATATTGGACACTAACATGCATAAAAATTAAAGTCATGGAATTAACAAATGTGAGACCGTAACAGACCTACAACATGGACTCTTCAGGACTATATAAAGTATGCGGCATAACACTCTAGAGAAGAGAGAAGAAGAAGGAGAGAGAGAGTATCAGCCGCTTACGACTACCAATATTGGACACTAATACGCATAAAAAATTAAAGTCATGGAATTAACTTAGACCGTAACAACCTACAACATGGACTCTTCCAGGACTATATAAAGTATGCGACATAACATAGAGAAGAGAAGAAGAAGAAGAAGAGAAATTCTAATGTAGTATTCGCTTACGACTACCATTATTGGACACTAACATGCATAAAAATGTCATGGAATTAACAATTGTGAGACCGTAACAGACCTACAACATGGACTCTTCCAGGACTATATAAAGTATGCGATATAACACTCTAGGAGAAGAGGAGGAAGAGAGAGAGAGAGAGAGAGAGAGAGAGAGAGAGAGAGAGTATTCTCATGCCGTAGTATCAGCCGCGTACGACTACCAATATTGGACACTAGCAACATAGTAAGCTCCGCTTACACTTACACTATCTTTGTAACCTTTTTGTTTAATATATCTTTCTTACCTCTAATCCGTGTTCCGTGTTTTCCTTCCGTGGTCCCAACTTTGGGTCCACATCAGCTTTTTATGTATGTGGTTTTTGCTCAGAGGAAGACCAACGAACACCCCTACCATACCAAAGATTCACTGAAAGCTGCTGTTAGCGACATCATACCCGACATAAATAATGATCAACGTATGTAACCATTTTGGAAGCCTAATAGAAGCCGATCAAAAGACTTGACATTTGTATGTAAGAATATATGTATTAAATTTTGTGAAAATATATTTTCTCTGCTAAATAATATGATTACCTCGAATTTGTTCTTAGATGCATAATAACCGTGTTATTGACACCTAGTGATATCGAGTGGGTACTTGGCCGAAATGGTTTGTCTATAATAATCAAGACGAGAACAGGTGGAAGTCAAAGTAATTTTGTTTATAGGCTAAAATATAAAACAGACTTTTTGATATAAGTATACATCAGGCCGAATTTTACTTATACTATCACATATAAACATAACCAATGTTATTTTTTAAAATAATATTTCCCTTCAGGACGTCGGCTAACAAGACTTTCTACTGATTCCATTCTTCTTTATCTGAAAATTTGGCATGATTTCTTGGGAAAGAAAGAGATGCTTGCCTCTGTTTTCGGCATAGTTCTGAAATCAGAGTCTTACTTCACTTAGACTGGTTACCATTCAGGATCGGAAAGCCCAATCAATATTATTATTTAATCCATAGCTAGACAAATACGAAACTGATTCATGCCCTTCCCAGAGATATTGGGGTGAATGAGAACACAATAGGGTAGGTCAGAATATGAACTCGCGTCGCTGATTTCACTTTCCGTGCCATTAAGTTTGATCCTAACCGTAACTCCCGTGTTTACTGACATACCGACCAATAATAACACGGCTACTATTAATAATAATTAAAACCATAAACAGATTTTGACATTAGATAACTCAACAATGGTTGACATGTCGTAAGATCCGCTCATCCAACCTAATACACATCCATTAGTAATTCTGATTAGCAATTTCGTTATGGCTTTGATCGATGTTTTCAGTCGATCCTTTGTAATATTTAGAACGTTGTCTTGCCTTTCGAGGTGATATTACATTAACCACCCAGCATCCTGATCTTGTCATTTGGTTGGTTAACTTTCCTCCGAAATGTCTTGTCATTGAATTATTAAGTTCTTTTGAGGAAACTCTCCAATGGGCTTATGAATTTAAGCGTAAACATTACGAAGACTTGTGAGAAGAATCCACGCGACATGAGCGGATAACTAATAGGGTATTTGGGGGAGTAGAATCCGGACTGTCTTTCGTCAAAATCCAGCCTACCTGACCAAAATCTCGAAATACTACACTTAATATATTCGGTCAGCTTGAGAACTTGCAGGAAAAACAACAAAGCAAATATATGAAGAGGGCCAGACTTTGCATTCGAATCAGGCGCCCCCACACCCTGACAGAAAAGCAACAAAGTCTGCTGATATTCGGAAGTATTACTGAGGCCTGCTGGGTTATTGGTAATGGCATTTCAGGCACGAAATCTGATGTCAGTTTTCTTACAGTGGTATTTTCATTGAATGATTGATTCGTTTTCTACTACTTATCAACCCATTCTAAGTTATTTTTAAAGATTTTTTTGTTAACATTTGGGCTTTATTAAAAAGATAATGATCATTTAATGATGCCATACTTACTAATTAACCTATAGCAATGGAGAAGAAGAAGAAGAAGAAGAAGAAGAAGAAGAAGAAGAAGAAGAAGAAGAAGAAGAAGAAGAAGTGGAGTGAATTCGAGCAGTGGCAAATAGTTATATGTACAAATTTGAATTATGTTACCATTTAGCATTTGTAGGCTTACTAAGGCGCTCTCGGAAAGATATAGATTCGCAACAACAGGGGATATCAGTTCAAATCTCACCAGAATCTTTATTTTTTGATTTATGCAGCTTACTTGATAATCGCCGAATGTCAGAAGAATATTGTCTTGTAATAAGAACGTTGGTAAGAACGTCTGATAAGAATTTTTCTTGAATAAGAGCGTTTGAATATGAATATCTTGTGATAACAATATTGTCTTGGAATAAGAACAAACGAAAATACGATTAGATTAAAAACGTATCACAGGTTTATGTTTGTTTAGCTAAAAATGATTTTGTGGTTCAACGATATTTGGAGCGTTTGTTTTACCTCGAGAAGATCACCTTTAACGGTACTGTGACAGCTGTCATATCATTGGGACATTTAAACTGACAATGTCAAACTGAGGTATATTGTGTTTATTTTTACTAACATGGAAGAGTAAAGAAAAGAGCCAAGATATTTGGCAAATGGTTCTTTTTATACTGTTAGCAAGGTAGAAATGCATCTTAAACACCAAAAATATATAAAGAAAAATATTTCTAGAGTTTATGAATAAAGAATTTTAAATTATTGTCAACCTAAGCGGTAACGTCCCTGTGGGGGTGCTATGAACTCTTAAAGAAAGTAAGCATTATCGCTAAACCATTAGAATCACAAATGGAAAAATCACCTTTCTATATAAGTATTTATTTATCTTTTGGCCGAGATATTTATATTTTTGACGTGGGGACTTTGATGTGACATAATGGTTATCAAGTTTGTCTCGATAAATCAATTACTGTTGAATAGTGAGTTCAATACTCACTCGGTGCCCCACACTTTCGATCTTGTGCCACATCTAAGCTAAGCTTAGAAAAACATTCGCAGGTGTTATGCTAGTCGTGATATGGAAGACGGGACAGAATTAATTTTATGGAGATGAGAAATTTACCTCTTACCAACGGATCTTGTTCTTTAAGCATTAGCGTAAAGCCAAGATCAGGAGAGAAAGGCGACGACTCCCTACATCAGAATCTGGCAAATGGTGGAAAAGTCTTGCGCGTATCCGTCGAGTGAAAGGAGAGGACTTAGAGTGGCATTTAGATGCCGGTTAGGTATCAGTATATTGGGAACTCTGTATTAAATATTGGCCAATCCGCAGAAAATAGGTTAGTTTAGGCTCGTTTTGCTTTTAGTTTTTTTTGTTGTTTTTTTTTCCGCCAATTCAACTTAGGGTATATATATTCATTGGTACTTTGTATTTTCGTCCCCACTTTTTTTAATATAATCCCTCCCACTCCCCACCACCGCCAGTTACAAGAAATGTCAGTTCTCTGGTGGATGTAGCACACCTTTCGTTTTTCGAGTGTGTTTTTCTTATTTGTCGTAAACGAATGTGTAATTGTGTATGTGATTAGTCAAATCGTTGGTTTTCCTTTATAAAAGTCCATCATTAATTTCGTCTTCTTTTTTATTTTGCTTACTTTACTTTCTCGTATATATAGTATTATTCCTATTGTAAATATTTATTGGGTTTTTCATTCTTGAATGTCGTTACTATATTCCTCAGCGCTCACAGACTTCATAGAAACTTGAGGTATTATGGGAGCCGTAATAAAAATACTAAGTGAGAATGTAGCATTTTGGTGCAAGGAATATCGTATAGTTTGTTTGGATCAGTGTTTCTGGATAGCTAAGTTTAAGATTAGATTCATGATAAACCTTCCTCATCCCATTTTTGGCCATGTGCCACTTTTTTTTTAACGGAAATAAAATATTATTTATATTTTAAGTGTGATTTAAGCATTTAGCTCTAATTGCAATATGAGTATAGCTCAAAATATTGGAGGGTGATTTTCCATTTGAATTTCTTAGATGCGGTGTTATTATTATTTACACTCGGAATAATTTTCTAAGCTTTGTCGTTAATATCACTGCGTTTCGATCGCTGTGTCCTACGGTCTTCTTCAGTTTCTGGGAAACCTTTAAAGAATTTCAAGTTGAATACTTTATTTTATCTATGGAAGGTAGATGGCTTCCAAAATATTCACCAAAATATTTAAATTATAAAAATATTAAATAGAAATAAACAGGAATACACTTTCGATTCCTATCGTAGAAGACATATTCTACGAAATTTCTGGAACATTCAGTTATGTAAATAAAATGTATCTATAAAATAAAGTATAATCAATATATATATATATATATATATATATATATATATATATATATATATATATATGTGTGTGTGTGTGTGTGTGTGTGTATGTGAGTCTGTGTTGCTTCAAGACCCTTTTTCATCTGTGGGAAAATTGTCCAGCATTCACTGCCATATAGGGGGATTGCTATTAGTTAACAATTCAGCCAAAAACAAAATAATCCAAAACACTCTGGTCATATTCTTAAACAGCTTTGTCAAATCCAAACTTTTGAAACTTTGTCAGGCATGGAACTAAAATTGTTCAGAAATGTCTAAAATGTCCGTTGTTGTATACAGATGCATTCTCAGGTCAATGGTTATATATCGCTTTGAGGAGCGCCATTATTCGAACCTCCTAGACAAAATAAAAAAAAAAATAAAGAATTTGGCCATTTAACAGAAACCACATCCATTGAGGACTTTCAACAGCAGCAACAACTAACATGGATAGCACATGTAACTCGAAGAGAAAATAAGGTAAGAAACAAGATGTTGACGTTCCACACCACATCAAACAAATGGTTAGGAAATAAACCTCCATCGTTACTGGAAAGAAAGACAACAATCACTGACCTAAAGAAAACTAATTTTCTGAACAATTCTTTTAATAGCGTTATTATATTTCAGCCGAAAGTAGCACTGGCTATTCGGTCAAAGAATGCCAAATTTTTCCTTATAAGAGAATGGGTTACATTATCGATATGTACTGACTTTCATATCAGACATTTCTCATGAAAATCAGTAACAATAAGGTATGTTTTTTTTTTTGTTTTTTTGTACGGCCTATCAACCACAATGGGTTATTTAATGCAGACAATTTGTATTGCTGGTAATATTTTCCTTCAAAAATGTATTGCGGGTAATATTTTTTCTTCAAAATCTATGTCTGGTAATATTTTTCCTCCAAAAATGTATAGGTGGCAATATTTTTTTTCAAAACTGTATTGCTGGTAATAATGTATTGCTGGCAATAATTGTTGCAAAGTATTTCTAATATTAAAAACTATATTTCCACTTTCATAGTGTTTTGACCCCAGTGTGTGGGGTTAACTATTTACTTATATCTGAGAGCTTAACAGGTACTACCAGTCCGGGTTAGGGTGGACCTGGGAACACCAGCAATTAAGAGGTGGTTCCACGCTCGTCAAAACCTTCTGATCAGAGGCCTTGCTGTTGGATGTAGTTTATCGTTAAACCCAGGACGAGACAATAGAGCAAACGCCTTTAAAATAGATTAGATATTTTAATGTTGGTATGAGATTAACAAACAAATTTCATTAGAAAGAAAGAAAATATGACTGGCCTGCTATGAAACATCACTCTTTCTATATAATAGTTAATACGAGCAATTTCTTCATAGAGGAAGAGGATAATTGAGGCAACGGAAATGTAGGTCTAGTGAATGATGCTGAGGTTAAATGGAAGATGTGAACAATCAGGAAGTACGAAAGAAAATGCGGGAAAAATTACACACAGAAAGAGACGGTGAGACTTGAAACTTCTGGGACACAAAATGAGGAAAGTTTCGAAGAATTTGAAACGCGGAGGACATATTTAATTCAAGACAGGAACAGGGAAAGAGTGGACCTGCCTAACAAGTTTGATTAAATGGATGGCAGGACAAAAAGTGGGAGGGATTATAATGGGACAATTTTTGCGTAGAGCTACGAATGATAGGAAATTGTGGAGAGCCATAATTGAACTCGTCTTGCGAGAAGGCGGAGTATAAAAAAAAATGAGGCATTTTCATTTGGAATATCCCAGGAAATAAAATTTAAAAATATAAACAGTAGACATAGTTATCTACGAATAAAATAGTGTTCTTACGTCCAAGTCAAAGTCTCATAGATAGGCTCTTTCGTTTAGGAAGATTGCATAGCACCAATTTTGTAAGAGAAAAATGTATCTTAAAAATTGGCATCCGAAACACTTGTCTTTGATTTGAACTCGAACACCGACTACCGCAGCTGTTGGGAAAGGTTTGCTCATATATACATTTAGCCATATATCTTAAATTTTTTTTTTTTAACTGATCCTTCTTTAGGTGACATGCGTGTCGAGGCTTAGGCAATTACGTCTCTTTTCCAAGCAGTCACCCATCTCGGTAACGATCAACCTCGACTTTGCTTGACTTCAGTGATCGGACGAAAAGCGATATTTCAACTTGAGATGGCTGTAAGCTATTTGAACTAATACTGTACTTTAACCTTTAGCCTTTAAAGAACGAACTAAGATCGACTATGCACAAATCTCAGCGCACATTCAAGGAATATATTTACGTTTTGATACAGATGTAGGGACGTGCTCCGCGGCCTAATCACAATTGTGCGTGCTAAAAAGAAAAAAATAAATTAGAAGAAACGAAAAATCGAAAGATCTAGAATGCTCACATTCTGTTCTAAGTGTGCGCGCTAAATGAAATGAACGACGAGGTATGAAAAAAGCGAGAAAATATATAAAATTCGACTTCCATCGACGATAACGCAACACAAGGGAGCGGACGCGAGTGTGAGTGCGCATGCGCGCAAAGAACGGTAGTGCAAGAAAATGGAGAGCGTGTGTAAGTGTTTTCCCAACAGACTTTCACCGTCACCACCCCGCAACTGTTCAAATCTTACTGCACACCCCCATCCAGCCACCACCATCCTCGCACCACCCAGACAACTTGGCGCCAGATAAGGAAAAAATGACGATCGATACAATTGATTAAAAACTGTTGATAGCGACGAGTGAGTCTTTTTCTACGCACTAACCTCCCCTCCTCCTCGTCCAATACTTTACCCGATATTATTATTATTATTATTATTATTATTATTATTATTCATTTTATACTGGGTAATGCTGAATATTGTAAGCATTACCATTTTCACTGTACTCGAAAGTGAACGTGATGTGTGCTTGAATATAGTTTGTGCGTGCTTGTATTCTCGCAAGTATTGTTAACAACGAATTCAATCATAAGTAGTCCCTATAATCTTATGTGTGCGTGTATGTGTGTAGTGGGTACTTCGATGTGTAATGATTAGCTAGCTTGTCTCTCTGGGTCAATTACGACTGAATAGTGAGTTCGATCCTCACTGAGTGCTCCAAATTTTCGGCCTTGTGCCACATCTAAACTACACTTAGAAAATCATTTAGACACGACTTGGTGTAATGGTTACCAAGCTTGTCTCACTGGATCAATTACGACGAAATAATATATTCGATCCATTGAGTCCCCCATACACTTGTAGAAAATCATCATGACGGTGTATAGATATGCCTATATATATATATATATATATATATATATATATATATATATATATATATATATATATATATATATATATATATAAAACATAGAGGAACACACACACGGTGTATATATATATATATATATATATATATATAAGATAGAAGAACAACACACACACACACACATATATATATATATATATACACACACACACACACACACACACACACACACACACATATATATATATATATCTATTGATCTTCTATGTTCAATTTACGCGGAAATGTCAAAAATTTATCTACACAATTTTGCATTTTTTTAATCATTTCACCCCAAACAAGGCGGGAACGCCTTTAGTAGAGTAGGCAGGGGGTTACAGTGAGTGATGGTGAGAGAAAAGACTCAGTATAGGGGGAACTGAGGAAAGGTTAAAAGTTGAACGGGGTTAAAGAAGATAGAAGATGGCGATTGACGTTACATTTAATTTTTTGAAGAAAGCAAGGGAAGCCAGAAAACGGAAGTGAGTTCAACAGGTGAAATGTGCGAGAAAAGAAACTGTTTGAGTAGAAGTGGCGATTACATTGAGCTAATTCAACATGAAAGCTTGGGATCCAGATTCCAATCTAGTAGTACAGTTAAACTCACGAAGTCAAGGCACCAAGGAAAAAGATCATCAAAGCGGTAGCCATGAAAAGAACAACTTACTTTGTCACAAGGATAGAATCAGCAACGAACTCACTCCAGTAGTATTAGCTTGCTAACCATTGATAGAAAGCTAGGCTGGGTTGTCTAGCTTTGTTTGGCAGCCAGTTTATAAGAAAGAAAACTAAATTCAGAACTAAGTAGAAGGTAGCAAAAACACTCCACTATCTTTCCTAAGACAGGATAACAATTCACAGATAATAAAATAATAAGAAACTGATAAGAGCCATCTGCGTAGCATAGCATTATCATCCATCAGCGTAACTTCTACTCTAAACTGAGACGCGTATTATTTTTATATAATGTATAAATGCTTCCCAAATTTAGCACAAACCACAATCATGGGCTCGCTTGTAAGGAGGAAAATCATTTGGGTAGTAACGTTTGGCTAGATTAGCTTACTATATTTTGCTTTAGAGTGAGATGTACATCCATTTATAAGCGAATATTTGAAATGGAGGCTTAGTTTGGCACAAGGCTATGAGTGTAGACTTCTCATCTATGTCCCAGCTCATTAGAATATTGTCAGCAAGACTAGCTCAAGTATAAATCTCCTTAGTAGACACTCCTACTAGAGCGGCCATGTATACACTGTGCACTGCAGAAAGAAAACTAGTGCGTTCTAGCTCAAACTACAATTTATATAGAAATTCTTGTCGTTTCCTTATTGCCAAAACACATTGAAACGCCAATAAGCGAGGTTAAGCAATGACGCGTCTGGTCAGTATCTAAATGGGTGACCGATATCTAACAAGGCGCATGTTAATGGCATGGAATTGTTAATCGCATAGCCAAGTCCCAGTTTCTTTTAGGTTAATTATAATCACTTACGCACAAATACCTATGAGAAATGTACGAATCCGCTTCTTCTTGCCCCAGCAATGGGTTAATTAGTAAAACGTCTAGTACTACACTATTATTATCTCTAAAATAGAATAAAATAAATCTACGTACAAAATATTTAGATTTCAGCATTAAATTACCCATAGATGTTGACATGCCGCTAAGGAAAATGAACAACAACGGATAATAAAATCCATATATTAGGGTTAAGTTGATTGATAACACGTTTTTGCATATTTAATTTCTTTTGTTGATTGATTACCACGACGAACGTTTCCTATATACGATCTAGATGATGATAATGATGATGATAATTTTTGGTTTGGTTTGGTTTATTTTGTTTTACCACAATGGGTTTATTTAATGCCGACAATTTTTATTGCTGGTAATATTTCTTTTTTCAAAAATGTATTGTTAGTATTAAAACCTATTTTTATACTTTCATAGTGTTTTGACCCTTCTGGGGAATTAACTATTTGCCCATAGCTGGGAATCTGCCGACCCGGGTAAGTGTGGCCCTGGGAACACCAGCAATTAAGAGGTGGTTCCACGCTCCTCAAAACCTCCGGATTAGAGGCCTTGCTGTCGGATGTAATTTATCGTCATACCCAGAGCGAATGATGATTATGTATGTGTGTGTGTCTTTCTGTGTTTGTCTATATTTCTGAGATGTGTATGTACAGTATTTACATTAGTCGGACTATTGTCCTCATCTTTGTCGCCATATTTGTCACAACGTTTCGGCCGTTGTACGCTCCGGCCTTTTCTTCAGGTGGTTGGAATTTCGAACTGAACCCTTTATTTCGATCACCGGGGGTAGACTGTTCTAATTTCACGTGCCATGTTTGATGGATGTCAGTTATCAGTTATCTCCTGCTAATTTTCCCTCTGAAAGTTCTCCACTGCCTTAACCAGGAATTGAACTCACCTTCTTTGGGTCTGTCACTGGATCTAACCAACGCCTTTATCCACTGTGCCATGTGTCCTTGAGAAATAAAGGGTTCAGTTCGAAATTCCAACCACCTGAAGAAGGCCGGAGCGTACAACGGCCGAAACGTTGTGACAAATATGGCGACAAAGATGAGGACAATAGTCCGACTAATGTAAATACTGTGTCTTTCTGTGTTTGCTTATATGTCTATGTGTTTTCGTGAACTTTTGTTCATACATGCTTGTGTGACACTATAAAGAGTCAATGGTGTTAGTTGAAAGGAAGGTGACACTATCGGGACTCTGGTGGTTTGAAATTAGGATTAAAAAGGTTCATGCTTAAACCCCGTATAGAACTGAAGCATTGGAAAGGTTAAAAGCGTTAGATCAGAAAAAGTTAAAGTGAGAAAAGGAAATTGAAATATGAAGTGAGGAAGAATACTTTTTTTCTGACTAACATAATCGCACTTAGGAATTGTTGTGTGCCCCCGAAAATGGTCGGAGTATAAAGAGTAGAAAAATTTGTAGTAAATAATTTTGTTTTTGAAAAGTTGACTGTTTTAGTATTTGAAGGCCATTGTCGTCCGAGGGGCGAATAAAACCGAAAATCTAAATAATGTAATTTGAAATTGGGTCGAAATTTTAGAAATCGACAAGCAAAGGGAATTCATTGGAATTCGACGAATGAAATTCCTTTGAAATAATATTTAAATAAACAAGTTTGTTGACGGAAAAAATATTGTTTTAATAAAAACGGCCGATTGTCGAGAAATGTGGAAACAACATTTATTGTTTTGAAATCTCAGACCGCTTTGTTTAGGGTTGATGTCATGTCGCCAGGGTTGGAGAAAATAATTAATTGAGGAATACATAATGAGGTTTGAGTGGTAGTGAGAGTTGTAACCTCCAAGTGAGTGAGCCATTGTTCTTTCTTTGACTAATGTTTCCCGTTGGCATGAAGTGGAAGGATTATATTGAATCAATTACTAAGTCTGCTTGCAAGGAAATTTGGTTCACTGTGCAGTGCTAGACAATTCTTCTCTCCAGAATCTATCTTACACATTTATAAACCTGCCATTCGTCCATGCTCTAAATATTGCTGCTACATATGGCCTGTGCATTGAATATTGCTGTCACATCTGATTTGGTTCTTCTGCGAGATTCTTGGTAAACTCCCTAGAAGAATCTGTAAAAGATGGCATCTCGGCTTCCCTTCCGTAACGTATCTTCTCTGTGTTGTTTCTATGAATATTTTCATAGTAATTTTTCTCATGAGCGTTCATTCTACTTTGATATCTAGACGTTATGAATTTAAGCACAGTATTGCATTGGTGGCAAGGTCTCGTCATTTTACAGTTGAAATGTCTAGATATAACCGTAGGTTCTATGCTAAACGTTTCCTCTCTCGAACTTCGCGCATGTGGAATTCTCTTCTGACTTTTTGCTTACAAGTTAACTTTGATCTTCAAAAATTAAATGCAGTGTCAATCGTTATCTTTATAATTTCTTTTCTCATATTCTCTCACACTCAGTGACCCCTTGCTCCATTGTGGTTTTATTACGTTGCTAATTAGACAATTGAATTTTACACGTTAGCATAAACACGCAACCAGTAAATTATAAGTGTAGGTTAAATTGTGTGATATGAATATTTGTTTGTGTCCTTTCTTTTCCTTTTTTTAGTCTTCTCTCTGCCTCTGTTGCCTTCAGTATACTTTTTTTTAATTCTCCAAATCTTCTTTCCTTACTGCAATGCATCCACGAAGTGTCAACTGTCTGATTCTGATTGTAGGTAGAAGTGACTTTTTGGTTCTCGTTTTCCATAAAACTTTCTAGTTGCTTGCAAACTCTCCCAGTGGTATTCTCAGCGTCGTTCATCTTTGAAGAAATTGCCCAACAGTCAAGTAGCACTAGTTAAACTTGGTTGGTAACGAGTCTAGGTGATGGAAAACACTAAATTCAAAACACAAGAAGGGTTGTTTGCGCTATATAAATCAGTCCTCTGTATATCAGTTGTTCCGTCTTACTGTTAAATTAGCCAGATATAAGCGTGTGTTCTATTCTAATAGTTGCTTTTCTCGTATTTCTAACCTCTGGATGTATCTTTTCCTATTTCTTATTTCCCTGCCACCACCAATGTTTAAAATTTAAATGCAGTGTCAATCGACGTCTTCTGTCTTCTTGAATCCTATTCCTTTAGTGTCCTTTCTCGTAACTACAGTCTTATGATTCTCTTTCACTCCCAATAACTCTTTGTGTCATAGTGCCATTCTCGATTTGCTTGGGGTGAAATGATTTAAAAAAAATCTGATTGTTCTGTTCTCGGAGCTGAAGCGTTGGAGAGTCATATATCAAAGAATCCAATATGGCGTAATTTTCAGGGTTTATTTATTTATTTATTTTCTTCTCAAGGCGCACGAGGCACTCAAGGTCCTGAATGAGTTCGCTGTATCCACGGTAAGAGTAATAAATAAAAAGCATAGCTTATGAGGATATGTGGAAAAGATAATGTTTAACACTAGACATGAAGTGGTTATGATTCTAGTGATCTGGAAAGAATCCACTTGGGAGTCAATTTCATGAAGTAACGGTTCCCGGGAAGAAACTAACTAAATTCAAACCCTCCATATTCCGTCCGTATCCCAGTAATAACTTCGTTATTAATTGGATATGGACGGAATATGGAGGGTTCAAATCTGGCTCCTGGGATTTAGCTCGTCAGAAAATTTTCCATGGAAATAGCAATAGTTTAGCGAGAGGCTTGCAACGTTCCGTTTATCAGAAAGCATTGCTGAAGGAGAAATGAATTCTTCTCAGAAGAAGCCTCGCAGACGCGTTTAAACTCTAACAGTGACGACTGGGCATCACCAGCCTAGATATGGCAGCAGTACTCCATTTTCAGCCTCATCTGTCTCTTGTAAAATCGAGCTTAGCAAAGAGTCGGCTACTTACTGGGGCGGTGTACCGACCATTTTTCCAGCATCTTTAACGATTGATCGTATATATGAGTTACGACTAAGGTCTGGGTGAGTCCCAATAGGCGTTCAAGGCAAGGAAATTCCTTGAAAGAACGAACGTCCCAGGGGATAGACAATAATCAAGGTTCTGTTTTGTGTTAATGGAATGTTATTAGCTTGGTTTTTTATCATTTTTCGCCATTGAGCTGTCAGTGGAGAGATCAGCTGCCAGGATTTGGTCTTTTAGATTTCGGGACGTGCAAACGTACTCACTTGTATCGTCTGCATAGATATTCACTAGAGGTGGGAGTATAAAAATTAATGGAATGTTATTATTGCAGACTGATTTTTCATCGCCTCTAGGTTTAACGAAACACTGTTTTTTGATGAGACAGTTAATAAAGGAAATGAAATACGCCAATAGGCACATTGAATCTTCCGTTTCCTTGTTTACTAAACTGATAGACGAGCAGGACACTGTTGATTGACATGGGCTGAATTCTAGACAACTAAATTATTAATAATACATAGATAAATAGCCTGATGCTACACCAGCAACTGCTATATTGGCGGCTTGGTGGTGATAACATGTATGTCTGTTTTTTTAATCAATGAAGAGGGGATTACAGTAAGTATCCCTTTCATTACCACAGATCTGATTGATACATTCCTGGCCTTAACAAGTTAGAAATATGTAGTGGCCTGTTAAGGCCCAGAAAGAAAGACACGGAAAGAAGGAGGTAGGTTGAATAAGGGTGTTATTAGTCAGCAGATAGAAGTATCCGTCCAAACTGTCAGGTCACACTGCGTCCCAAGTGGACTCTTTAGGAAGTCTCGCAGGTTAGTATTTATAAAGGACGAAGAGTTCATTCTAATGTAGATATGTCACCATAACAAAATGTCCACGAGGGATTGATGCTCTGTACATTTCTGTTCATAAGCGGGGATAAAGGATGTATCATACCGGGTCGCAAAAGGGTTGTTTTATTTCAGACGCAGGGTGAGCCAGCATCTTGGGAGTCATATGTAGATACTTCGAAGCACCCTTAATGGGAGACCGTCTGAGTGCACTGTGTTAAACGAGCTGAATGTTTTTCTTTGAATTGGGTCTCACAAGAGAGGTTTTAGTTTAGTTGAAGGATGTGGCAGCTCAGGCGACACGGGATTCATAGCAGATACTTGGGAGCACCCTTAATGGGAAACGGTCTGAGCGCACTGTTAATCAAGATAAATGTCTTTTGAATTGGGTCCTACGACGCTTTCATAAAAAATGCTAACCAGAGGGCACACATTTGGCTGTGAGGGATGTGCCTGGTATACACTTTTAATCTGGGTGTCATAAGGATTATATAAGGCTTCGTGAGCTTGTAGCACAGCGTTAGTTTTTTGGCATAGTATACTTTCACTTAATAATAAAAATAATAATAATAATAATAATAATAATAAACCTTTATCAGAAACGAACATGAGCTTTTCACTTAATACTACTAGTACTACTACTACTACTACTGATAAAAATAATAATAACAATAATAATAATAATAATAATAATAAACCTTTATCAAAAACGAGCAAGGTTTCACTTAATAATAATAATAATAATAATAATATTAATAATAATAATAATAATAAACCTTTATAAGAAACGAACAAGAAGGTTTCACTTAATAATAACAATATTAATAATAATGAAAATAATAATAATAATAATAATAATAATAAACCTTGATTAAAAACGGGGAGGTTAAACCGGCCCTGAACCCGTTTATACGGGTTCAAATGGGCTATTTTTTGGCCGAGCCTAATGGCTCGGGAATGCCCACGTTAAAAAGGCCTTGTGCCGCATGACACCCTCGTGGGGGGGTGACTGAATATCTGAGCAGTCCAGATACTTTCTGAGCGACTGCTCGGTTTCAACTCTCTTCCTACGGGCGAGAGGAACCCGAAGGAGGCTACGCCGAAGGGCGAAGTCTCCTTCGGGAGGTTAAACCGGCCCTGAACCCGTTTATACGGGGTCAAATGGGCTATTTTTTTGGCCGAGCCTAATGGCTCGGGAATGCCCACGTTAAAAGGCCTTGTGCCGCATGACACCCTCGTGGGGGGGTGACTGAATATCTGAGCAGTCCAGATACTTTCTGAGCGACTGCTCGGTTTCAACTCTCTTCCTACGGGCGAGGAACCCGAAGGAGGCTACGCCGAAGGGCGGAGTCTCCTTCGGGAGGTTAAACCGGCCCTGAACCCGTTTATATGGGTTCAAATGGGCTATTTTTGGCCGAGCCTAATGGCACGGGAATGCCCACGTTAAAAAAGGCCTTGTGCCACATGACACCCTCGTGGGGGGTGACTGAATATCTGAGCAGTCCAGATACTTTCTGAGCGACTGCTCGGTTTCAACTCTTCCTACGGGCGAGAGGAACCCGAAGGAGGCTACGCCGAAGGGCGGAGTCTCCTTCGGGAGGTTAAACCGGCCCTGAACCCGTTTATACGGGTTCAAATGGGCTATTTTTGGCCGAGCCTAATGGCTCGGGAATGCCCACGTTAAAAAGGCCTTGTGCCACATGACACCCTCGTGGGGGTGACTGAATATCTGAGCAGCCCAGATACTTTCTGAGCGACTGCTCGGTTTCAACTCTCTTCCTGGGGGCGAGGAACCCGAAGGAGGCTACGCCGAAGGGCGGAGTCTCCTTCAGGGGAGGTTAAACCGGCCCTGAACCCGTTTATACGGGTTCAAATGGGCTATTTTTTGGCCGAGCCTAATGGCTCGGGAATGCCCACGTTAAAAGGCCTTGTGCCACATGACACCCTCGTGGGGGTGACTGAATATCTGAGCAGTCCAGATACTTTCTGAGCGACTGCTCGGTTTCAACTCTCTTCCTACGGGCGAGAGGAACCTGAAGGAGGCTACGCCAAAGGCCGGAGTCTCCTTCGGGGAGGTTAAACCGGCCCTGAACCCGTTTATACGGGTTCAAATGGGCTATTTTTTGGCCGAGCCTAATGGCTCGGGAATGCCCACGTTAAAAAGGCCTTGTGCCACATGACACCCTCGTGGGGGTGGTGACTGAATATCTGAGCAGTCCAGATAAGCTTACCCGGTACATACCGTTGGACTATAGACTTTGGATATTGTTTCGTACTAACCAACCTTCGTTCTACTAATCACTCTATTGTTAATTGCTTTTATGAATATACCAGTATTTTCCTCTACAACTGTGTTTGTCTTGATTCATACACCGACACGCGGGAAACTCACAACATCTCAACAGAAACGTAGAAGAAGGTTTCACTTAATAATAATAATAATAATAATAATAATAAAAAACCTTTGTGAGAAACGAACAAGAGGCCGGTCGATGCTTCAATTCAGTCGTCGTTCCTGTGCACAGTTTTTGGAAGAAGGCTGTGCTGTGTTGTTGAAAAAAATAGCAGACTCGAGCGAACATGGAACCACTCACATCTCCACCCGGACCACCGCCATTGTCATGCAGACTTGCCACTAAATTTACCGCTTTTAGCTCCGCTAATATATTAGCATCTGCCACCTCTTGAAACAAACGGAGAGCTTATTTAATTAGTTTGGGCTGCAGAGGTTGTTAAGGCACTTGTGGTGATGTTGTTAGATTCTCTTCGTGAAATGTAACCCTTAGGCGTACGAGATACGTTATTCCAGATTGGCGCCCAAAATCTCCAGACAATATATATATATATATATATATATATATATATATATATATATATATATATATATATATGTATATGTATGTATGTATGTATAAGAGCGTATATGTGTGTGTGAGAGTCTGATGAGAAAGAGAACGGAAGAGGGAGGACTCCATAATCAGAGTTCAAGTATGAGATATTGTCTATCTACTCCTAATAAATTTGTATATAGATACACGTGTGTATTTAAATATATATATAATAAGAGAAGGACACAGAGAGAGCAAGACAGAGAGCAAAACTGACAGAGAGCCACACACACACACACACACACACACACACACACATATATATATATATCATCAACAAATATATTGACTGTTGTAAGAGGGTGAGATAAGAACTAAATAAAGAAAAATATTTCATATATATATATATATACATACATATATATATATATATATATATATATATATATATATATATATATATATATATATATTAATTAATTAATATCAAACACTTAAAATCTCAATAATTTTATTTCATGACAACTTTAAAAAACAGTTCTCAATCTTTCAATCTTCCAAACAAAATCCTTTTGTTCTGTTTTGACGGATTATTATCATATCTTATTATTATATATATATATATATATATATATATATATATATATATATATATATATATATGCGAACACACACGCAGACAAGAAGGTATGGGTTAATTAGTAGCATTTGCATCAGTAAATCATTATGAACTTTTAAAATTCTTCCAATTTAAAAACATTTTTTGACTTTAAATAATCCTTCGTAGTAGTTCGTGACCATTAATTACTTGCAACAAACTTATATAATATTAACAATAACTAGTTTTAAACCGTGAAAATTTCACTGTTTCCTTTTTGAATTTTCTGATTAATCTTATTACTTAAGTTAAAGCTTGAATGAGCTTAGTTTTATGACAATAGATTATCCGTAGAAATTCCCGTATCGCTTGGTTAATTATTTGAGCTTACCAATTTCAAGAAATGTTGCAACAGCAGTCATAAATATGAACGCTGGTTGTTATTTTAAGAAGTGGGTAAAGATGAAAAGATTTGAAATTGGCAACTTTTTAATTTCACTGAAACGGCCATTAAACACTTCTGTCTTCTCTTCTTTCTTTCATTCATATTCTCACTGAACTATAGATAGAGATACTATTCCCCCAATGACGTCATCAAAATGGAATAGTCCATTATTTATGCGGTAGTAACGGTCGTGCAAACTAATGAAGTGGGGACAAGCACAATAATAATAATAATAATAATAATAATAATAATAATAATAATAATAATAATAATAATAATAATATCTGCAGGTTTCTAACTTTGCAAGTCTTATTCATTAGCCTGTGATGGTATATTATTTTCTTAACAACAATTGATTCCCTGTTCACGTCTTTAAGAATGTAGCCGTACCACGCTTGACAAATTGCGGGTTAAAGAGGCTATTTAATCCCTAGTTGAGGTTGCGCTTCTTTTATTCTGGTTGCCATCCAAGGCTATAGGACCCAGTCTGTCTTTCTATTCACCCATGATGGATTCATACAGCGTGTAACAGCAAAATTGTCCAAATCCTGAAAAAACAAAATTGGTAATTTGTTAGATTAAAGTATGAATGATTGTATCTTACAAATGATTAAAGATATCTTACTGGAAATCACCGACATTCTATAACACTATTGTACTCTATTTTGAGCAATAAGAATGCATAATTACTCTATAAACTTCACAGCAGTATCGTAATGAAATAGATCATAAACGAAAAGGATATGTTCATTATTAATTAATCATAGCTAAGGATCGGAAGCTCATGAAGGATTGAAATTAAGTTCAAATATATATATATATATATATATATATATATATATATATATATATTATTCCAGGATCAATTGCCAACTTATTCAAGATGGTTCTCGCCCTCTCTAATCTTCTAACTTTCTGTCCAGGAGTGACAACGGGCCTCACAGGTTTCACGTACGATTTCATTTTCAAGTCTTTTTTCATTGCTCTTTGGACTGTCATAGCTGAAGCTCCTCTTTGACGTGCCAAAAGTCTTATGGATTGAGTTGGATCTTTTTTAATTTATCTCTTTAGCTCTAAGTTGAAATGATGATCCCTCTTCCTGTTGTGATCTCCTGATCCAGTGTTTCTACTATTCCCTCTTTTTCAAACTTATTCGTCATTTTCTTGATGTTTCCTGAATGGAAACCAGAGTATGCCTTTTGGTACCATTACTGAAGGCCTGAATGATATTTTTCCTCTCACGATTGATCATTTAGGAAGACAGTTGGTCTGGCACAAACAATTTTAACCTGTTCTTTTTCTAGCTGAATAACTAAATAACCTGTTCAGTGATTCTTACGAAAAATCGTGTCAAAATGGCTAAACGTCTCATC
The DNA here is from genome assembly GCA_903632075.3 of Acanthosepion pharaonis. Lineage (NCBI taxonomy): Eukaryota > Metazoa > Mollusca > Cephalopoda > Sepiida > Sepiidae > Acanthosepion > Acanthosepion pharaonis. The sequence goes on from CAHIKZ030002512.1 coordinate 1,097,031, forward strand.
TGAAAACCTGGAAAAAAAGAAACTCAAATAGTTTTTTTTTTGTTTTTGTTTTTATTATTAAACATTTTGTGGGATGGACAATTACGCTGTAACACGATCTGGACAATTTTGCTGTTACAACCGGTACATTTTCCCAGGGTATGTTTACTTAAGTGAATGTAAGAAACACAAGTGGAATTCGAACTCGGTTATCCGATCCCTCAATGTCATTATTCCAACGTGACTCCACTCTGTCAACATGCGGCGTGGTTATATGAGATACGGCTCCAGTTGCTTCAGGCTGATAGTATGCTCCGGGTGTGTATCGTCAACTGACGCCAACGTTATCATTTGTCAGTAAAGATTTATTTTAGGTTGGTTATGATTCCATTATGGGCTCACGTCGTATGATTTGGGTTGCTGCTCCGCCTACGCTCGTCATTAATCAGTGCCAGCACCGCCGCCCTGCTTTATGACCACAGACACAATGTACCCCACAAACAGTGGGTTATTTCCCCAAGCCATATTGAAGTTTGTAGACGAATATTTAGGCTACAAACATCGCTCAAGCATTGATGCCCATTAATGGTGAGATCTGTACATATAACTATCAGAGATCCGTGGACAGTCAAAAGAAACGGTTTTGACTCAAAATCTCTTTCGACAGCGTGTTCTTAGACTGAGTGATAACAGGACGACAAATAACAGAGCACTACGAAGAATATAAACTAGACAACACACGGCAGTTCCTGAGAGATTGGCAGAGAAAGGTGAACTTACCGCAGATTAAATAAATGCTTCAGCTCAGAATGCTCTGTAGGTTACCAGGCTTGATAACAACCTGATGAAGGCCAGTGGGCATAACACCGAAACTTTCTGATAACAACGAGAGTAATGAGGACAATAGTCCACGTGTAAATAGTGTAAATAAGCTCTTGTTGGATCATATCACGTCGAGTTGTTATAAATTGCCTGGCAAGAGGGGTCCTACACGGCAGTGAGTTACCTATCCCATAAGTTGTGTCACGTCAGTGTATATGGTGATATGCCAAACGTTCTGATATGATTTTTCCAAAGTAAGTTACAAACTAATGGGTCATCCAGTACTTTATTTCTTTGTGTAGTGTTTTCAACAGAGTTGGTGGAAGATAAATAATGCCAAATTTGAGCTATGAAAAAATTTAGCCAGACTTGTCAAGTACACAAATTTCCGGTAGAAATATATTGATAATTATTTCGATATTTACAGCCTACGTAAAAATTGTGTGTTTATGCATGTATGTATGTATGTGTCTGAGAGAGAGGGAGAGAGAAAGAAAAAGAGCTGATTTTTTTTTTGTTTAAACATACATATGGTTGGGTATATATGTATATGTAAAATACAGATCTATATTCTGTTATCAAATAAAGTTCTTCAACTAAGTTTGAAGAGACATCTTATATTATCATATATCATATGTAAGGAGGGCTTGAGAAAACAGTAGGAAGCAATAAAATAGTTTATATATATATAGTATATATATATAGTATATATATATAGTATATATATATAGTATATATATATAGTATATATATAGTATATATATATATATAGTATATATATATATAGTATATATATATATATAGTGTATCATATCGCAAATTCCAACTCCTGTATATCATCTAACAAAATACATCAACCAACTTATTACTCCCTATCTTCCTAGTAAATATAGTGTTAAGTCAACATTAGAAGTAATCCAAATCCTAAAAAAGTGAAAAAACCTGACAATGAAATCATGGCTTCACTTGATGTTGAAAACTTATTTACCAATGTCCCTGTTAGTGAAACTATTGACATAATCATAAGAAATATATACAGTAACTCATCTTTACCCCCACTTAAAATTAATCCTAATATATTAAGAAAACTACTATTAACTTGTACTACTGAAGTCCCTTTCTTCGATCATAATAACAATATATATATACAACGTGATAGTGTCTCCATGGGTTCAGTATTGGGCCCGACATTTAGCAATTTCTACATGTCGAACCTCGAAAATAAGTTATTTACAGATTTTAAAAAACCATCAATCTACCTAAGATACGTTGATGATATTCTTATGTTAGTTAAAAATACAGATGAAATAATTCAACTTCAAAAAACGGTTCCAAAATAATTCTGTCCTTAAATTCACATATGAACTCAATACTAATAATAAAATCCCCTTCCTTGACATATTGATAAACACAAATAATAACAAATTTACTATTTCGCCATGCAAAAAACCTACAAGCATAAATTCATGTACACTTAACTATGAGTGAATGCCCATATTACTACAAAATAGCAATTATAAAGAATCTAATACATCGTGCAGAAACTAATTCATCCACCAAACAGATTTTTTACAGTGAACTAAAGAATATAAAACAGACACTTATTAATAATAGCTTTCCAAACTATATAGTTGATGAACAAATAAGATGCTTTCTTAGAAATCTCAATAATAAGCAAATTGTACATAATACTGCTTCTACTGATCTCAAATATATTAATCTCCTATATCGTAATCAAATGCATACTAATTATAAACAAGATGAACACATAAAAAAAAATTTAGTAAATTCTAATATATCAACTACAGATCCTAGCAAAAAAAATTAAATTAATCATATACTACACTAAATCTAGTATAAAAATACTTGAAGCATTATACATCAAACAGTTAAAACCCAACCTAAACAAAATCAACAATGGAATCTCTACAAATATTCTTAAATGTCTATAATTTCTATAATTGGTAACAGAAGCCATTGGTTTACACCAACGGCTTTCCTTATTTCATTCTCCAATTCACTCTCGTGTAGTCATGTGTGACGTCATGAGATGCGTTGCGATTTTCGCTTCTAGCGTCTTATATGCGCGTGTTCATCGTTGCTTAGTGATCCACTATGTAAACTAAACAATGACAGACTATCATCACTGTCGTGTCCGTATATTGTTTGATATGTTTGTAATTACATCTTTGATAATGGCTTGAGTAAGCCGAAAGCTTAGATTATATTAAAAAAATAATGGATAAATATTGTGAATTTCTTTTTTCGGTTAATGATAATGTTATCAAACTTGTCAGAAGATACGAAAAAATTTTACATAAAATAAATAGACAACACTTGTCTATATTATTTAATGAAACGTGTATATATATATATATATATATATATATATATATATATATATAAGAAGTTCTTTTCAATGTAGATATTGCTTAAATATAACGCTCGCTAAAAAAATAAATTTTTATATTTAGTTTTTCCAGTATCTGTCTATAATTCTGAGATGCGCTATTGTAATTATTTACAGTATTTACAATGTTCGCATTTTCTCCTTCATCTTCGCTGCAATATTTACGACGTATCAATTATTCCCTTATAACTCAACTCACCAAATTTTTGTTCACGGTATTGAACTCACGACTCTTTGAGTCAAGTCACTGGAGTCAACCAACGTTTTTATCTACTGGGTCATGTCTACTTGTGCGTACAACGGCCTAAACATCGAGAATATGTCAACGAAGATGAGAACAACCGTCCGAACAATGTTTATTTAATTTTATATAGAGAGGAAACTGTTAGAATAGAACTTAGGGTCAGAGCTAGCCGTTTCCACTGTAAAATGATGAAGCATTCTCGCCAATCTAGTACTGCGTTTAAATTCTAGGCAACATAATTGCAAATTAAGCAGAACAATCAACATGAAATTATTTTATATAAAACGCACTGGGAAGCTAAGTTACAGTAGTGGAAAGGGGATGCAGCCGAGATACAAGGTCAGGGACAATAACATTGCATAATGTTTTGGGGGATTTAATCAGGTATCTTTAAATATATAGCAGGGGCACAAGCAAGGACAGATGGCAAATTTACACATAAGATTGATTCTGGTGAGAAAAATTGTTTCACACGACATAGGGAACCATCTTTGTTAGCTACTGACTTATCAATTGATTCAATATAATATTTCCACTTAATTTCAGCTAATTACTTTAGTCCAGGAAGATGCAATGAGTGGCTCTTCTGGGGGTCAGCATCAATGAGGCTGATAGAAAGTATAATGGTTTCTCTCAGATGATTAAAAAACGCTTTGGAGACGTTAAAATAAACAAGTCACTCCTTACCCCATTTAACAGCAAACTGTAGGTCAGACTTTAGATCAACTGCCAATCAAACCGATCAAACTTACAATTAAAACATGAGTAAATAGTCGTGTCATTAGCATAGATATTGGGTTAAGAAATGAGGGAGTTCATTCATAAAAATTAGAAACAACTTGGGTCCAAGGATAGAGCTCTGGTGAACATCTGCATTTATGCAAAAAAGATCTAGAAGAGTGGCCATTCAAGACAACTTTCATTTCGCGATTTGATAAGAAACACTGAATCAGTTAGCGAATTTCTCCAGAAATAACATAAGCTTTCAACTTGTGAAGATGACCAGTATGCCACTCCCTGTCAAATGCCTTCGAGATATCCTAAGCAACAGCCCGAGCTTCACCGGTCTTATGTAAAGTTTGACAGACTCTTTCTGCAATACTTGTTAACACATCAGACAGAGCCCGCGATGTGAGATGCTTAACCAATTCAGAGTTAATTAGAGCCTCTTGTACTTTGCCAAAAAGAGGTAGACGGCTAAATGGCAGATAAGTGGAAGAATCATATGATTTGCCTGAGTTCTTGAAGACTGGAACTACTCAAGAGGATTTCCAACTAGCAGGAAAGTAAGAAGCACCATGACTTTTATTGTAGAGTTTAGGGAAAACAGGGGACAGTTCAGGAGCACATTTCTTAAGGAATATTGCTGGGATAATTTCAAGTCTACTTACTTTGTGAGGAACCAGTTTAGCAATGATAGCAGAGAACATGGATGGAGTTATATAGAGACTCGGTTCTAAGTGGAAAATCCGGCAAAGGTACTCCAGATGAGTCAAGAGTAGAGTTTAAAGAAAATATACGAGCAAAACTGTCTGCTTTGTTATGTTAACACCTCAAAACTGATTGAAGAGTTTACATATAGAAGACTTAAGACACTATTACAGATCCGCTAGTAGTCACGTGAACCAAACCTGTTAATGGTTATACTGTGCCTTATACTATCAGCAAATACACTTACCTTCTTTGAGGTTACGTTTACAATTATTTCGAGCAGTCACAAATAGGCGTCTGTTGTGATAGGAATTACCACGTTGGTTCAGCCGGAAAAGTTAAATCCTATGGGCTATAGCGGTTGAACAGGATTGTTTGAACTAAGGAAAATATTGTATTTTCACCTGATATTTGCGAAAAGGTAAAAAAGCCTCAATGCCGACTTTAATCCAAAAAGAACCCTCTTTGGCCAAATTCTCAATTGGAAGATTAAGAATATCAATAAAGAATAAAGACACGAAATGAATCCCAATCAGTATGCTGGTAACAGGAAGAAGTCTTGTGAATAGGAGGTTCCTTTCTAATAGACGACTCAAAAGAAATATCAACAGATACTACAGTGTGATGCGAAGTGCCAAGAGGACAGAGTTGTGAGACTCTACAAGAACTAGGAGAGGAGGTAAGGAAGAAATCAAGTAAAGATGAATACTGAAGAAATTTATTAGAGAAACGAGTAGGGAAATCCATTATTTGACTAAGAAACTGATCAATTGAAATATTGAAAGCCTGAATACTGGCAACATCAGTAACATCAGAATGCTTAAACCACTTGACGTGATGAGCATTAAAAGTCAGTAAAGAAAATATTATTTACAGGTGGATGTAGAAAAAAAGCCATTGCTATATTATCAGAAACTTTGTTTAATATATTACTGTCCCGAGAAGGAGAGCGATAAAGCAAAAAGAGATGGCTAACAGAGTGCAACAACGAAAGTCGAAAACGCATGAAACGATCAACTTGTGACTCAAGAAACAATTCACTTGCAACAGAGAGATTTTCCCCGAATATAAACACTAGATGCTAGATTTTTTTGGCAAAGAAGAAGATGGACTGGAACAGAGAATTCAATGGTAACAATAGAAAAATTTAAATTAGTATCTGGAGAACGTTTCAAGAGAAAAGATTCAATTCTAGAGAAATTAAAGTGAATATCACGAATATTGGAGAAAGAATGGTTGTAGTGGGTAGGTGATTTACTTGTTTACTCGTTTACATGTATTTTTATGTGCCATAAGAAAAATTGTTTTAAGAAAAAAGGGCCAAATAATTATCACTATTGTCTATGAAAATACGATCTTGAGAAAAGGTGGCTAAGACTAAAACATAATATGGTCTCAGCATTGCCCACCAGAGATACAGGCAAGGACACCCTCCCATGCGCGAAATGGCACTACAAATATTTCGATATGTGACTTAAGTCCTTACCAAAGTGTTCACGTTCTTAACTACCTGTCGGAAGCAGTAACCAGAAATCGGCATCCCGGTACCCTCATAGTGGGAAAGTAGTAGATTATTTACAGAACCAATTTGCCAGCCCCATGCCTAACAGGCTTTCAATTCAGATATTTCCTTCAACCTGATAGACTACAAACCATGGTTAAAGAGCCAGTTTGCTCTATTATTTAATCCATTGCTAAAGTTGTAAAAGACGTGGATTCATAATTTTTTCCACAGGTGTATAATTGAATGCATTGAATTCAACTGGAATTTGAGCACAGCTCACGATTTCTCTTTCTATCCATTAAACCTCTGCACCTCTATTCTGAGACTGAATACAAGATCGAAAATATTTTTGCAAGTACATTATATTTTACGCAACAAATATTTACATTTCTCTATTAAACAATTAATTAATCAAGATAGAACATTATACAGTGAAACTTTCAGATAAAAACTTCAAGTCACAACAGCATCAAGGACTTATTTATATACACTCTGTACAGGACTATAATGAGTTTTATGTGTTTCCAGAACGAAATCTGATTATCGCTTTCGTCAGATTAACAAATGTGTGTGTGTGTGCATGTGGGTGATGGTGTGTTTTTATGATGGTGTATATGTTTGATGGTGTGTTTTATGGTGTTTGTGTGATGGTGTGTGTGTGTGCGTGTGTGTATGTGTGCATTTTCAGCGTGCATATGCAGTCTTGCAGATCAGCCTCATCTAATTTGATTTCATTCCTGATTCTGCCAGATCATAATTCTTCCCACCCTTCTTGTTCACCCCCACGCGTAAACGAGTAAGCAGAGCAGGCCGGGGAGAAACGGTAGAAATCGCATTTCATAGTCATTCGACAGAATGCCAATGGTTTCTTAACACATTTCCCAAATACTTTGTCTTCAGTTTTCCTTTGACTTTAAGCATAGGCCGCCATCTTTGCTTTCCCTTGATTTTTTTAATTTTTTATCCCCCCCCACACCATTCGCCACCATTAATGATTACACTACGCCATTTTTCTTTTCCTCACTCATTATCGTGACTAGTTTCGTTTTTGTTTGTACTTTAAAATTTTCTTGCCTTCTTTATATCTTACGTGCTTTTCCGGTGTTTGATTTTTATGATGTTTCCTCTTGATTTTGTCTTACTATCTCTGATGCTGGAACGACAAAGCGGAGATCATTTGATTGCCTTTTTGTAATCAGTTCACCCAAAGCAAGGCAATAGAGCCACTAAGAAGCGGAGAGTGAAGGAATCTGGGAAAATCACTCTTAAGGAGTGAAGATTTAAAGCGAGAGAAAATGGTGGTAAACATTGCATTTAAATTTATGAATATGTAAAAAAAATACACTGTTAAGGAGAGAGAACAATAAATGAAGAGGAATTGAGATGGCATAACAATTGGTAACGCTTGACAATGCATTTAAATTTTAGAAGATAGAAATTGACTGGAAAACAAGAAGCCGGAAAAGAGTTCCACAAGCGAGAACTTTAAGAAAAGAAACTGCTGGCAGAGGTTCCATCTAGTGATTACTATTATAAAATAATGAGATCTGGCTGCAAATGTAGTCAGTCAGACAGTTAAGTGTCATACGCTTGAGCGATCATGTCTATTTCGATACACGATTTACTAGGCAGAAGATTTTTCCCGCAGCAGGTGGCCATTTCTTTCTTTCAACCAAGGCTAAAGAACCCAGTCTGTCCTGCTATTCAACCCATGGAGGGGGATAAGAAATGCCTTTCCCAAGAGCATAAGTGAATGTAAGGCTCCTGACTGGAACTCGGCTTTCCGATTTCTAATTCTGGGTTGATCGCCATTAGGCTATAGCACAAATCCAGTAACGCCTTTAAAAACATAAAGTCTATATAGAGAAACGTTCATCAAAAAAAATTACGATCAACCTATTTATAGATAAGACAGAACATAAATACTTGACACCGATGGAAAAGTTACTGAAGCCGAGATGTCAGCTTAGGACCAGTAACATTGCAGCTACTTCTTTGAATTTTATCAATAATCTCTTCAGTTACATAGCAAAAAAAAAAAAAATTTTTAAATGAGTTAGATGTCACATCTGCGAAATTCGAATGATCAATTTCTTGATCGAATAGTAACTTTTGATGAGAAATGGATCCTTTAAGACAATCGTAAATGATCGACTCAATGACTTTGTTATGACGAATAACTCAAAGACTTTCTAAAATCAAACTTACAACAGCAGAAGTTTATGGTGACTGTTTGCTGCTGTGCCACTGGCGTTTTCCATTGCAACTTCCTGGAATCTAACCAGGCAGTCACTAATTAACTGCCAGCAAGTGAAAGGAATGCGCATTTAATTAAGCAAAATTTGACCAGCACTGTTTAATCGACGAGATCCAATCCTGTTTCATGACAATACTCAGCCACATGGTACACGGATGACACCGCAGATGCTCAAGGAGTTGGAATACGACGTATTTGCAGCATCCACCTTATTTTCCTGATCTCCAGCCAACTGTCTACCACTTTTTCAAGCATCTTGACAAATTCTCTGCCAAGACATTCCATTGCAAAGTATATGCATTAACTGGATTCAAAATTTCTCAGCGTTCAAACACACACACACACGTATATATATATATATATATATATATATATATATATATTGGGGTAAAATAAACGACAAAGTGAAGAAAAAGTTCTCGAGTGACGGGATGTAGTCGTAAAGGACGAAACGTGACACAAGATAACTTTTTGTCATATATTTTCCCCAATATTGCCCTTCATATATAAAACTGTATATATATCGTTATATATATATATATATATATATATATATATATATATATATATATAATTGCTTGAGTGTGTAGAAACTGACTAAATGTTCTACAATTGGGGGGGCTTTCGGCTATACATTTAGCCAATATCAAGAATGATTTTATTTTTGCTTTGTAACTGGGTACGGGTATCTGCACACTCTGTGTCCAGGAATGAAAACACTTGTCCGAACACAAGAAAAATGAAATAAAAAGCTAAATCGTTCACCTGAGCTGAGAGTACCGTCGTTAAATCCGACGTACGAGGGTCATTCAATAAATAAGGTAAATTTTTCGGTATAAGGACTTCTAATACAGATAGAAGCTTACTTTTTTTTTATTTTTCAACGTCGTCTCCCAGCACTGTCACACACCTTTCCCATCTGTGCACAAGCTTACGTATTCCCTCAGCGTAAAAACCTTTGGACTGATGTCTCAGCCAGTCGCTCACAACACTTTTGACTTCATCGTCACTTTTAAACTCGCTTTCAAGGGACCAAATAGATGAAAATCTGAAGGGGCAAGGTCTGGGCTGTAAGGGGGATGAGGGAGCAGTTCCCAGCCCAGCTCATTGATGGTCTGCATCTTGGGCACCCTGCGGCAGCTGACCTTCGAGTAGCCAAGGTCATCATGGACAATTTTATGTGCTGTCCCAACAGATAAGCTCAAAGTCCTTGCAATATCATCCACTGTCACCCTTCTGTCAGACCGAATGAGGTCACTGACTGATTCGATCACCTCAGGAGACCTCATTTCTGTAGGCCTCCCAAGCCTGTCTTCATCCTCAACACTGCACCGTCCTTCTTTAAACAATTTAGCCCACTTGTAGACATTGTTTTGGCTGAAACATGTGACACCATATACAATAGACATTCTCCTCGGAATTCCAACTGGTTTTCACCCTTCAGCAACCAAAAACTTTATAACTGACCGCTGTTCAATCCTGAAGCATGGTTCTTGGTTGGCCATCTTTGTTAATCGCCAAAACTCTCAATTTTTTTTTAAACTGCAAAAGAAATTAAATTCATGTGAAAAAGAAGTAAAACAAAAATAAAAAAATAGAAAAAAGTAAGCTTCTATCTGTATTAGAAGTGCTTATACCGAAAAATTCACTTTATTTATTGAATGACCCTCGTACATTAACCGAATCAGCTGCAAAGAAATTTTGCTGATAGAAGCAATGCTAAATAGTCCTTTACGCGAAAGCCATCCCTTCATAGACTCAACGAGATTATCATATCTGCTCAATTTCGTATCCACGCCTAAACAAAACAATTTCTAACGAGGTAAAGGATTACTATTAATAATTATTTACCTGTTTAATAAATAAACGGAGCGTCTACTCAAATATGAGTATCCGCTAAAACAAAATAACATTAAAAGTGATAATATATATATATATATATATATATATATATATATATATATATATATGCTTTCGACTACACTGATACTTCCCGATAGTTATATATGTAAACACTTATTTTAATGCCTCCTCCTGTCCTTCGCGTGTCTTTTACAGCTCCTCTGTGCAATCAACTGGAAAAATAATTGCTCGTACGTATCACGGAACTCTCTCATCTGAGTTTTCAGACATCCGATACACAGAATTCTCATTACATGAAACGTATATAAATACATAGGCAGAACGGCGCATTACATCCGTGTTTAATAATGACTATAGAAAGTTGCAAATAGAGTACCTTTCGACATTAAGTGCTTTTCGTATTTTTCGGAAGTACGACTCGATATCGTTGCAAATGTTTTCTTTTTAGTCGATTTTTGTTTGGGATCAAGTCGAAAACAATTTCATTAGATAGAAATTATTCTGAATATGAACTCACAAGTAATCATGTCACAATTTTCCGTTTACAGTATAACCAATGTAATAAAATCCTTGTAAAATCTAAACAAAAACCTTAAAATTTCAACTTAGTTGATAGATATTTAAATAAAAATTCGAGTGCGGAAACTGAAAAAGGAATTCGTTGATACATTTTCGCTAATAACTCTACGGAAATTAATACCTATATTGAAAGTATTTAAACTATTTACATTGTTCGGGCTGATGTCCTCGTCTTCGTTTCGGCTGTTGTACGCTCCAACTTTCTTCAGTTGATTGAGATTTCGAACTGAAGCCTTTATTTTGTCTGACGGGGTAGATTGTTCTAGTTATACGTGCCATGTCTCTTTCGGATGTCTAAGCATCATTTATTTCCCTTTTCAATTGTGTAAATAATTACAATACTTCATCTATATAGACAGATATACAGTGGCGTTCGATGAAAGTGACTCACCTGATTTTTTTAAACTTAAAAACTTTTTCGCCTATTGTTTTTGGATCAAACTAATTTTTAATCTTACTAATATAAAGACCCCTTCCCGACCACCTAGTAAAAAAGTTTACTCACCCTAAGGTATTCTATTGATAATTCTAATTTTGGATATAAATGAGATTTAGGGGAAAACATGTGCAAAAAAGTAACTCATTTATTTCCTGCAACTAGTAATCAATAGAAACATAACCGAACAGCTTTAAATAAAGAATAATAGAGGTATAATTTATTTATAATAGGTAATATAGTTCGAAATATTTAATAATCTATGGGTCCTCCTTTATTTTGAATAACCTTTTCAACCCTTTTTGGCATTGACTTAATTAGGTTCAGGCAAATCTCATCTCCAAGCATTGAACTCTATTCGGATATGAAATTCACAATCAAATCCTCTTTGTTCCTCAACTGCTTTCTCAAGAGCCTATACTTTATAATGCTCCATAAGTTTTCTATGGGGTTGAGGTCAGGAGATTGGGGCGGCCATGTCGTAACACTCACCTGCTTCTCATCAAAGTAGTCCTTCATCAATTTTGATTTGTGACAGGGAGCATTATCCTGCATAAAAATGATCTTGTTGGGGTCGATTTGTACTCATTCAGCAGAAGGGAGCAGACAAGACTGTAAAATTCTCTTGTACTGCTCGCTCCTGAGGGTAATTTTAATAGGTTTTAAGAAACCAATTCCATGAAAAGAAAAACATCCCCCAGAACATTCTACTGAACGGATGCTTGACAGTACTTACTGCTAAATTCAAAAAGCTTTCAAAGCTTCTTCGGATTTTAGATCGCTTATCCTTTGAATTTAGCTCAACTTTCGTTTCATTGGAGAAGAGGACATTTGGTAAAAAAAAATCAGTGGTCATTTTTATAGAATAGCACTCTGTTTGGAATGTGTTATCACAAACGATGGAAAATGTTACAATAAATTCCAAAGGCGCAATGCAGTAGCGAAATATGCCTTCTTAAATCAAAGCTGCGCATTACGAAACAAGAAGAAAATTATTTAGGCACAAAGACGTGTTGGAATCTTTAATATCCTTCTATATTCTTTAAAATCTTCCAATATGACAGGGAATCTATATCTATAATTATCAAAATGTGTATCTATATATGTGTGTTTGTGTGTGTGTGTTTGGATGCTGTTTATGCATTTCCACAGTTTTGATGAATGCCAGTTTTGAGTCTAAATTGTTGGCGACAATGGCTCTCCACTACTTCCTGTCTAATATAACTCTCAGCAACGTTTTACTAGTTACTATTTGTTCTTGGATATATATCTTTCATAAAAACTTTAATAAAAATAAATAGTTTAAATTATTAAAATAATATTCTTTATGATTATACAATTCTCCTTTCAGGGGCATCCCCTATTTAAATTGTTAACTCCCCATTTGGGGATGTGCCTCAGTTGTACCCAAATGTTGTTACTAATATTGATTTTCGGGTTGGCTGACTTTAAACTTAAACTACTCCAATTGAACGGCAAAAATTCCCAGAAACGAAAGACCTGGACGAAGACGGATTATATTGCTATTTATTGATAATTTCCTTGTAGATGAAAAGTCGATCTTTAGATATGTTTCTATAGAAGGATACTGAAAATGGCATGGACGGATCATGTGAGCAACGATGAAATTTTAGTGAAAATGGAAAAAAAAACAAAGATACATATAACGAGTTGTTCAGTTCTTTGAGGACATGTCTTTCAGTAAACTTAATCTTTTATTAACTGGTACTGACAATCATTTCTTTTCAGATAAATGATGACATACGTTTACGCTAACTGAGCAAATGAAAAGAGCACGCCATAATCGTTGCCATACATTTTGAAAGAGAATGGAAACACAAAGGGCATTTATACTTACAATCAGAATGAGACATTTGAAATTGCAAGGGCACATAAAAAGAAAAGAAAAAGGCTTGAAGCATTTGAAACTCACAAGATATATTGAAAGGAAGAGGGTAAAGGAAACAATTAGTAACATATTGAGCTAGTTTTTTATTTGATTTCTACGGCTTATCAACCGTTTGCAGGTTATTTAAAGCTAGAAAATACCTTTAGATTTTATAGAATTCTTTGTGATAGTAATGATTTACTGTTACAACTCTTACTAATTAACCCATAGCTGGGGGGAAGAGGTTGATTAATACCTTTCCCAAGAATATTTGCGCGTAAATGAATATCACGAACCCACCGGGAGTTGGAACTCGTCTATTTCCTATTAACAATTCCAAGTCATTATCAATTACACCACCCGCACATCCCTACTTAACAAGCTTATTTAAATAATAGGCAGAACATTAAGTGGAATGGATAGTAAAAAGACACACATTGCTAAGTGTTACGAAGGAAAGGAAGCTGTGGAGAACAATGTTCACGTATTATGAAGGTACAAGAAGACAGTCCAAGAATTACCATACGTGATAATATCTAAAATCATCCTACTCAGATTCCTATTACAGTCTGGCTCGAAACAGTTATGTGGAGGTGTTGAAATCTCGACCAGATTAAGGAAGAAATAAACAAGATTCTGACTTTTACCTCATATAATAAGAATTTCAGAGCTGTGAAATTACTAAGAGGCAACACCCACGTGGTAAATATTAGCTGACCCAGATACATCAACTTTGCATGTAAGATCTGACGAGTAAATTGGATCTGTTATCTTGGTGGAAATAAGGAGAAAATTCTATTAAATATCGAACTTTGAATCTTAGGCGTAGAAGGGCTTAGGAAATATATCGTGGATCTGCTACGAAGCAAATTATTAAAGACAGAAAAATATCCTTAGGGACAATTAAAAGATATAATATCTAATGCCCAATTTTCGTAGATAGAATCATTTCTTCACATATAAAAAGAAACTTAAAACCATAGACATGTGTTCCGACCGACGAATATAGAAAGTACGATGGATGAGAAGAGAAAACGCTTTGAGAAAAATAGGAAACTAAGATTCCCATAAGAGAAGTATAATGAAGACAGGTTGCCTGGAGAATTTAACACTCACAGGACATAGAGAAGGCAAGAGAAGCAGCTGAAATTAATAATTAAAACTTAACGAATTTGTGTGTTTAAATGGCAGAACAAGACAAAGGATGATAACAGAGTTAAAAGTTACTTAAAGAAATATAAGATAAGTTTTGGGTAGACATATTCACACACGTTCTGAAAGAACATTTCATATAAAAGAAGATTGTGTATCTGGAAATAAAATAATGTTTAAATACACAGTAGTATCAGGTTTGTCTTTTTTTTTATTTTGTCTCAATTATTAAGATTTTTTTCCAAAGTGACATAATTCCTGACATTCATCACATACAAAATCGATGGATGTATCTTTTTGTCTTTATTCAATTAACACGATAATGTTTTCTGTGCTGTATTGTTATTTTGTCTATCCGATCACTTAAAAGCTGAAACCAAATAAATTATTTCCCAGATTTGGCAAATGTCTGTGAGTGAATTTCGGCCATTAGGTTTCCAACGCTGCATTACTTTCGTGTTAATTTATTTAAAAAAAAAATGATCAGAACTACGAACAGGTCCAGAGGGCTGTATTTCCGGAATGTCTTCATCCAGGACTTGCATGTAACAGTTGGCCGTTTACAATTACAAACACTTCCTGGACTAACGTGTAGACGGACTTGCTAACGAAGTATATAGCGTGTATCTATTGATAAGTGTTTGAGGTCAGGTCTGATGTTTTATATATATATATATATATATATATATATATATATATATATATATATATATATATATATATATATTAATTGATTTAAAATATGGGTTTTTTCCGCTACACAGTTCTAACCATGTTTCAAAAATGGAAGCTAAAATCCACGAATTTAATTTTGCAATTAAATTAAAGACATTAGTTTCATTTCATCCTCAAGCGAATTTTGGAGTAACTTTTAAAATTATTGGGTTTTAAAGACACAGCTAAAATCACGTTTCCATGGTTACAGATAAATCTACTTCAACTGTGCATACATAAGGAAAACCCAGACACCCCTTGTCCAGTATATATAATATATATATATAATTTTTATTTATATATCAAGAACAGTTTTGAAATAAAAGATATATGACTAATTGGAAAAAATTTTGTGACGCTTTTCATCCGTTAGGACTTCATCTGACTAGGTTTGTTTACGTTGTGACTACAAATGTGCACAAACGAGAGAGGATGCTATTTGTGTGTTGTTTTTCTTTAATATCTCTTTGCGCTCATATAATCTTTTCTCCAATATATACTTTCTGGCAATCCTAGCAGGAAATACAGTAAATTCCATCTTCAAGTTTTGGCCTGTTGTTTTGTTGTGTATTTATTAAGTCTTTTATTGTTTTAGATGTGGTTGTGACAAATTTTAGATAGATTTTTTTGGATTGTAGATGTGTAAGATTTAGTGAGTCAGTGAACAATATATTTTTTTGATACGATGTGTTTCTCAGTAGGAGCCTCTTTTCTTTTTGCAATATTATATATATATATATATATATATATATATATATATATATATATATATATATATATATATGTTGAAACAAGAGTTAAGAACAATATGCTTTGACTAATGTTAAGTAAATTTGCAAGGTATCTTTGATGTTGCGTATACCCTACGTCGTTTTAAAATAACGTGTGTTCCATTTTTTTTTTCACCCTAAGCAAAGCGGGAAGCCACTAGGACGCAAGGGGTTACAGAAGATTTGGAGCAAGATCAGATAGGAGTGATAGAGGAAAGGATGAGGAGAAGGATAGTGGATAGATCAAGGCAACTGGAGATGTCGATTGACATTACATTTGAATAGTTGGAGATCATAGCACTCAGGGAAACTTCGCTCACTTTTAGATACTTGTAATTATCGACTGGGTTTAATGCATAGAATGCTGTCTATCATAGATGATTATTAGAGTGATTGACACAAAGTTCGGTACTCGCAAGCACCCCAAACTTGAAGACTAGTTACAAAAAGAAATTTGACTTAGGATCTAATGTAAAACGAATTCAAGGTTTCGTGACAAAAACACGGGGAATATTGAAAAAAATACTTGATAGGCTACAAGTGATTGCAAATAATGGTGAAAATATAATTGATTGATTGATAGCCATTGGTTAAATCATTTGTGAAAACTGGGCTCTTTAGCCATGATTTTTCATCTGACTTGTAGAAGGAAAACTCTGAATATAAATCACGTTAGACATGGGGTGAAGAATACTACTCCTTAAAAAATCCTACTACTTAATATGAAAACCACAGCAGATAAAACCGGACGTGCTTAGAGTAGTGACCCTATAAATCTCTGGGAATCTACGAGATTTAATTGTGAATATGAATTCTCTAGCTAAAAGAAATGATCGATTAGTTATCTACGGCTTATTAACACTTTGCAGTTTATTTAAAGCCAGAAATATATTTTACTTGTAAGAATATTTTTAAATAATAATACTATGGTGATACAAATCTTTCTAATTAAGCCATAGCTGATATCAGAAGAGCTGACATAATGCCTTTTCCAAAAGAGATTGCGCGTAAGTGCATATAAGGAAACCTACCGGTATTTCAACTCGGCACTCTGATTAACAACTGCGAACTATTATCCATTCCTCCACCGACATATCTGAACTTACAGCACCTGGTATTCGCAAAGCAGTCACCTATCTAGGTACTGACCAGGCTCGACGCTGCTTAACTTCGGTGGTCGTACGATTCAGATATTAGTAGACAAAGGCTAATTTTGTGGATAATAATAGGATCCCGACTTTAACCAGAAAAAGCTATAAAAAAGCACAGGCGAGACTATCAAAGGAAAACTAAAGATGGTTGTGAGATAGGCGGAAGTTTACTCTGAATTCTACTCCAGAGAGAAAAAAAAAACAGCATTTCCTACCTACATAGTAAAAAGATGCTGCAAAATATCCGTGAAACGGGATAAACCTAAGAAGATCTATATAAAAGCATCGGCAGCCTGCTGGACAGGAAGACATCTTGACTGAATAGCATCCCACCCGAAATGGCTGTCCAGTCAGGAAGCTAGTCTGTTTCGACGAAATAGTTATGTAATTGCTATAGTCGGTGTTCGGTTTTAGGCAAAAAGCCAGGATTTCCATTCCTAATTTTGAAGGTATGCACCTTACTTACAGGCAAAAGATAATCTTTCTGTCCAATTCCCACTGATATAGTCTAGTGGCGTACTAACCAAAAAGCTATGCACAGCTTGTTACCAGGTGAATGCGTTATCAACCTTAGGATAATAAATCCCGACTGCCAAAATTAAAACACGTTATCATTATTCATATTTGACACTCATTTGCTTTGAGGCATCTATTCATGAAGGCAAATTACCCAAATGTCTACATATAATTTCTCATCTACCCAATCCATTTATATATTTCCTTCTCTGGTGATAGCAGTTGGTGATTATCCAGGTGAGTGACTCATTGTGCCTTCTCGGGCTAACGTTTCCCGATGATATAATGTGGAAAGATTATAGTGAATCAGTTGCAAATTCTACTGCTTTGAATGATGGCTCACTGTGTCGGGCTAGACGATTTTTCACGAGAGAATCTATCTTACATATTTATAAATCTAGCACGAGTCAATTCATGGAATATTGCTGTCGCATCTGGTCTAGTGCTTCTGTTATATATTTAGAGATTCTTGGTAAAATACATTATCGGTCTTGACCTGGCATCGCGGTTTCAGTTAGTTTCCTACCGCCGTAACGTAGCCTTACGGTGCCTTTTCTGTAAACATTTTCTCTCTCTCTCTCTCTCTCTCTCTCTCTCTATATATATATATATATATATATATATATATATATATATATATATATATATATATATATATATATATAATAATATATATATATATATATATATATATATATATATACAGGGACATGACAGAATTGAATAGACGCTCACAGAAACCGTTTATTTTATTAAACAAGTAATTTATACAAATGAAGTAATTATAAATGGTCATAAGTTTAATAACTAATACTTGGTTGACATCCCTTTTGCTTTTTTTAATGCAAGGACCCTTCTAGGCATGCTAGCGATGAGTTCCCGAATATCATCTTGAAGGATTTCTAGCCATGGTTGACGCAATAATCCTAAAAGTTCGGGCTTAGAAGATGGCTTCCTTTTCTTTTTGCGGAGTTTCCCATCTAATATGCCCCAAAGGTGTTCAATAGGGTTAATATCCGGGGACTGACTTGGCCATGGAAGTTTATTGATTCCATTTTGTCTCAATTTATGTTGCGTTGCTTGAGCAGTGTGAAATGGGGCTCCATCTTCCACAAATAGGGAGTCAACTTTGCTCATTCTACTACTTGAGAATATTGGAAGGAGCCCTTTCTTTAATATAGAAACATATTTGGTTGAATTAATGTTTCCTTCACACTCCATAAGCTCTGAACGACCATCACTCCAAATTGCACCCCATACCATTACTGAAAGGTCCCCATGTTACACCATTGGCTGCAGTCTTTAAATCAAACTCTTGAATACAGAGTCTCCATACCCATACACTTCCACTGTCGGAAAATAATGCGAATCTTGACTCATCAGAGAAAATGACAGTGGTCTAAATGGTCACAGGTCTCTCCACCATCTCATGAGCCCAATTCTTTCTGTGTTTGATATTGGCTGGACGGGGAAGTGGTTTCCTTCTCGCAGCTCTGCAATAGTAGAGTGAAGATGCCTGACAGCTGTTCTGGGACTGACATCAACATGTGTTGCTGTGTCAGAGGCCTTGCAACGTGGATCTTGTATAACATTTCTTTCGACAAGATGCATGGTTGTTTCAGAGGGCTCAGGGCAACCTAGATGAGGTTTTGTGCACTTCTTGCCCTCTCTGGTGAATTGTACGATCACTCTATTAACAGTAGAAAAGGGTATTGAAAGATTATCAGATATTTTTCTTTGACTAAGACCACCTTCATGTTGGCCCACGATACGTCCTCGCTGAAATTCGGATAGGTCTGATGTTCCTTTGGTTCGTGGCATATTCCAGTATTGTTATCTACAATTTTAATCAAATAATCTAAGTTAATTTATCTTGTTTATTAAAAAAAATCTAAGTTAATTTATCTTGGTTATTAAAAAAATCAGAAATAAAATTTATCTTGGTCTCTATTCAATTCTGTCATGTCTGTATATATATATATATATATATATATATATATATATATATGAGTTATGAATTTTATGAAATTCCCTTTCGTTCCCTTTATATATATATATATATATATATATATATATATATATATATATATATATAAAGAGGGATAGAGAGACAGGCAGAGACAGAGACCGAGAGAGGTAATGGCCGACCAATTTTATCGAGCACACCATTTTGTTAGGGTGGCTAGCCAATCCCTGTTGATGATACCTGTTCAAACATATTTGTTTCCATTCAACACTCACTAACCAACTATGAAGAGTCGACCTAAGGTACAGTTTATTGGAGTGACCGCATATTCCGGTGTCATCAGCAGTTTGAACCGCCAAGTTGTCTTCGACAGCTTCCTATCTTGGATCAAAACCTGGAAACATTTTTCGGGACTTTCCAACGGTTCTCCAGGCCGATAAGATCAAGTATTTACCTCAGTGATAAATCTACTATTCTGATGGACGAACCCGGATATCATGGTCAAAAAGCGAAATGTCTCACTACTCGGACAAGCAAGGCTGAGACATTTACGGTCTGACCAGAAAAAAAAATTCTGATTGTCATTTTGTTAGATTCTCGGTAAAGAGCCGAGTACTTTTCAGCAAACATTGGTATATCATTTTTGAAGAGAGACGAAGAACCAAAATGGAAATACAGATAAAGATAGAAATGAAACTGAGCAGATTTTTTTTATTTTATTTTCAGAAAATTCTGTATCTCTGAGGTGCTAATATTTAGCGGTTTCTCCCAGTGGATGTTGCTTGTATTTTTAATTGATTTTCCTGAAGATCATTTTCACACCACAACATTAATCACCGCAATTTGCTGTTCATTAATTAAATATCACCTTACATTTCCGGATTCCACTTTCATGTTTTAAAATAGTCTAAAAGGATCATCTTAAACACACTCTCATACATACACACACACATATATATATATATATATAATTTATTAGGTGGATTTGATAATTATATTTAAGTAATTCATCGAGTCTGAAAGAAACCTCAACAGAATGCACTGGGCGTCCGTTTCGTCCTATATATGGGACTCATCAGCAGTACTCATCCACTACCGAAAATTGAAACCCTGACAGCTAGGTTGTTAAGTAAACATCATACTAACTGTTCCAACGGGCTTCACACAGTGCTTTAGTATCTCAAAAAATGAGGCCATTGTAGAGGACCGTGTGTGTATATACGTGGTGTTGTATTAGAAACACATGTAACTCCTGGTAGAATATTAAAAGATCAACTTCATGAAAATTGGTGGACTTAATTTGTCCAACAGAAGATGAAAGAAGACAAACGAAAGACATATATATATATATATATATATATATATATATATATATATATATATATATCAACAAATAAGTATTAAAACAAATTACAAGGCGCATAGACATAACATTGTGTGTGCTCTTTGGTGAATGTTTGTAATGTTCATAGCGTTTTCAAGAAATGGGAAACGCTGATCTTCTAAAAGCTTACATCGTGTCACTTAAATGAAGAAAAAAAAAGTGATTTACCTCACCGCCACGCGAGGTGGAATGCGGCACGACGCCTGAGGGAAAAAGAGATCGAAGGAAGAGGTCACCCGGTATTTATAGCATGGGGAGAGAGAGACCGCTGGTAAAGAATTAGGGAACTAAAGAGGAGATAACTTCTGCACCATCACATTCCCTGATGAGGGCCTCCGTTTTTATGGATGCCAAAAGGCATTCTGTTTATCGGCTATCTTCAAAAAAGGACACGCATTTTGATGTGGGTGCCAAAGTTGGGACCACAGAAGTAAAACACGGAACACGGATTAGATGTAAGAAAAATATATTAATAACAGGTTACAGAGATAGTGTAAGCGGAGCTTACTATAAGTTAGTGTCCAATACTGGTAGTCGTACGAGACTCTCACTGTCTCTCTATGTCACTCTCTAGAGTGCTATGTCGCCTACTTAATATAGGCCTGGAAGAGTCTATTGTGTAGGTAGTTTCCGGTCTCACAATACCCCCATTCCAAAGAGTTTTCTTTTTGAAAAGGAGAGAAAAAATAAAACTGTTAATACTTTTTCCTCTTGGGATTTATTGTTTCTCAGCTGGAAGTAGAGATCTTGATGCGTGAGCCACAGCTTTTCGCGAACCATCTATGCAAAATGCAAGCACCTATGCCGTACGAGCTTGCATCACTTGCGACTATGATGACGCGACTAGGGTCGTAATGGGTGAGGGAGAGGTATAAAGTAAGAGTTTTCTTGATCTTCTCGAATGCGTCTTGGCATTCCGGGGTCCATGACCATGATTTGTCCTTTTTTAAAAGTTGGTTGAGAGGCCCTCTCAAATTTTGCATGTTCTTAATGAACCCTTGGTAAAAGTTAGCTAGGCCGAGGAAGCTATGTAACGCTTGAACGTTATGTGGCGCTGGCATGTTTATGATCACGTTGGCTTGTATTTGATTGGACTTTTTTCTTACGTAGACCGTAGGTGCTGCCCACTCGCTGAAATCTGTTTTTGACAGAATACCTGCTTGTTCGAGTCTATCTAACTCTTTGTTGATTTGCTCTAGAGCAGTGAAAGGGACATTCCGTTTCTTTTTGAATGCCGGTTGTCCACCGTCCTTCAACTTAGCTTCCATTTTAGTACATTTCCCAAGGCCGCCAGAAAAAACTTGGGGAAATTGTTTTGAGTTCCTTTTTTAGATTTACCAAATTGGACGTTGTACTTTGTATCTTGCGACAAAATGTACTCATTGGGCAATCCCAAAGATTGAATTTTTCTATCCATTCAGTTCCAAATAAGTTGTCTGAAGTTTTTAATACATAGAGTTTTTTGGTAACTCCATTTAGTGTTACTGTAAGTATTACCTCGCCTAAAATGTTAATCTTTTCGCCAGTTACAGATTTTGCTGTTTTATCCGTTTTTAATAAGGTCGGCTTGTTCACTTTTCGCCAATTACGCCAATTAATGGTCGAAAGATCGGAACCCAAGTCAAGCTAAAATTTAGTGGACTTATTGAAAATATCCACAGTTACATTTTTTATTAAATTCCTATCGACAATATTGTCAGATTCAACTTGCCTAATTTTATTTTTGGGTTTTCTCGTTCTGTTGGCGTACCATCACGAAGTTAAAGTATGCCCACTTTTATTGCAATTTTTGCAATATTTTTTGTTCTTAACTGGACAGAATTTCATCCAATGCCATTTACCACAATGATAACATGGTCCGAGCGGTTACTTTAACCTATTTGGGTTTTGGTTACTGCGGAATTTAGGACATGAGATGTGCCTTTTGTCTTTTTGAGGGGAATAGGCGGTAGACTTATTTCTGATTTTATTAATCAGAGCCGCATCTGATTCCTCGATAGTGTTTGAGTCACGCTTTACAGATATTACTCTTTGACAGTCCTCTGCCAGTTTTCGGAGAGTCCTTGTTCGTTCTCAAGCTTGGTCAGTACCCGTCGTCTGACTTTGGCGTCTTCTGCTGATACTAGACCTTGTGCGAAAATCAAGCACTTGAAATCATCGGCAGTCAGTTCGGCTAGTTTAAAATCATTACAGAGCTTGTTTACCGATGCTGCAAACGTTAGAAATTCTTGCTGGTTGTCTTTGACTGTGTTCAGGCATTTTCAACGTTTGTGGAACAAGGTTGTGTTAGGCCCGAATAGTTCCGATAGGAGCTTAATAGTCTCTGAAAAATCCAAGTCAGTCGTTTTCTTGGGTAGTATGAAGTCTACGAACCTACTTTGTTCTGTAGTTCCCAGTTTCCTCAATAGCAGACGTACCTTTTTTTTACTGGGCCATTGTTCACAGTCTACGTCGAAAATATCTTCGTAGCGCCTGTAAAAAACCTGGAAAGTTTTGTCTTCCTCTGGTACGTATTCAAAGGTTTCCATTGAATTGTAGATTGTACCCTGGGAGAATATTGTATCTTTTTCAGAGTTTGAGCCTTTTAATGCATTTACGAGGAATTCTTTAAGTTGTTTCTGTTGTAGTTCAGCATTCTGAAGCGTAATTTTTGGGAATTCCCTTTGTTGTTTATGTAATTCGAAAAATAGTTGTTGTTGTCTTTCTTCTGAATTTTGTTGCTGATCCAAATTTAGTTTTAACATTTGGGCAACTACTTTTTGCAAATCTTCCACATTTAAAAATGACAGCGCTTTTTTTTGTTGCTTTGAAACACGTGTACTAAGAGGAGGTACATAAAAAAATCTTGATAGGTTTTTGTTCCTTTTTTTTTCTTTTACAGAAAAAAAATATGGACAGACAATAGTTAAACTAAACTAATTATGTGTGTTTAGCTTTTTTTTCCGTGGTTCTGTTAATTTTAACGTAATTGAATAATTTTTCACCACACTTATGTATTTTTTTTTTAGAGATACAAAAAGAGAAAACTCACCTCAGTGAATTTGAGGGGAGAATTATTTTATGCACGAGTTCAACTCAGTTACATAAAAAAATTTTAGATAGTTTTCCCGAAAACTTGAGTGCAATGGTAGTACTTCGCTCTTGTATTGTCATTTTTTTTTTACGTATAACTGTTTTTTTTTCTCTGTGTGTGTGGGTGTGTAGAAATCGTTCTGGTATTGGACAGACTTTAATATTCCGTAGATGTCGAATCGCTAGTTCGTCAACGGTGTTTGGTATTGGAATATATATAGACGCTGGGTGTTTAGCTTTTAAATCGCTAATGTATTAATACCAGCTTAATTTCACGTTCAACACTGCTGTGCGAACGCGTGAAGTTTGTGTATTTTTCGAGTACTGTTGCTATTGATATGGTGAGAAGAAATTCTCGAATTTTTTCTGTCGCGATTGTTGTGGAACTGGCAAGGTATTGAGGTTTTTCGACGTGAATGCGTTTCTAGAATTCTTCGTCGACCCAGATGTGGGATTGGTAAGGTATTTAGGTTACGCCGTGAGTGCGTTTCTCGAATTCTCGTCGCCACTGATGTGGGGCCAAAGTTGGGACTACAGAAGTAAAATGTGATTAGATGTAAGAAAGATATATTAACAACAGGTTACAGAGATAGTGTAAGCGGAGCTTACTATAAGTTAGTGTCCAACACTGGTAGTCGTACGAGACTCTCACTGTCTCTCTATGTCACTCTATAGAGTGCTATGTCGCCTACTTAATATAGGCCTGGAAGAGTCTATTGTGTAGGTAGTTTCTGGTCTCACAATACATTTAATGGAATGTACTGTGCCAAATACAATGAAAATATTCGATCTATGTGAGGAATAATAACTGAATTAAATTCATTGAGAAAAAAGGACCTATGATATAAATAAGTACACTAAATATTATTATACTATAAAATATAATTATTCTGTGAATTATATATACGGCATATAATATAAATAATTATACTATGATAAATTATACAATGAAATAAACATGCAATAACTATATTATAAAATTAATTTACTATATGTAATTATTCTATAAAATAAATACATTCTATATAACTATTTCCATAAATAAATATATTATATAATTATAATATAAAATAAATTGATTACATATGATTATAATATAATATAAATATATTATATATAATTATGAAATAAAATGACTATATTATATATAATTAGACTGTAAAATAAATATTCCATATATAATTATAATATAAATTGATTACATATGATTATAATATAATATAGATATATTATATATAATTATGACATAAAATGACTATATTATATATAATTATACTGTAAAATAAATATTCTATATATAATTATAATATAAATTGATTACATATGATTATAATATAATATAAATGTATTATATATAATTATGACATAAAATGACTATATTATATATAATTATCCTTTAATACAAATATTCTACATATAACTATACTATAAATTTTAATATTCTTTATACAAATACACAATAAAATAAATATACTATATATAAATATACAATGAAATAAATATGCTATATATAAAAATACTCTTAAATATGCATACTATATATAATTATACCATAATTATACTATAAATAAATATTGAATAAAAGAAATGTTTTTCTTTTATGTAAAGGATATGGAATATCTGTTCTGGTAGGGTCTCCGCAGTGCTACCCAAACTCTGTGACAATTCCGACTATAATGAAATATATATTTTAATTGATAGTTCATGTCGTGTTCTTCTTCATAGATATATAGACACATCTTTCGTAAAAGTACACCTTACATTATGTTGCGTCAAATGTTCATACTACATTCAGTTCGAGGTAGGGGGTGCTTGTACCATATTCCATGTACTTATGAGCAGCACTGCGTAAATTATCATTCTGAGTATTTTTTTTCCAATTTTGCTACAAGTGGCCTATCATTCCTGCAAAAAATGGTCAAATTTTGATTTACTGCCCCTACGAGTTTGCTAGCGGTCTGTCTATGTCGATCTATGTGTAAACAAAGACTTTAGGAATGACAAATAGGTTTGAAGAATGAGATATAAAGGCATAGGATTTCATATAAACATCGATTTATAAGAAAACAAAAAAAAGATGTTGCAATAATATTGGAGAGAGGCCAAGAAGCAGAAATGAAATAAAGTATACGAATAAAAGACTGGGCAAATAGAAAAATTAAATCTTGAGACAGAAAATAAGGGGGAAAAAATCACGAGCAGGAGTGATAATCACCTAATAATAGTGAATACATACTTAGGTACGCAGACAAACACACACACATATATATATATATATATATATATATATATATATATATATATATATATATATACACAAAGCAAATATTCTAAAATGTATGTAATTATCATAGTACTATGTCTTAGGAGACTTAGGAAGCTTCATGTAACATTTTAGAACTTCCTGGAATCTTATAGACTTTATGGAACCATCTAGAACTTGTTTTTGATTATTTGTAAATTTGTATGTTATGCGATAGCGATAAAATTTTAAATACGTTAAAAATACATGATTACTGTCACACATGAGTATGTCTTAGGAGACTTAGGAAACTTCATGTACCATTTTAGAACTTCCTGGAATCTTATAGAATTTATGGAAACATCTCGAACTTATTTTTGATTATTTGTAAATTTGTACGTTATGCGATAGCGATAAAATTTTAAATACGTTAAAAATCCATAAGTACTGTCCTCAAAATCCGTATTATTAGTTGAAAAACATATTCTGAAATATTTTCATTTTTTATTCTTATTGCGTCTATGGAAAAACGAATTTTTGGTTTCGGGTGACTTTTTTCAAGAACTAATACCTTTTTCATTACTTTTGAAAAGTACATCGATTTACGACATGGGAAAATACAGTTATAAAAATGTTATAACCCTAATACACACACACACACACACACACACACACACACACATATATATATATATATATATATATATATATATATATATATATATATTTAAGTAACGAAAATCTTGGTAATCCGCATGAATTACAAAGATGTGTGTGTAATGTGTGTGTGTCTGTACGAAAAATTTCAGATAGAATGAATTTGTAAAAATGTTGCCCTGATAAAGTTCCTCAGCGAACAAAACGCGTTGGCTAAGATATTCTTTCCTTTTTGTCTTATATATATATATATATATATATATATTGTGTGTATTTAGGCAGCATCTTTTCATTCATCGCTGTCTAGTCCGTATATTGCTTAATATGTTGTAATTTACATCTTTGTTTAATGGCTTAAAGCTTAGATTGTATCAAAAAAATATGGATCAATATTGTGAATTTCTTTCTTCGTTCAACGATAATGTTATTGAACTTATCAGACGTTACGAAAAAAATTACATAAAATAAATAGACAACACTTGTCTATATTATTTAATGAAACGTGTATGAATATATATATATATATATATATATATATATATATATATATATATATATACCGGATGTAACAGTATAATTGTCCAAATCGTCTACATCATCCTATCACATATATATGTTTGATCTATTATATGCGTATATATAAAGGGTCAATCAACATAATTGTGCATCCCAAAAAATGTTTAATATCTGAACTGAGTTTCTTTTTCCCTGGTTTTCAGATAAGTTTAGCCATCTTGACGCCATTTCTCGTAAGAATCACTGAAAAGCACTTTTAGTTATTCAGCTACAACCCAACAGGTTAAAATTGTTTTCCGTCAAACCTACTGTCTTCCCAAGTGACCAATCGTTAGAAGAAAAAGATGATTCAGGCCTTCAGTAATAGTACCAAAATTCAAAGTTTGGCTCCTGTCTTCAAAGTTCATTCAAGAATCATCAAGCGATCAGTGAATGAGATTAAAAAAGAGGGAACAGTAGAGAGGAAAACTGGATCAGGAGGTCAAAACAGGAGGAGCGATCATCATTTCAACTTAGAACTGAAGAGATCAATTAGAAAAGATCCAACCTAATTCATACAACATTTGGCTCGTGAGAAGGTGTTTCAGCTATGACAGTCCAAGGAGCAGTGATGAAGACTTGAAAATGAAATCGTACTTAAAACCTGCGAGTTAACTTGTTACTCCAGGACATAAACTGGGAAGGTCAGAGAGAGCGAAGATCATTTTTAATAAGTTGAAAAATTATCCTAGAATAATATATATATATATATATATATATATATATATATATATATATATTGAACAATAAAAAAAATATTAAAAAATTAAAATCTTCAGACAAACTGGGTTGTAGATAATTATTCTTTCGTTTTTTTTTTATTATTATTCCATTTAGATTCCTCGCTAGTTTCGGCCAAAATGGCCATCATCGGGAGAAGAAATATTTCTGCTTGCTGGTAGCAGTAAACTACAGAAACTCAACAAATCAAAACCTACCCACATTTCTCACCCGCACAAGACAGACATGCTTACGGAAGTCTGGAGGCCTCACATTTATACACACACCCACACGAATATACACACTTACACACACCATACTCACTCACTCCCTAATGAGCCAAATGATAACACACACCCACAGCAATACACACGCTTACACATACCATACTCACTCACTCCCTAAGAACCAAATAACACACACACAAACACTAAACAAAGACACATCACCTCTCCAGGACTAATAAAACTGTCAAACTGACCACGGGAATTCAGAGAAGCCTAGATCCATCCAGCTCTTATCTCAAAGACTGTTTGACCAACACAAGGAATGTTAAAAGATTCATCTTAAAAAGATAAAAAATTAAAAAAAAACAAATGAAAACTACAGACAAAAGTTCATTTTCTCCAGCAAGACATTCATTTCTGTAGTTTACTGCTACCAGCAAGCAGAAATATTTCTTCTCCCGATGATGGCCATTTTGGCCGAAACTTGTCGAGGAATCTAAATGGAATAATAATAAAAAAATGAAAGAATATTAATCTACAACCCAGTGTGTCTAAAGATTTTAATTTTTCAATTTTTTTATTGTTCAAAATAAATACTTATATATATATATATATATATATATATATATATATATATATATATATGAACTTTATTCTAATCCTTCTGAGCTTCCCTACCTTAGCTCTGATTAATTAATGATGAGCATATTCGTTTATGATTGATTTCGTCCCGTTTCTTCTGTTAGGCTTGGAAATTAATTATGCGTACTTATTGCTTAAAGTAGGGTCCAGTAGTGTTAAAGAACCTCGGAGAATTCCATTAAGATATATTTAATCATTTCTAAGACACAACTGTTCAAATCTTAATCTAACAATTAGACAATTTTGCTGTTACACGATTTGGACAATTTTGCTGTTCCACCCGTATATATATATATATATATATATATATATATATATATATATATATATATTTACATCGAAATCATATCATATATATATATTTACATCGAAATCATATCAAACTCGCTACACAACTGCAGTTGTGTTTCAATGCGTATCAATGCATCTCCTTAGGCGATTGTAAATTACTGCCGAGTGAACGATCTATTCAGATTTAAAAGCAAAATCCACCCTCTTTTTACGAAAAAAAAAATAAGCAAGAGATGGGTGTGGTTATAAGGCTTGTGGGCTTTACTCAGATCGAACGACTGAATATAACGCACGTTAAATTTGAACTAAGGGAGAAGCAAAAATTAATAAATTATTTTCCATAATTGGGCCATGACCTGTTGATTAGAAACTAATGGCGGCAACAAACGTTAAACAGGCGCGATAGTGATAATCTAAAAAAATGCTAGACAAGCTATAAGCTTTGTGATTTTCCTACGTCAAAAAACAAACATTTTTATAGTTGATAAATAAATAGGTTCTTTAAAAAAAAACAGTAATTATTTTGAACGTACAGACTTACTTGGTAAATTAATATGCAATTATTGACTAAAGATGCTTTATAACTAATCAAATGTCAAAATATCTAGCAAACACCAATACATCCGTACAAGATGTTACTAACATTACTAGGAGATTAATACAAAATTATATTAAATCTACCAAGAGAAAGTTTACCAACAGAAAGATAAGCCATATATGGTCCAACACAGGTCAACTAAAATCTAAGAAAAAGCATTGCCAAATTCCAAGTGTAACTGAAATGTAAGGTAAAAGGTAGACCGTGTTTACGATTTACCGTTAACTCGGATCGTTGGTTTAATTAAGCATTCTTATCAAAGAACCTGATAATTTGGAATTTTTCGTGTAAACACAGAAAACGGAGTTCATATAAGGATCTACATGACCTTGCCATTATTAAAATTTCCCATTTCACCTTCGCAATTTTATTATCGTATTTCAAACGCCGAAAATATTTAGAAAGTATTATTAGTACATGACCATATATGTTGATACCACCTAGTTTTGAAAGAATTCTTAGTACTTCCAATATATAACTTTTCAACCGTCGGATTATCTATTGTAGAAGCAGAACTAAGTTTAACAAGAAATTTAGTTAAACATTTATTTGGCAGTGGGCATTGGCCATAATTCTTGCAATTACAGTGACCGGTATGCGTAACAATATTCTCCTTGGAACTTGTATTATGATTCAGATTATTAAATTGGTTTAGAGTTTTGTTGTTGTGTAACTTTATGATCTTCTCGAGATTATTAGTGCAGCTATGACATAGTTTTAATGTGTTTCTATTAAATAATGTTTAATGTGTTTGTATAAAATATTTTACTAAGAGGGTTACTTTTAGGAAAATGTTTAACAAGCGTTAAACTTTTTAGCGATTTTGACAAGTTTTCGATGTAATATCCTAAAATAAAGAATATTGGTCTGCTTTGTATTGACCCATCATTTAAATTAAATGTTGAAATTTGTACTCTATTCGTTCTCATCTTACCTGGATATATATATATATATATATATATATATATATATATATATATAATATTTTTTTAATTTTTTTAAGCATTACGCCCCGAGCAAGGCGTGAAGCCACTAGGATGCAGTGGGTTGTAGAAGATTTGGAGCAAGAGCAGAGAGGAGTGATAGAAGAAAGGATGAGGAGAGGGATAGTGGATAGATCAAGGGAACTGGAGATGTCGATTGACATTTCATTTGAATAGTTGGAGATTATAGCTCTCAGGGAAACAGTAATAGGGAAGGGTGTTCCACAGGCGAGAGGTGCGAGGTATGAAGCTATTGGAGTAGAAGAGACGGCTACATTTAAAAAGAAACTTTAGGCGTCCATCGAGCGAGCAACAAGTGCTACCGTAGGTTGATATGTTCGAATTACATGTGTTATCAATTTAGTTTTGATTTTGTTGAAAGTTCTCAAATGAAGTGATTCCAATTATCTAATTCTGTTCTTTCTTTGTGATTCTGTAGCGACAGTTCACGTGATTTAAAGAAGAGATATAAGACGCAGGGGAATTATTAAAAAAAGTTTAGTAAAAAAAGAGAGTCAAGTACGGTAATTAATCAATAAAACCTATTATTTACTTATGTAAGCACTTATTTACATATGCAAAAGTAACTTTTTTTTTTACTGCATAGTGTCTGTTATAGATATGAAAATATATATGGCAAGTAATAAAAGCTGCTGAAATAATGTTGAAGTCGTAAAACCTAAGAAAAATAATGGGTGAATCATTGATTTATTGATGAATACAAATCTGTTCCACATTGCATAATAAAGTTAGACAAAACGTGTTAAATTTATTACTTTATAAATAAAGAAAATATTATTTTGGTTTGTGACACATTGATTAACCTAATCTAACATTCTGGACTAATGCCAAGACTTTAATGGATAGATAAATATTTGCATTCCCTTTAAACTGATAAGAAAATTACACACACACACACATATATATATATATATATATATATATATATATATATATATATATATATATTAGCATTTTATAACTTGTATATCCTTGTTTGACCGTCCCAGCCAATGCTCTGCGATGGAGTGGTTCGAGGGGAAAGGAAAGCCGTGGCTTTTGGGGCACAATCCGTTCGGTTTTGCATACTTGGATGAGTATCACCAGGAAATTTGTGAGTAACGCCGCTATATCGTGTGCATTCAGTTTCTTCTTTGCCATCCAGACCCATTGGTACAGAGGATATGTTGATGTATCGAAACTCGGTAGTGGATGCGTTGATAATGAGGCCAAAAATAAGACGAAACTGCCGCCCAGTGTATTTTGTTGAGGATTCTTCTAGACGCGTCATATATATATATATATATATATATATATATATATATATATATATATATATATATATAATCAAAAAGGCTTAAACACTAATATTCCATGGTCATACTTTATTCCATTGGAATCGTAAATTCATCAAACCTACAAATTCAAAAAGAAAACAAAAAAAAATACTATTATCCTTAATCTGTCCTAGACATTGAGTTCTACCTGGATTCTATCCTCTTGGAACTATTTTTTATACAATGTATGTGTATGTATGTATGTATATAAATTTATACATTTTAGATATATGATTGCATATGTATTTGTATATTTGCCACTATATATATATATATATATATATATTATATATATATATATATATATATATATATATATATATATATATATATATATATACACGTGGTGCGATAGATAAATTGTCTGAATTATGCAAAATTGAAAATAACACTGAAATATCATTTTAACAGATATATTTATCAAAATTACACGAAAATATCTTGAAATAGTGAAGAGTAAATGTATTCAATAAAATCACCGTTGGCTTCAACCACAGCCTCCCGATCACTTCGGAATCTCCTGCATCTCTTCTGGACGGTCTCCTTGTTTAAATTGGTGAATACTGTCATAATCCTTGCCTTCAGTTAATCTTTTGTTGTTGCTCGGAGTTTTGTGGATCCCTCGTTCAATTGCAGCCCAACACATAATATGAAAAAGAGGTTGCGCTCAGTGGAGTGAAGTGACCATATGTAAGGGATGATGTGGTCCCAGAAATTGTATGACAGACATGACTCAGTTTTCCTTGTGTGGCATGATGCAGAATCCTGTTGCCAGACACAAGGTATTCAAGCAGACACCATCTTCAGCTAGGACAATAATAACTCCTCAAGGGACTTGATGTAGGCCTCCGTGTTTAGTCTGATGCCCTCACCCACAAATTGGGGAGTTCTTTTTATCAGAAAGATCAGAGTGAGTTTTCCAAAACGTCGTACCTTCATAAGCACCATTAGACACATCCGTTACCGAATTCTCTGCAGCGTTCTCAGATTGATATCCATATATATGGTGTGCAGTCGAAAAATTACAAGCAGCAACGCGCATGCCCGAGATTAAAAATATAACAATTTTGCCATCGAACCAAGTATGTTATATATATATATATATATATATATATATATATATATATATAGTTTATGCAAACTTAGGTAATCCGTATGGGTAGACCCGAGGAGGATGGTATCCAGATAGAGATAGATAGATAGATAGATAGATAGATAGGATAATTAGGTAATTGATGTTACACACACACACACACTTATATATATATATATATATATATATATATATATATATATATATATATATATATGTGTGTGTGTGTGTGTGTGTGTGTGTCTGCGTGTTAATTTTGCTGTTCATATCTTAAAAGTAATTGTTTCTTGGTTGGATTTTATTTGTTGAACATATGGGTCACCCAATGGGTATAGAACTCGCTACTTATTAAGAACACTTAAGCAGACTAGTTTAGCATAGCATTTACCAATTGCAAGATGTCAAGGGAATTGTTGAAATATTTAATAATCTGAACGCATTAAAATACAATAATACGTTAATTGAAGAATTCCTTTATTTTTTTTGTTTTGTTTTTCGAGTGGCTTAAACAAATGTTCCTGCAAAAAAAAGCTTCTGAAGACTTTCATTCCAAAGTCATACATACACCGATTACTCGCTCTCTGTCTGTCATCCTCTCTCTCTCTCTTTCTCTCTCTCTCATTCTCTCTTTCTCTCCGTGTCTCTCTTTTAGTACTCCTTTCTTTTCATTAGCTCATTCAGCTGTTGCCTTTACCCCCTTTTTTCTTGTTTATTAGCAGGACTTTTTTTTTGCTTCAGAGTTTGAGCTCAGTCCTACCTCATCACTTGACTGTTTGCATATTATTCTTACGAACAATAACGAAATAGAAACATTCCTTTTTTTTATGAACTGAATCACATCGTTAATTCACTCATCTGTATCTGACGATGACATGCCACCAGATTCTTTCGCATCTATTTACTTCAGAACGCAGCTATTTCATGTATAATGAGTGTCACAGTGAAGAAATGCGTTGGTTAAACGCGTCTGCCCAGCTGCTGGTAATGAGTTCATAACGTGGGTCGATGAGTGAAAATAATATTTTTTTTTAAATGCCATCACCCTCCAGGACGAAGGTGATCATGTCTCTCGAGAAATTTCTTTTTATTATTACTTCCGAATTGCTGTTACTCTTTGTGGGTGGGTGGAAACTATGAAGTATGTTTATTTACGTTGTTTTTTCGTTGAATTCTTCAAAATTTAGAGTTCATATTAGTCATTCTACTTTACTAGCTTCCATCCCGACCCCTCAAAGACAGTAGGTTTAGCCTATTTAATCCATAGTTGGATGGGTAGAAAAATAGTGAAGTCATTTTTTTTCAAAGACCAATAATGTAAAAGTAAACGCAACTAATTATCACTGAACGTCAAATAGTGTCATCGATTACACTTTCTGAACCGATAACCATTAAACTCCCCAAAAACTTCTAAAAATCATAGTATGCCGTAGTAGGAATCATGGAGTCATTGTAAACTCACACGACCCTTTCCTTAGCTGCATAATATGTACTTTGCCGGTTTGGGTGGGCTGCTTGCTACATGAATAACGTAGGCCCCTTGCCAGGAAGTTTACCATAGAAACCCCTACCTGTGAAGCCCATATGCTTTTAAAAGGCTGGTTAGCTGGCCTAGTAACTCTCATCGCTCCAATGACAACATGATCTATTGCTATCCTGTCCAGCCTGATTTCACTTGCAATCGATGCGATACATTGTGCAGGTAAACAAGTGAACTTTCTCGCCATTACAAGATATTGTAGAAAGCATGCTTGGAAAACTTGTGGCTTAAAATATACGGCACTCATTGACGTTATATCAGAGACAAGAAAACCAACAATAAAATCATGGTTGAACTCGGATACTAGTTAATTTTCGGTTATTAGTCTATATGAAAGACGCTAAATGATTATTTTATGTTGTTCATGATGACGGTCGTCTTTGAGAAATAGAATCCAGAGGTTAGCAGTGAATATTTCGAAGACAGTAAGGAAGCGTAGTTCAGGTTAGCAGTTGATATCCCGGTAAAAGTAGCAGAGCGTAGTTATTCCTTCTGTTTCTCTTCGCCTGACAAGCTGGTACTGGATATTCGGATAAAGTAAACAAAATGGCCGCCTTTATACACGACGGATTGAATATTCTACGTCTTCTGATTGGTTAACCTTTTATTGGTGGACTATAAAATGACTCAAGTCATTTGGACTGTCTCACTAGTACATAATGTATCCAAAAATTGTAACATTTTACCCCTTTTTTTCTTTTTTTTACAATAATGTTCACGATATCCAAGACTCAAGAACAACTCGATGTACAGGGTTACAGAGGAGGAGGTATAATTTATGAGGATATATTGGAAAAATATAGGTTAAACCTGGGACTTGCACAAGATTGTATTGATCAGGGAAATAATCTCTTGGGAGTCAGTTGTACAAAGCAGCGCTTAGTCAGTAGTAGCTGCTCAAATAAAACTAACATCCTACCAATGGAATACAAAGAGAATAAGGCGGTTGTTTCTACGATGTGTGTGGCATGGTGGGTCTTAGCCATAAAGGTTAGAACTGGTTAATTTAATGAATTAATGGATGTAGTTCGTCTGAATATTTTTACTGGAAATAGAGCAGCGATACGCTTCCAACGCTTTTTTTGTGCGAGAGAGATTGTAGAATAGGAAAAAAATTATCGCAGACAAAGATTCTATCAAGACTGTGCAGCTCCTGCCCGTATATGGCACTCTATTTTCGGCCTTATCTGGCTATTGTAAAGGTAGAAGATAGCAATAGGGGTCAGTTGCTTACAGCGGCGGTACAGGAATCTGACCATTCTTCAAATATCTTCAGCGATGGATGGTGTGTACAAGTTCCACTCGAGGTCTCTGTAATATTTCGGTGCTCCGTGCAGAGAAAATAATAATCTTTTGGCGTGGTTCTCCATGTAGCATCAGATATTTTCGACGAAATTAACTGGCATATGAATTGGTGTGAAATGTGTGAATGTGTTTTGAACGTGTTAGGATGTGCTTAATTTTGTAACATGTTTGTGTTCGGTGGGTATTATGGTTAGTGAGGGTGTGTGTGTTTTGTGTGCAACAAAAATAAAACGGGTGTGGTCTGACTTACAAGAAACGGGACGCGGTGTGAGATTAGAGTCGATAGTAGCGGGGATGCTGGCGCGTGTAGGTAGTGATGGTGTAGGAAATGGTGAATTCGATGGTGGTGGTGTCGATGGCACAAGGTCACGGATGCTTTTCGGGCGGTATGCGTCAGAATAAATTATAAAGGAGCAAAACAGCCCGTGAGAAGCGAAATAGTGGGAGAAGATAAGGCAACGTTGGGGAGAGAAGATGAAGTAAAAAAGAAAAATGATGCGGAAAAAATCAAAATAAAAGAAAAATGAAAACAGACTGGAAACGAAAAAAAAAGAACAAGATGTCGGTTTGAGAAATAATTGAAACCTAAGAACATAATGAATGAATGAAACGCTTAAAACAACAATAAGGAAATCAATGATAATATTAATGAGGAGAGTGAAAAGAAGGAACAAGTGAAACGGAAGGTAAAAGGTGGTAATATAATCGGAACGACAAAAAAGAAGAAGACGAAGTTGAAGAAGAAGAAGAAGAAGAAAAAGAAGAAGAAGAAGACGAAGAAGAAGATGACCATTGAGAAGACGAAGAAGTTGTAGGCAGAAAAGAAGACGAAGAAGATGAAGATGAAGAAGATGATGAAGAAGATGAAGATGATGATGAAGTTTAATAATAAGAAGAAGATGACAATGAAGAAGAAGAAGATGAAGAAAGAAAGAGAAAAAGACGAAGAAGATGAAGATGATGAGGATGAACAAGAAGAGGAAGAAAAGACAAAGAAGATGAAGACAAAGCCGAAAAAGAAGCGGAAGGAGATGAAGATGAAGAAGATTATGATGATGAAGAAGAAGACGAAGAAAATAAAGAAGAAGAAGAAGAAGAAGAAGAAGAAGAAGAAGAAGAAGAAGAAGAAGAGCAACAACAACAATTTTCTAAAATCTTTTGAAGGATTTATTAATTTACTTTTTACGGCTTATCAACCGTGGGTTAATTAAGCCGAAACAAATTTTTTTTTTTTGGGGGGCAAATTAAAATGAAATTCTTTTTTAACAATAATATTAATTTTTCCCGATACTAATCAAGCTATTTAACCCGTTGCTAGAGGGAGGAGATAAATACGTACTTTTGGCAAGTTTATTTGCAAGTAACTGAATGTAACTAGCCGAGCTCGAGTTCAAACTCGGCTCTTCGATTTCTCCTTCTGAGTCACTACCCATTGCACCAACTGCACACCCTTTCTTACGACCAAACTTAGTAGAGAAGAAGAAAAATAAACGAGAACAGAAAAAGTGAAAAATAAAAAAAACAAATTTGACAAAATCAAAAAGGGAAAACAAAAAAAGCGGAGGAAAAGAAAAAAGAAATGTCTTAGTATGATTTAATGACAAACGCTAGACTGATGCGTATACGCAGGTAGGGTAAAGGATATCGGTGCCGAAATTGGAATCACCGAACCATGTTCAAATCTGAATTGGTGTGTTTTCTTCGTCTCCGAAAAAAAAAACCCAAAAAAACAAATCCTCTTCCCAGCCCCAGTTCTGGGTCAAATAGATGGTCGGCAAGGTTTTCTAGTCTTTGTTGGCAACCAGTCTAGGAGAACGCCTACAATGACTCGAAAAAAAAAACGGAAACTACTCCCCTATCATTCTCAAGAAGAATGGAATCTGGAGAAAGAGAGTTCTTTTTGTTGTTGCTCTTCTTCTTCTTCTTCTTCTTCTTCTTCTTTCAGTCCTTGTTGCTACCGATTATGTTACACATTTTATCCGACCTTTTCACTTGTCTTATCTTTTCTTTCATTCTCGTCACTATTAACATAGTTTTCCTTCTCGTGGTTTTAAGTATATATTTTACGCCGTGAAAGGACATGGCATTTA
Organism: Acanthosepion pharaonis; assembly: GCA_903632075.3. Lineage (NCBI taxonomy): Eukaryota > Metazoa > Mollusca > Cephalopoda > Sepiida > Sepiidae > Acanthosepion > Acanthosepion pharaonis. Next base: position 1,135,446 of record CAHIKZ030002512.1, read on the forward strand.
TAAAAGTGAATTCGATCTTTACCTTATAAGCAATGCAAGCGGCCTTCTGCCAATATCTATGCTCATCCTAGTATATTAGAAAGAAATATTATGAGAGGGAACGAGGCAAATATAGAAAAAGAAAGGCAGGAAAAGAAAAAATCGAAAAAAAAGCAAATAAATAGAAAGATAGAAAGAAAGATAGAAAGAAGGGAGGTAAAAATAAGACATGAAGGAAAAGAATGAGAATAAGAAAGTAAAAGGAATGAGGAAATGGAAAGAAACAAGATGAAGAATAAGAAAAGTGAGGAATTGAAGAAGAAATTACGAAAGGGAATCAGCATAAGAAATACGGAACAATAAAAAAGGAAATTTAAAAAAAGAACAAAAACAGGCGTGAACAAGAATGAATGAAGACTGAAAAAGAAAGAGAATAGAAAAGAAAGAGAATGAGAAAAGTAAGAGAACGAAAAAGAAACGATAAAAGAAAGAGAGCGAGAAAAGAGAATGAGAAAAAAAGAGAACGAGAAAGCGAAAAGAAAAAGAACGAAAAAGAAAGGAAACAAGGAAAGAAAGAGAACGAAAAAAGAAAAATAACGAAAAAAAGAAAGAAAACAGAAAAAGAAAGAGAACGAGAAAAGAAAAATAACTAGAAAAGAAAGAGACCAAAAGAGAAAGAGAAAAGGAAAAGAGAACGAGAAAAGAGAGAGAGAAAGATACAGAGAGAACGAAGAAAGAAAGGAAACGAAAAAAATGAAGCGGACGAGAAGAGAAGGAGAACGAAAAAAAGAAAGGGAACGAGAAACAAAAGAGAACGAAAAAAGAAAAAGGATAAAAAAAGAAAGAAAATGGTAATAGAAAGCTAACAAGACAAGAAAGAAAAACTAAAGAGAACGAGAAAAGAAAGTAAAAGAGAAAATAAAGATTACGGGAAAAGATAAAGAACGTGAAAAGAAAGGGAACGAGAAAAGAAAAAGAAAGAAGAAAGAAAGAGAATAAAACAAGTATGAGAACGAAAAAAGAAAGATAACGATAAAGAAAGAAAACGTGAAAAGAAAGAGAAAGAAAGAAAAGTAAAAGAAAGGGAACGAAAAAAAGAGAACGAGCGAAGAACGAAGACTGGAAGAAAGAGAACGATAGAGAAAGAGAACAAAGCATATAGAACGATAAAACAAAGGGAACAAAGAAAGTGAATGAGAAAAGCGAGAGAACGAAGATACAGAGAGGACGAAGAAAGAAAGAAAGAAAGAAAGAAAGAAAGAAAGAAAGAAAGAAAGAAAGAAAGCGGGAAAAGAAAGAGAACGAAAAATAAAGAGAAAAGAAACAGAATGAAAAAAAAGAAAACGATAAAAGAAAGAGAACAAGACAAGAAGGAGAACGAAAAAATATACGGAACGATAAAAAGAGAACGAGAAGAGAAAGAAGACTTTGAAAAGAAAGAAAACAAAGAAGAAAGAGCACGATAGAGAAAGAGAATAAAACATATAGAGCGATAAAAGAAAGGGAACAAAGAAAGGGAATGAGAAAAGCGAGAGAACGAGGATACAGAGAGAACAAAGAAAGAAAGAAAGAAAGAAAGAAAGAAAGAAAGAATGGTTGAAAGCGGCAAAAGAAAGAGAACGAAAAATAAAAAAGAAAGAGAAAAGAAATAGAACGAAAAAAAAAAAGAAAACGATAAAAGAAAGAGAACAAGACAAGAAGGAGAACGGGAAGAAAAAGTCATCGGGAAAAGAGTGATAACAAAAAATAAAGAACAAGATTAGAGACAGAACGAAACTAAGGAAAGAGTGTAAGAAAAGAAAGAGAACTAGAAAAGAAAGAGTGTGACAAAAGAGAACGAGAAAAGAATGTAAAACGAAAATAAAAGAGACTGTGGAAGAAAGAGTTCGAATACAGAAATCGGCGAAAGGCATCGAAACAAAAACGAATGAACAAGAACAGTTAAAACATTTAATATCTGCTACTTGTTATGGCACAATCCAAAACATTTGGAGCACCTAGAAAGGATCAAAGTCACTTCATCTCAATAAATGGTATACTGCAATAAATATTCTCCAAAAGCGCTTCGCCAACATAAATAATTTCTTATATCAAATTGCTTCATGGACGTGAGTTTGCAAAGTTTGAAGATCTGCGAGAAGAGCGATTAAGACGTTGCCATCAAAACAATGTATTTCCCATAGATGGCAACGTTTTATCGTCAAATCGACCTCGGCATACCTGATTAAACTCGGACTGTCAAAAATAGAAAAGAAGAAATATATTAAGAGTCTCCAAGTTCAAGCAGGATTCTCCGCGTATTTGACACTTCCGCACCGTGGCAGTAAATTACCAAATCATCTTGATATTGTGAAGTATTGACGAGGCACCTTGGAATAGGTATAATTATAATTCCTGTCTGAATTTCTAGGACGAAAAGTTATTTAAACTATTTACATGTAGACTATTGTCCTCGTCTTTGTTGTTGGTATCACGTTTCGGCCGTTGTCCTCTCCGGCCTGCATCAGGTGTATTTCGATTTTTTTTTTTTGCAACTTACAGTGAATTCCGTACTGAACTCATTAATTAATGTACAGTTGTAGACTATTCTCGTTCTACTGCAGATGCCTAGGGATATCTTGTCTAGTTCTTAATTCTAGTACTGTTGTTGTTCGTTGTATAATGAGGAGAAATAACAAAAAGACAAAGCTTATTAAGAACTACAAAGGACAAGAAATTGTGGATAGCCATGATCTCCTCCTACGTCCTGGCACATCAAATAAAAGAAATAGTAAATCAACTAATAAAAACACGACAGCGACAGCGACAGAGACGATCTGGTCATTTTTTTAACGATGATACGTACTCTGAAAACCAGGAGCAAAATAAAAAAAAATATATTTTGACAACCCTGAATTTGGTTGTCTTCAATTGATAAAAAGGTTATAAAAATGTAAAAACAATCTTAGTGGTTCTACAGAAGGATGTTGAGCATACCATGGACCGAATATGTGAAAGACGACGAAGTTATAGATAGAATGAGAATAAAAAGAAAATTTTCTTGAAGGCATTTCACACCAATCAAGCCAGGGTTGACACAAGTACTCAAAGGAGCTACAGGGAATGTAAGTAAAGGAAAAAAAAAACAGGGTATAGAGGAATTGAGGAAAGACTAAAAAGAAGAACGGAGAAGGATAAAAAGAAGAACAGGGGTCGAAGCAACAGAAGTTGTCGATTGACATTACATTTAAATCTTTGACGATTATAGTTGTCAAGGAAGCAAGTAATAGGAAGGGAGTTTCATTGTCGGGAAGTGTGGTAGAAGAAGCTTTTGGAGTAGAAGGGGCGGTGGGATTTAACTGTTTCGACAGTAAAAGGATGGGACCAAGATACCAACCTAGTAGCAGGCTTAAATTCATGCAGTCGGAGCAGCAGTAAAAACAGCTCGTGAGAGAATATGGCACGAAAATATTTATAGAAATGAGAGAGAGGGAAGCAACATTACGTCGGTGAGAAAGGGACTGGAGTCGAGACCCCAAGTCATGACCGATCACATTGCATATCTGTGTTTGAATTTTGTCGAGTACCTCGAGATGAACAGTGGGGGCAGCGTACCATATATGGCAAAAGCGTTTACATGTAAGGACAAATGGTAGATTTGTAGATGTGAAAGATGGACTTAGATCAGAAAAATCAGTTGAAATTTCTGGAGCACATAACGAGGAAAGAGGACTTGGAAAATTTGATACTCACAAGACAGGTTGAAGGCATGAGGGTCACAGGAAAGCAGCGTATAACATAACTAACGAGCTTAAGTAATTGGAGGGTGGAACTAGTTTTAGGAGAAACCTTTAGCTACAAAGGACATGAAATTGTGAAGAACGGACACAGTACATAGAAAAAATATCATGCGATTGTTTTTTAAAAAAATATCTGACTATGAGACGAAACTTGTTTTTCGCATACTTTAATTTTTAACACTTAGATATTATTTTTAAATACTGTCGTTTATTTCGATTTTTCAAAACAAAACCTTCTTACTTTCAGTTTTATTTAAAAACCAGAAGCACGTTCAAGGAAATATAGAACGCGAACACTAAATAGAAAATGACATATATAAAATATTTAAAATGGTGTGGTTATCCTACAGTACTAAAGCTGTAACAAGGCACCGCTTTTCCAACGAAGGGTTATTTTTCTCACTTTCTCCTTCACTTGCTGACGTAACTAGCGTGTTGATTTAAGATCCCTTAACTGGAGAAATATTCTAGCTAGTACCAACAAACTTGATACTGTTATCAGTGAATATCCACCCATCTTTCGACCCAAAAAAAGTATTTATTTCTTTCGGCTCTAGTTTTTGAGAGACTCTCTTCTGCATATGTAACTTAGCATCGGAACCTTCAGCGAGAGTTTGGGTGAGAAATTTTTGAGCAAACTCAGACGTTGGGAAGAGGTTATAAAAGTAAAAGTTAGAATAATATTTTGTGATTATTTTCTTTAAACGAATGTCGATCAGAGAGATTTATCTCTTCCAATTCCATTTTAAATGTATCAGTAGAATTCCTCCGTTCATCGACGCTACTAGAGTATATCTACTGTCCATTTTCTAGCATAGTATATCTACTATTCATTTTCTACTATGGTAGGACATTTAGCATCTGTTCGAAGTATGAAATATATTAGGGTTAGGTTTAGGTTTAGGGTTAGGGTCAGGAGTTAGGGTAAAATCCAGTGAACAGTGAGCTGGTTATGTAGTAAAAATCATTAACAATGTTTTATATAAAAAAAAATCAAGTAGCGATTTTAATCTTTGTGCACTGATTTCCTGTCATTAAAAAAAAAACAGTAAACATGTCATCGTTTTTCTTGAGCATTTTCCAGCAATAATGAATGAATCGTCACTAAAGGTAGCTCGCAAATACCTCGGTACGTATAATACTATAGTAACACCCGGTCATCTTTAGTCGTAAACCATAAGGTATCGTGAACCAAACAGGAAATATTTGTTGATAGCCTTATTTTTTTTCTACCAATAATCAACTTTAAAAATGGCGTCTCTATGAGTTGTCAGGTCACTTTACGAATACTGCTAGTAACATGTAAATACATAAATCATGTAAACTTACTGCATGGTCTCCAATAGTCTTTTCTGGTCGGTAGATTATGGAAGATTTGTCAAAGAGATTATGTACCTTCTTGTAGTACCAACGACGATTTAACACGACTGATTGGCTGGTGCGTTTTTCACGGATTGTCAACATTTTCCAGGTTATTTAAAGCCAGGAAATATTTTTAGATTGTAATAACTTGTGGAAAATAATAATGATTTAAAGATACACATCCTAGGAATGAACCCATAGACTGGATGAGAAGAGGTGGATGCAAGGTATTTGCGCGTGATTGAATATAACGAACCCGACTGGAATTGGAACTCAGCTTTGTGTTTTCCAATTCCGTGCTGTTATCCATTGCCCCACCCAAACATTTAAGCTTGCATCACCTGATATTCCCAAGCGGTCACCCACCTACGTGCTGACTAGGCTTGACGTTGGTTCACTTCGATGATCGTAGAAGAACCAGTGTTTCAACGTATATAGCTCACTGGAATAGGCGTGACTGTGCACGAGTCATGTGCGTTGAGTGGAGGACTTCCTAGATTGGAGACAACGTCTAGGGTCCCACAGTGGAATCAACGGCCATGCGTCCGTGACAAAGATGGGCCTTCAAATTGGAGGTAATCGATTGCAGTGGATCAGGAAAAAGATAGGATCCTCCAGGTCTAATTCCCCAAAACTGTATACCCAGTAATTATACATTTCTGGCTTTCAACCCAGATATGTAAAGCGGAGTAGGTGACAAATTGCGCGAGTCATGTGCGTTGATGGAACGGCATCGTTGAGGGGAGGACTTCCTAGATTGGAGACAACGCCTAGGGTCCCACGGTGAAATCAACGGCCATGAGTCCGTGACAAAGACGGGTGTTCAAATTGGAAGTAATCGATGGATCAGAAAAGGGATAGGTTCCACCAGGTCTTTCAACCCAGATATGTAAAGATGAGTAACTGGCCAATTGATCAGATCCTAAGAGTTACACTATTATAAAACTCGGGGCACACGTAGAGATCCTTCGTAGAATTTCTATTTTTGGAAAATGAGAATACTCAGCATGCTAGTGAATGTTTATGAAAACCTTTCGCTTAATGTTAGTATACTAAGAAAATTCAAGTGAAAGGTAATCCTAGAGAGAAAGGACAAAATGTTTCGTCTATCGTTACAGCTAACAGAATGTTTACTATAGCGTACAATTATCACCAAACAAAGCTTGAGATTTCGTCTATCATACTGAATAGTTGTTCTCTCAAGGAGGCTTCTTGTTTTGAACACCTATTGGAACTCAATTTCACCCCCCAAAACCTAAAGTAAAAATCCTATATACAAACCAACGTGAAAGATGAAAAAAACTGGCTGGTTCCTTGCATGACTTCACTAATTATCTGACCTTTCCTACTACGCTCCGTGTTTACAAGGGATAGATCAAACCAAAAATGGAATATTACTATCATATCTGGGTTGAACATATTCATTTCCCAAATTTTTAGTTTTTGCAGCCTTTCTGGTGATAACTTCCACTCTACAAACCCTATTCAAGACAAAACCTACTCAGCCTACCGTTATTCCATCTTTCTATCCAATGGCAAATGTTTAGATAACGTAAGTTCCTCAGTTTCCCCAGTTCTGACGTTCACCACCAAGAATCGCGATGCCAGGTCCACGAGGACGAATTATGCCAATTTTCCTCCTATGTGCATGAATCTCTTTCTGTAACATTTTACCTTGAGTAGCTCATGGAGATTGGTGAAAAAATCTTTACAAAAACCCACTGTTATTTTCATGACAACAGCACATGGCTGGGAAACATTGTCTCATTCACTCTAAAATTCTGATCTGGCGCCCACAGCTCTTCATCTATCTCTGCCAAAGGCAATACAACGTTGAAACACCGGTTCATGTACGATCACTGTAACGTCGAGTCTGGTCAGTAACTATAAGGTCATCCCATAAGTTCTGTCCGAATTTTAACTTTTTGTTAAAATGAACGAAATTTAAAGAGTATTTTATAATGTCTAATGGAGATGAACATTATTTTTATGTTTAGATGCATTTAAACTGATCAAATTTTATTTAAGAGAAAAATGAAATTAAATTTTGTTTGATTAAAACCCTGTTAACATGAAAGTGCCCCAAGAATCATTTGAGGCACATAATGCTTTATGAGTTCAAGAAAGGAAACTCAGCAGCCGAAGCGGCTAGAAACATTTACTCAGTTTATGGAGAGGAATGTGTGAATGAAAGAACTTGCAGAAGATGGTTTGCAAAATTCAGAGGTGGAGATTTCACCCTTGAAGATGAAGATCGACCGGGCGTCCAGTTGAGTTTGATGAGAAGCTTCTTGAAGCAGCCCTTGAAGAAAATCCTGCTTTATCAGTTGAGGAATTGGCAGTGGTTCTCAGTTCAAACCATACAACTGTTCATCGTCATCTTCAACAACTTGGAAAAGTTCCTAAATTTGGAAAATGGGTGTCTCATGAATTGTCTGAAAACAACCTCAAATCGCGAGTTGACATCTGTTCTCTCCATTCTCGCCAACTTGTTTCATTTTTTGGATAGACTTGTGACTGGCGACGAAAAATGGATCTTTTATCGAAATGTTAAGCGTCGTAGGCAGTGGCTTGTTAAAGGGGAAGGACCCCAGCAACAGCCGAGAAGGGAATTTCATGGGCAAAATGTTCTTCTTTCAATCTGGTGAGATCGCCATGGAATAATCCACTTTGAATTCTTACCACCTAATGCAACAATTAATGCTCAAATATACTGTCAGCAATTAGAGCGTTTGAACCAAGCTTTGAGGGGAAAATACCTGCTCTAGTGAATCGAAAAGAGGTGATGTTTCATCAGGACAATGCGCGACCTCACACAGCAAGAATCACGTCAACAAAGATCGAAGAACTTGGTTGTGAGAAAATTCCTCATCCACCTTATTCTCCCGATCTTGCTCCTTCAGACCACCATTTGTTTCTAGGTTACAGAATCATTTGGAAGAAACAGGTTTTGTAACACAGGAAGAGGTTAAAACTGGCATTTGTGAGTTCTTCGAATCAAAGCCAAAAGAATTTTACAGTAATGGAATTAGTAAGCTTGTTAATAGATGGAAGGAAGTCATAGATAATCAGGGAAAATACATTGCTGATTGAATTTGTAATTAAATGTAACATTTGGTCACTTGTTTTCTTTATTCAGAATTCTGACAGAACTTATGGGATGACCTGATATATAAGTAACTGATTAAGAATACCAGGTACTGCAAGCTTGGATGTGCGTGTGATTGCTCGGGATTTTTAATTAGAGAGCTGTGTTCCAATTCCATTTGGGTTCGTTATATTCTCTTAGACGTAAATACCTAAGGTATGAATCCAACACTTCTCCCGGCCCAGCTTTGAGTAAATAATTGTACAGTAAATCATTATTATCTTAAAAGAAAAACAGACTTACAATCTAAAAATATCTATATTTTCTGGCTTTAAATAACCCGCAGAAGGGTTGATAATCCCTAGAAAACGAATCAGTCAGTCTTTCAGTATCTCCGCCAAAGTAATCAGAGGAAATGGGTCTCCAATGTTGATAATTTCATAGAGATAACTAGTACATAGCGAGGAAAGAAGACACAAGATTAGATGCCCTCATTTAAAACTGGAATTAAGACGGAAGGAAACTTGAGAAATTGACTTGGAATTTTTGTGTTCGCATTGGTATGCGCTATGTGCCTATTAAGTCTGTCGTAATTAAAGAATAACAAGCCTCGCATGTTAAGAGAATCTCGTATAACATTTCAGTGATTCCAGTGCATCCCAGAGTTACCGAAAGTTTATATGGAAAGAAGCTTGACAATGTTTTACTTATATTTTAATGTTAGACACTTTCAAATAAACGCATTATGAATATTTATAAAAAAAATACTGTATATTAACAGTTAAAAACAACTAATATATTACACAGAAATAAAACTGTAGGTCCTAAAAGAAAAGGTACTAAAGCAAAGCTAGTTGAAAGGACTAATCATCAATATATATATATATATATATATATATATATATATATATATATATATATATATATATATATAAACGATGTATGGATTTGCAGCAAGTGCTATGACGTGGAGATGCCAAAAGTAAACAAAGATTGAATTTTTTTAGTATTTACTCAACCCCAACGAGGTCAGGTTTTGACACAAGGTCGGTTTAATGAGGGGAGACCGAGCGCTTACACCCGGGCTAGAAACAAACATTCTCCGAGGCCCCGCAACTGTCTGTTGCGTTGGCCTTGGTGTGAGCACTGATTTTTTTCGTTGGTGCAATGAGAGGGCGAGACCTCTGTTAGCTTTTCCCCAGGGCTGAGCTTTTCTCAATTTTCCTCAGGTGCAACACCGTCCTTTGACCGAGTCGCTCCTGAATGCACTCTACCCAAAGACAGGGACGCAACTGAGAGATGGTAAATAAGGTGTTACAAACTACTCAAGAGAGCAATTTACACACTTAAGAAAGAAAGAAATTTTTGAAAATCTGACACTCATGCGACATATTGTAGACAAATCGGATCAGTGGAAATAGTACACGGCCTACATAGCTTCTGCAAATGATTAATATAATTGCAGAGATGTGTTTTAATAGAGAATAGAATATGTCATACCTAAATCTTAAGGCGTATGACAAGAGCGGCAAATACATTCAGAAAACAAAACAAAGATTTATAAACAATAAATTTACATTAATGATAAGAGTGCTGAACAGTCGTTGAATATCGATGTTTCTATATTGCTGTTTATAGTGGATAATCTCTTCACATATAAGGATAAGACTTGAGGCAGCAGATTTTCTTTTTATCAGAAGGTTGCTGAGAGTAACACGGACGCAGCTAGTAAACAACGAAAAATTTGAGATGAAAATGGAAACATAAAGGTCAATTATACGTAAAATCTGAAAGAGTCACTTGAAATTGCTGGGACATATAATGAGGAAAGAACGCTTGGAAAATTTGACACTTACAGGACATATCGTAGGCAACAGATCCCTAGATTTACCTTAACCCCTCACCACTGAGTCAGGTTGTGAGAAACCGAGTGTTTTCACTCGGGCTGCTGGTCTAAACTGGCCTTAGCATGCTAAAGCTTGTCTAAGCTGGTCTTAGCTGGTCAAAGCTTGTCTAAGCTGGTCGGAGCTTGTCTAAGCTAGGCATAGCTGGTCGTACAACCACTACGTATCAGATGTCACGCAAAACTGGGGATAACGCAAGGAAGGAGAGAAGGCCTTCGGCACGGAACAGATACTACAACCGCAGCATCTACGCCGACGGGGGGCTCTGCCAATCCCCCCCTCCCAGAAGAATCCGCAAGAAGAGCCCCTGTAGGCAACTGAGCCTGGTGTAAATAAAGCATAACCTTTCTAGCTTGTTTAAATTATTGGTGTAAATGGAGGGGCAGTAAAAAGACAAATACTACTCGGAGCTTCAAATGTTAGGAAGATACGGAAGGTTACGATCGTCATCATTATGAAGAACATCACACACAAAAGAAAAGAATTTATTTAAAGCCTGCATCTTATAAACTTTAGAGAACTTGAACTCATCCTGCTATAGAGAAAAAAAATAATACAGACTTCAATTTACAAATTCAAATATTTCTTTCTAAGAGAAAAAAACTAAAATAGTTTTCTGAAATATCCGAAATCTTTCGTTCCTAATTTTCCCCAGTTTCGCCTTGTGATGGACTAAATAAATCCTATCGAATATAATGAAGTGTAGGTTGATTAATCAACAAACGTTAAATATAATTTAGCTGGTAGTTGCTAATGTATTAATTAAAAGCATTTTTTAAATGTATAACGATAATTTTTATCATTTTCTTTAAGAAATGAATGTCTGTAATGTATTTCGTCTAGTTAGTTTAATAAAAAAAAGGAAACAATGGTTTTGGATATAGGAAGCGAAACATTTCTAATACTGGAAAGTGAACTTGTCAATTCAAGTCCAGATTCTGATAATGTCTTTTATCTTCATTCAATCTATTTCCTTCCATCAGCCAAGAATCCATTTTTTTTTCTTATTCCACAAATGCTATGGGTTCAGTAGAAGAGCAGACTGTGCTCGCCAGCCTTGGTTATTACTTAGTCATTGGAATTTTTCTTCCTTTTTTATTACTTAAATTATTTTTGGTATTTTAAACGTTCTTTCTTAAACGTTATTTTTATTATTTTTAAACGTTATTTTTTATTTACTTTTTTTCTATCATTCTTCTGTCTATCTTTCTTTCTCGACTTTCTTTTTTTCTTTGTTTTTAAAGTTGTCCATTCTTTACATGAACTTCTTTCTTTATTTTTCAGTATACTTCGAATTTTTTTCTTTTTCTCTAATCTCTTTTTACAAAAACTGTCTTTCTTTCTTTCTTTCTTTCTTTCTTTCTTTCATTTATTCGTTCGTTTTATCTGGTTTCCTTACAAAAATTTATTTATTTCATTTTTCTTCCTATACAAAACCTTCTTTCTTTATTTATTCATCTCTCTTTTTTGTCTTGAGCGGTTCTCCATTCTTTACATGAATTTATACAGTGTAACCCGGATATAAGAAAAACCCGGATATAAGAGAGATTTTATTTGGTCCAAATTAGAGCCTGTGTTAATGTATATAAAATAGACCAAACCCGGATATAAGAGAAACCCGGATATAAGAGAGATTTTCTCTGGTCCCAAATTAGAGCCTGTGTTAATGTATATAAAATAGACCAAACCCGGATATAAGAGAAACCCGGATATAAGAGAGATTTTCTCTGGTCCCAAATTAGAGCCTGTGTTAATGTATATAAAATAGACCAAACCCGGATATAAGAGAAACCCGGATATAAGAGAGATATTCTCTGGTCCCAAATTAGAGCCTGTGTTAATGTATAAAAAATAGACCAAACCCGATATAAGAGAAACCCGGATATAAGAGATTTTTCTGGTCCCAAATTAGAGCCCATAGTTGCCTAAACAAAAATAGACCAAACCCGGATATAAGAGAAACCCGGATATAAGAGAAACCCGGATATAAGAGAAACCCGGATATAAGAGACTTCTTCTCCGGTCCCGACAACTCTCTTATATCCGGGTTACACTGTATCTTTATTTTTCCGTATACTTCGCAGTTTCTCTCTTATTTCTTTCTTTTTGTTTTCTCTTCTTCCCTTACTAAAACTTTCTTTCTTTCTTTCTTTCTTTCTTTCTTTCTTTCTTTCTTTCTTTCTTTCTTTTCCTACACTTCCCTTACAATAATATCTTTTCTTTCTTGATAAAAACTCCTTTCTTCCTATTTTTCTTTCTTTCTGCCTTTCTACATTTCTCTCTTTTACTTTCTTTCTTTTTTCCCTTTCGTTTTCTCTATATTTCTTTCAAAACCTTCTTTCTTTCTTTCTCGTCTGAAATTTCTACAATTTTTCTTACATTCCTTACTCTCCTAAATACTGAATAACCTCACCTCGTTCTTGCATTTCCCACGTAACGAACCACACCCTTTCTTATTGACTAACGACCAGTCATGTTTTTATCCTTTCTTTTTCCTTTCCATTTCTTCTCGGTTCTGTAAAAAATACCTGAGACTATCACCTCTTCATATCTGCCCTTTTTTTTTCTCTACGTGTTCCACTGTGCTTGACTTTCACACACTCTCGCCCGCTTGCTCTTCTATTTCCACGCCGGCTCAAATTCACTGCCAGTCGGCACGAGCCGACAACATCTGTGCGCTCGATGTTTACGCCAATTATTAAAGACCGAAGCCCCAGCATATCGGGCAACCTACTTTCTGACACGGAAAGAAAACTCCTGCTTCCCCAAAATTTCCCCCAACCTTATCTCCGCTTATCAACAAGCGAAATCCTTCTGCTCAGCGAATCCGACAACAATCTAAACATAACGGGCGGCGTCTGAGTTCCAAGAGATCCACAAATATACAAACTGCCAACGACCTGCTCAGATATTTGGAAAGAGATGACGATGCCTGTTCAATTCGCGAAATTATACCTATATTATTCTTTTTCAGAAAATGCGAAAGTAGAAAGGGCCCGCTACTTTTACCTAGCTCAATATCTATGAAATCGCAAAGCGAATGTATTTATTAGAGTACCAAATAAATTCCTTCTTTTTCCTTACAAAATTAGGGGACTACACATCTAAATACTAATTTGCAACGTAGAAAAGAAACAAAGATAAGATCATTAAACTGTTATTCAATGTCAATCATTGTATACCATTGCGAATTTTGGGCGATTTACTCAAAGATGAAGAAGAGACGTGAGACAACAGTGATGTAGTTCTGCAGATAAATGCCGAGAATGCCAAGAAATGAAAATATGAACAATGAGAAAGTTTTAAGGACAATAGCACCACAAAAAAATTGAAAAAAAATCATATTGTCTGGACTGTTGTCATCATCTTTATTGTTATATTCACAACGTTTCGGTATTTGTACGCTCGGGCCTTCTTCAGGTGATATTAGTTGGAATTTTAAGTTGGATCCTTTATTTAGTCCACTGCACGTAGATTGTTCTAATTCTGTGTGCCATATATTTGGATACATAAGTTTAAATTAATTCCACTTGGTATCTGATTCTTATTTAAGCGTAAAGCTATCAACGTTTAACTAGTCTTCAAAATATGGTTAATAAGCTTCTAGATATAGTTAATTCAAATAAAAACAGTCTTTGCAGTTCGCAAAATGACATTTGCAAAGAATGAAATTTCCCTAGTATTTTGAATGGAAGTATTCGATAGTTTGTATCCAGTCCGAGTTGATAAAACATGGCACTTTCGAAAATGCAAATATTAAAGAGAGAGCAAGAACGGAAAAGTCCATGTCGGAAGACATTTTCTTTTTCCACTATCGAGAAATTGGTGATATAAACATCACAGCTTCTCAGGTTTATGAAAAGTCAATATCGGACAATATTCGACGACATTTTTTTGTCAGGACAAGTTGAGGTCAGCAAGAGCGTAAACACAGGCAACATTAATAGAAGACGCGTTCCTTGAAAGATTAGGAGACGTTGCTGATAATTTTGCTTGAAAATTATTATGCCAATAGATTGAATATGCCGAAAAAACCAAACCTCCAGTCACAACGATGATGTAAGCTGATTACAGGATGTAATCAATGAAATAACGAAAAGTTATTTCACAAGAATGATGTACACACGATTGATCTCGTTACAGAAAAAAATTCAACGTCAGACGATGCAACTCCAGTCGGTTGATGGAGAAATGATTTCAATCAGCAAGTTTTATAAAATGGCAATCCACACAAATAGTGACTACAGATCAAGAACGCAAAACGTGCCTTTTCATCGTCATAGAGAAAATCATTACCTGTAAAACGCTATCTTAAAAATGTCTTTTTCATCATTATAGAAAAAGACTTATCTGTAACAACGCTAATTTCAAAATATTTTCCATCAGCACTTACCTGTGACAACACCATTTTCAAAGGGTTTTTTTTCATTACAGAGGAAAAATTTACCCGTGAAACGTTATCTGAAATGTCTTTTCATCATCCTACAGAAAAGACTTACCTGTGAACAACGCTATCTTAAAGAAGTATTTTCCTCATTATAAAGAAAATCATTACCTATAACAAGGCTATCTTAAAACAATATTTTTATTACCATAGAGAAAATCATTACCTATAACAATGCTATCATAAAACAATATTTTTATTACCATGGAGAAAATCATTACCTGTAACAATGCTATCTTTAAAAAATATTTTTATTACCATAGAGAAAATCATTACCTGTAATAATGCTATCTTAAAAATATATTTTTATTACCATAGAGAAAATCATTACCTGTAATAATGCTATCTTTAAAAAATATTTTTATTACCATGGAGAAAATCATTACCTGTAATAATGCTATCTTAAAAATATATTTTTATTACCATGGAGAAAATCATTACCTGTAATAATGCTATCTTAAAAAATATTTTTATTACCATAGAGAAAATCATTACCTATAACGATACTGTCTTAAAAAGTATTTTCTACATAATAGAAAAAAAAAATCTTACCTGTAACAAAGCTATTTTCAAAAGAATTTTACACCAGCACAGAGAAAACCGTTACCTGTGGCAAAAGTATTTTCAAAAGATTTTTCATCATAACAAAGGAAAGTCTTACCTGTAAAAACCCTATCTAAAATGTCACCATCATTGTTATAGCATACCTATGGACAATAAGGGGTATATCCCCATCACATAAATACAGTAGTGAATACTGTATGTTGGTCTGCTGTAGGATATTCGTCTCCAGCTTTGCTTCTCAAAGTCTCTGCCACTAGGCAAAGAGGATCCCCAGACGAGGCCATGTCGAAGGGCAGAATCTCATCTCGGAAAACAGCTACCCGACCCTGTTTTATAGGGTGTCAATGAGGAATATTTGACCGAGCCTACGGGCTCGGATACCCCACATTAAATTCGGCCTTGTGCCATATCTGACCACGTGGGGTTGCTAGATAACCTGTAGTTGGAGATTCATTATCACTTGACTCACTTCTAGCAGTTGACTGCTTATACGCGCCGCTGGCGAATCTTCTTTTTCTTGTCCTAAGTACTTTCGTTTATTGCCAGACTTCGTACGTTTATTCTATTAGGTAAACTTTCCTAGGTTACAGCAATCATCAGAGAGAAAAGGCTTAACTGTAACAATGTTATCTTAAAAATTATTTTCAGCCTCATAGACAAAAGACTTATTCTGGTAATTGTGGGATTTATCCTTGTTAACTATGACAAATCTCGTTTACTTATAAAATAATGCTGGATATTGAAACATTATTTTATGAGCTGCAGACGGCTTGTTGATGAATTAACAATACCTTGGGATTAGTTCCATTAAAAGATGCCAGTGGTTTATGGAGTGAAGCTTTCATAGAATGAAGTTTGTTGACTGAGGCCATTGTGTATTATTTAAGATGGCGTTGTTATAGGTAAGTTTTTCTATAATGATGATGAAAAGTCTCTTAAGACAGCGTTCTTACATTATGCCTTTTTTTCCGTGGTGATGAAAAGAGCTTTCGGAAAATCGTTGTTGCTCATATATTCGGTCCATGGTAACTTCAACATTCACCACATTTGAATTTTTTGTTTCGATGCTGCTGCATCTCGACTGGTGAGAACTAAAAATGGTTATCCGAACCGAAACAAGAATGCATCTCTGTAGTGAGAAAGTTGTTTTTGTCCGTATGTAAAAATTATATATATATATATATATATATATATATATATATATATAGAGAGAGAGATAGATAGATAGATATAGATAGATAGATATAGATATAGATATATACAAAGGTTGCGATGAATAAATTGTCGTCAAGATTAAGCAAAAATGAAAATAACACTGAAATCTCATTTTAACAGATATATTTCTAAAATTATTCAAAAATAAATAAAATTGCTATAGGCTTCAACCTCGGACTTTGAAATTATCTGCATGCCTTCTGGATGGTCTGCTTGTTTAAGCTAGTGAATGCTACCATAATCCTTGCCTTCAGTTCATCTTTGATGTCATAACGAGTTTTGTTGGTATCTCGCTCAACTGCATCCCCCACAATAATCAACGGAAAATTCGTCGTTGCTCACATATTCCATCCATGGTAATTTCAACATCCTCCTGTAGAAACACATTTCTGTTGCTTTATGTCTCTTCTCACCTGGCTTCCGAAGAAGTGGGCTAACCTCTGGCTAACGAGAAAAGCGTAGCGCCGTCTCAAACTGAATATATATTCGAAGAAATGAAATATTTTAAATGGACAAATAATTTAGATATCTCATTTGAACCCACCATCGGCAAAGTGGCGGATACCCAACTAGTATGTAATTATTTGAAGGGTGTTGCTTAACGGGTATTTTTTTTTCAGGCTCGTCGATTCTGGTTAATGTTTATCTGCCACACCGGAGAGAACGTTTCAGCGTAAAAAAATGTTTTAATTAGAAACCAAGCAAAAAAATACATTTCTAGCTATGGAAGGAGCTTGGGTGAATAATTGAAAATTGGCTAGATCTCATTTGGTATTTGAAAATACGCCAAATTTAGTACTAAGAAGACACGTATTTATACACCTGTTTTTTTTGTTTTTTTAATTTTTTTTTTTGAGCCATATTGGCACACAATCTTATCACGTTCCTGTTTCATAAATTTACGCAAGTTTGCATCAGATATGATTAAAAGAACAAGTTGAATAAAAATATGAGGGCTTTGAGATGTCTGATTTATTCAGGTCACATTTATTGACAAAAATATGCCTTTACAATTTTCTCAATTTTTGCATTAAAATATCCAGAATTATCATATTGTTAACTATTCAAAATGTTTTATATTATCGACAAATAATCAATATTAGATTAGTTATACTAAATTATAATAAACAAATTGAGATGATTCGATCTAGACTTAAAATATCTTCAAAATATATTATTTCTCAGAAAATGAAATAGAAAAACCAAGATATATATATATATATATATATATATATATATATATATATATATATATGTATATAATTATTTATTTAAAATATGATTCCAACGCTACATAAGAGTTCTCATGTTTCAAAACATGAGCCGGAAACTTCAGTATAATTATTTGAATTAAATTGAATTAAAGTATCAACCTCTGTTCCATCTTCAAGCGAAAAAAATTTTTGGAGTACTTTAATTCAATTTAATTCAAATAATTATATTGAAGATTTCCAACACTTTCCGAATACTCTACACTCTCCTAAGATTCATCCGATCACACTGTCCTGTCCTTATTAGAACGAATGCCATGCTTTTTCAATATCTCTGGCGGAGTGAACTGTGCCATGTTGCTCTTTATCTCACAGACAACACCCAACTGACCCTAGTATATTGTGCAGTCGACAAAATCAAAAACAAAGCGCATATGCGGAATCCAAAAAAAATATATGGCGACAATTTACCCATCGCAACATGTATCAGTATGTTTGTGTCCGTACACGCGCGCGTGTGTGTAAGTATGTTGTTTCATACACTGGCTACAGTAGAAACAACTTTGTCCCAGTAAAACGTTTGAACCAATGATGACAATAGAAAGCAGGATCGTTTCAAGAAGAAAGTCATCATAACAAAGAGAGTGAAAAGATACAACCAGAATGTTAATTTTCAGTCACTGTGAGTAAATGACAGAGAAAATAATGTCCTCATTATATATATTTTTTTTTTATTCCCAAATGTTGACGAGCTAAAAAATAAAACCTTAGTGTGAGATTTGAATTAAATGGTCTGAGGACAAAATAGGTTCTAATGTAATGTAATTTGGCAAGGCGTGAAGACGTTCTATCCAAGAGAAAAAGTAGTTTTCATTTGTTTTAGCATTCCGGCCAAGAAAGTTACAAATCCTCTTGATTGTATTATTTTCCACACACTGGTTTGCATCAATTGATTTTTCAGTCCCAGTCTTAGATTTATGTCATTTGTGGATACAAGCAACAAATTTCACTTACATAGTACCATACATTTGGTCTGATAATGTTTTCCTCCCTAAAGTCTGAAAATATTTGACGTGGTAAACATTTTGTTTTTTCACAATCATTTGAGAATGCTGTCAACATTCATCTTTCCACATAGAGTTTTATCAATACTGCTAGTTTTTATAGTTATTTTTTTTATTAAAATCCTGCAAATTTCACCAGTATACATATATGTATATATTGTTAATAAAACATTATTTTTAATGGCTATCCATATTCGAGTAGACGCTCCGTTTATTTATGAAATAGCGGAATATTCGATAAATATTATTAACGGAAAATATTCTCTCCCCACCAAGATTCGAACACGCGTCCCACTTGGCAGGGGAAAACGTCGTCAGATGCGATGTATTTTGGACCATCTCGGAAACAAAGTGCGTCAATTATCAAGGAAAATTTAATGGTGCTTTATAAATCTTTCACAGAATCTCAAAAACATCCATATCTGCTCCGTTTCGTATACTGCCGCGAATAAAAAAATTCTAAAGAAGTTGTTGAGAGAGACAAAAGTTATCTCCCTTTAACTAAACATTAAAAAAACTAAAAGTAGATATATAAACAGTCACGTGAACTGCCCTAGATATCGTTAGGCGCGAAAGTCAAACATCCGCTTTGGTTCCTGGCAGTCAAACTAGAAAGACGAACTTATTCAGGCTCCTAACAATTAACTATAAGAAGTAAAGGTTACCTTTTACCCAGATATCAACTCTCTTACAAAAACACATACACATCTTGTATGAACATTTCAGATATACATACATATACATATATACATACACATATATATATATACATAGATATATATACATACATATATATATATATATATATATATATATATATATATATATATATATATATATATATATATATATATATTCAACTGCTTTTATATGAAGACTTCTGTGGTTATTTAAAAAAAAAATTCTATGTTTATGCTGTATTGCTATTCGCTTTGTTAATGAAAC
>CAHIKZ030002512.1:1157500-1185000 GCA_903632075.3 Acanthosepion pharaonis
GCTTCGTTTTAATGTAGATGACGTCCAATATATAAAAATCTATCACTTCATTAGAAATTGATTTATTGATATCACACATTCTGTTTCCGTGTTAATATATATATATATATATATATATATATATATATATATATATATATATATACTTACTTAAACGTTATTTTTATTGTATACTGTATTTGTGCAGACGCTCAGTTTATTTATTAAACATTATATTTTTTTCGTCTACGTATATATATATATATATATATATATATATATAAACACACACATATATATATATATATATATATATATATATATATATATATATATATTAATATGAATACGGTATTTGTTTGCAGCAGGTATTCATTCAAACAAATTTGATTAAAAAGTACCGACACGGTCTATCTTTTTTCTAAATTATAAGTGTGTCTACTATTGAGATCAACACGCAGTTGCAACAGTCTGTTTTGCATTTCAACGGAATGATATGATGCGACACCCAGTTGATATTAGTGTGCACATTCTATACGGCCATGGAATCTGCAGTCCGTGAAGGTTGCTTTCTAGGTATACTATACTTCCCTCAATACATACGCCAAGATGCACTCAAGGTAAAGTAGTACTGAAAAACGGTCTTGTAAAAGTCCACAAATAAGGGTAAGAGGAGCATGTTGCATTCAAGCTTTATGTATCCTACATATCGTCATGTCTGCATTCACTTCTTTATCGCATTCATTAGCCCGCCATATTGTGTGGCCTTTGGTCTTTGTATTCAGTTAACATTTAGTAAAAAGTTAAAGGCAGGACGTCTCGAGATATTCAAAATCATCGGAGAATTTCTGCACACACGGGGTAATAACTCAGTATGTGCCATTGTTGGGTTGTTCCTTTACACTTTTCATATTGTAGTCACGACTGAACAAATATATTTTGTGTTTTGAAATTATATTTAGAAAAAGTCTCCATTTTTTTTTCATGTTCCCCGGGGAAACAGTTCCGCCAATCGTCCAGTCGATATTACCAAACAATGAATAAATTATTCTTTGAAATTTTATTTATTTTATTTACGCTAGGTTTTTGTCAAGCATCATTTGTCATTGGAACACAGAAATATTTGATTAATTTCAGAACAAACACAACGCGACAGATATATTACAACCTCAACAGATATACACTACCATTTCAGTCAGGTCTATCTATCTATCTATCTATCTATCTATCTATCTATCTATCTATCTATCTATCTATCTATGTTTGTTTCTATCTATCGGTCTATTGTAGTCTTTTTTTTTAATCTATCTTTCTAAGTTTGTTCCTATCTATCTATCTATCTATCTATCTATCTATCTATCTATCTATCTATCTATCTATCTCTAAATTTGTACCTATCTATCTATCTATCTATCTATCTATCTATCTATCTATCTATCTATCTTTTGCGGTTTTTTCTATCTATCTATCTATCTATCTATCTATCTATCTATCTATCTATCTATCTATCTTTTGCAGTTTTTTCTATCTATCTATCTATCTATCTATCTATCTATCTTTTGCAGTTTTTTCTATCTATCTATCTATCTATCTATCTATCTATCTATCTATCTCTTTGTCTTTTTATCTATCTATCTGTTGTATTAAATTTATCTATCAGTCGTAGTCTTTTTCTATCTATCTATCTATCTATCCATCTATCTAAATTTTTTCCTATCTATCTATCTCTTGCAGTCTTTTTCTATCTATCTATCTATCTATCTATCTATCTATTCATCTATCTATCTATCTATCTATCTATCTATCTATCTATCTATCTCTTTGTCGTACTCTATTCTTTCTTTCTTTCTATCTATCTATCTATCTATCTATCTATCTATCTATCTATCTATCTATCTCTTTGTCGTAGTCTTTTCTTTCTTTCTTTCTTTCTTTCTTTCTTTCTTTCTTTCTTTCTTTCTTTCTAAATTTGTTCCTATCTATTTATCTATCTAACTCTGTCTTTTCATGTCTGTTTATTCATCGTAGTTTTGCCTATCTATATATGTATATCTGTCTTTTCTTATTTATTTATCTATCTACCCGAATACAAATATATTCAATTATTATCCCTCGACTGAACTGTATATATTAGTCACTAAATTATAATTTCATTTTCCTGCTGGGACCTCCTCATCCATAGATAATGTTGTTTAGTATGAATTCCCAACTGGCCAAATTCAAATGTAATTTATGCAATTGATTTGGTGAATGTTAACTTTTCGCCGACATTTCCTAATTATCAACAGAGTTTCTAATTTGGATCAACTCTAATACACAGACAAGCCGGAGTTTCGTTTTGTAGCCATTTTCACGTTGTCTTTCATGCTAAATATTTTGCCATCTTTGCATATGTAGAATATAGGCGAGGAGGCACGGTGGAGTAGTGGACAGCGGCTCTGATTGCAGAATCGGTAGAGCAGAGTTTAAATTCCAGTCGAATCCTTTACATTCAATTACGTGCTAAAAAGTATCGATCCGCTTCTTCCCCCCCCCCCACCAGCTATGAATAGCAGGATGGACCGGGTTCTATAGCCTTGGATGGCAACTAGTGTACCGCAGAAAGAAAAGGCAAACTACTGCGAGGAAGAAAATCTGCTTGGTCAATCATGCATCGAATGACACATGATCGCCTAAGCACATAACTGACTGAGAATATAGGCAACAAGGCATTTTGATATGATTGTGTTCTCAATTGACTTTATTTCTCTATATCTATAACGTAATATTAATTTTTTTTTTTTAGTGGATTCTGTAATTTTAAAATCTGGGACAATGGGAAAATGTTTTTATGTGTCATGCCCTTTTATGACGTTACGCGATCATGGATCTCCACCTTCCTCTATCCCTTGCAGCTCTCAAATGTTCGTACCATCTTCTTCCTCCCCCAGACCACGTTCTGTCATCCACTTGCTTAAGCCTGACAGGTATGTCACGCGTTGTTTTCCTTTATCTCTTTCCCTCTAGTCGACCCGTGAGTATCAGATTCTCCAGGCCACCCTTCCTCGTTATGTGTCCCAGAAACTTCAGCTGCCTCTTCCTGATGTTAAGTATAAGCCTTCTCCTTGCTTGCAATCTCTCTAAGACCTCATCGTTGCACACACACTCGGTCCATGTTATCCCTAGCACCCTGCTGTAGATCCACATCTCTGTCGCCTCGAGTCTCTTTCGCTGCCGTAAAGAAGGATAGATATCAACGTTTCAAATATTGTAGCCGCTCTCCTCTTTCTCTCTCTTTCACAGACACGTGCGCGCGCACACTCACAAACAGACGCACACATATATACTTAAATTCAGTTTGTTGTATATTGTTTATATATCGATGGCCTGACGATTGCGTTTAGCATGAAACAGACAGTCGCCTCTGGGTATTGACTTCAATTTCCATCTTTCTATATACGCTCTATCCCTGATATTGAGCACTTTAACCCAGAAATATGGCATACCTTTAAACCATATCTCTAACTATAAAAGGCAGGATGTGTGTGTGTGCGTGTGTGTGTGTGTGTGTGCGCGTGTGTGCGCGCGCGTGTGTGCAATGAATGCACGGCCGCAATTTTCAACGGATTTGCACCAAAATTTACATGCACATGCTCCAAGTTAGCGGGAAGGCCAAGACCGACTTTGCATTTCCCAACTCTTATCGATAGTGGAAATAATCGATATTTTCATGCTTCTACGGCAGTTTTCATGTAGTTTGCGGCCATTTTCTACTGGCCAGAGTGAGAGCTTATAGCTGACTGCCACGAATAGGCAGGAAGATTCTATTGTTCAGCGTGAGAGCAAACAGCTGACTGACACCAATATTAACTAGCATGCTAGCATGCAAAAAAAAATCGATAGCTGCATTCGTTACAAGTGGGTCAAATTTAAATCTGCATGGCACTTTACTCCAATTGGCTCATTCGCTTGCTTAAACTCGACGTTGATTCTGATTCCGCAGAACTGGGTTGGGTGTGAAGAAGTATTTGTTGTTAACATTCTTTTTTCATTCGGTTTTTCCAGTTACGAGTCCTTTTTTAAAGCTGATCGTTTTGTGTTCATTTTGTTTAGTTCTTTTTTCGTAACAGATTTAATGTTTATTATAGAGCTTCGAAAAAATTCGCAGTGTTAGATAGGCAAGAAGTAAGGCATGTAGCAACATTAGCACGGCGAAGGGCACTCCTTTAAAGGCAAGGAAGGGCAAAAAATATTTTAAGTCAAGTGATAACGATTGCTGTATGAGTCGTACGATTTTTGAATCAAGCACGGGCAACGACTGGCCATGCTGCTAGTGCTATCATATATGTGTGCGTCTGTGTTTGTGTGTGTGTCTGTGTGCTTGAGTGTGTGTGTGTGTACGTTTGTGAGTATAGCTTTTCTTACATTGCAGGTATTCTATACCATAAATTGTGGGAGCTGATGTGGTGTTGTTTCTTTTTTTCTTGCTAATTAGATCTCTGTGATATTGGAGGTGGTGCTAATGATCTTAATTTGTGGATTAACTAGTTTGTTTTGAAATTTTGTTAAGCAACGTTGAGCTTGGTAAGTACCCAAATGGGTGATCGCTAGGAATACCAGATACTGTAAGCTTGGACATGAGCGTGGTGTAACTCTCCAAATACAATTTTAACCTCTTCAATCTAGGATCAATCTTTTTCTATCCTCCATATCCTCATAATCTTCATTTCCAACTTACACCCGTTACGTTCATATCACATACCTCATCCAGCAAATTTCTACCTTGAGTGGCTCTTAGGCCTTGTCCTCAGTGAACATTAGTAAAAAAGATATTTCTTAGTTCCCTAGTTCTATGGTTTTCTATCAAAGCAACATAAAATGAATTTTCATGATAACTTTTGTCAGGCTACACTGGATTTGATCAACTTTCAAACCTCGATCATTGTCTGTAGATATGCGCTTTTAAATTTTGATCAGAAATTGTCATTGAATAATTTACAATCTTTGTTCTTATCGGAACGCTAATTCTTGAATGAAAACAGAAGTGCGCAGCTCGGCAGACACCGTTGAAGCGGCACAAACTGACTTAATTTGAGACCTGTTCTGCGCATCTACTTCCGCGACAAAAGAAAAACAAATTAAAAACAATGAAAATATTTTCTGACCAATCAGAAAAGATCCACGTTTTTTCAACCGACTGTTAAAATCCCAGATACTTCAATACTATATAAAACGCCATCAACTTGACTTTTTGTCAGAAGGCTTATCCGAGCGATCACGATCATTACTTTCTGTTCATGTGCCATTTCCTAGATTATGACTCCCCACCTCCCTCTATCCCTTGCAGCTCTCAACAAGTTCCTTCACTCTGCTACCCACCGCAGACATTGTTATATCATCCACCTGCTCAACCTCGTCAGGTATGTCCTGCGCTGCTTTCACTTGTCCGTCCCTCCATTCGACCCGTGAGTATCAGATTCTCCAAGCCATCCTTCCTCATTATGTGTCCCAGAAACTTCAACGACCTCGTTCTGATGTTAATTATAAGCCTTCTCCTTGTTTGTAACCTCTCTAAGACCACGTCGTTGCTTACATGCTCGGTCCATTATAACCTTAGCATCCTTCTGTAGCTTCGAGTCTCTTCTTCATCTTTGAGGAAAACATTCGCTACCGTAAAGAAGAACAGACGTTACGTCACAGCTCAGTATTCTTTTCTTTGTTACCAAAGAAATCCTCCTGTCTCGCAACACTCTGCTCAGCTTTTGGAATGCGTGCTTGGGCATCCCAATATGTCTACAGATCCCAGTGTCTCACTTACCGTCCTGTGTCAAGACGCTTCCCAAATATTTAAACTTCTGCGTCTGCTTGATTCTAGTTTTCCCGACCTGCAAATCGCATTTCGAGCTCTTCCTCCACAACCATTTGCCTGCCCTTTTTAACCTGGCACTCCTCGAAGACGACTACGCAAAGAAGCTCGATGCTCACGACCTAACCCAACAACAGAAGCACCAAATGTCCGATATTCACATCAGCCTACAAGGTCAATAGGCGACAATCTACTCGTACAATCGATAAAACCAATAGAGGTGTATATTTTATTCTCGTGGTATTTCTCTGCAACTGCTACGTATGTGGTAGAAAACTGAGACGAACTCTCTAAACGTTTTTTGTATATCGCAAGCGCAAGCATAAATAAATTCATTTTAACGACGATACTTCTACATTCTTGTATTTTTATTCGCAACTGGCCAAATTCAAATCTAATTTATGCAATTGATTTGGTGAATGGTAACTTTTCGCCGACATTTCCTAATTATCAACAGAGTTTCTAATTTGGATCTACTCTAATATACAGACAATCTGAATTCAAACTGGAGTTTCGTTTTGTAGCCATTTTCATGTTGTCCTTCATGCTAAATATTTTCACATCTTTACATGTGTAGAATATAGACGAGGAGGCACGGTGGAGCAGTGGACAGCGGCTCTGACTGCAGAATCGGTAGAGCAGAGTTCAAATTCCAGTCGAATCCTTTACATCCAATTACGTGCGAAAAAGTATCGATCCGCTTCTTCCCCCCGCCCCACCAGCTATGAATGGCAGGATGGACCGGGTTCTGTTTTCTGTTAGAGTGAGTTATGGTACCCTAGAGAGGCGTTTGACGGGGGATTCTGTGTGAATCTGAAGGTCCTGCTAGGGTTCATTATTAGCGACAACCGTGTCTAAACAACATAAGATATGCTAATGTCACAGTGTTGATAGCAAGCAGTGAAAGTAAACTACTGACATACCTATAGCATGTTGTAAAGGTAAACAAGAAGAAAGAACTATTCGGTATAAGATGACAGAATACAAGGTTATTAGCAAAAGGACCAACCCAGGATGAAAACGACGAATTAGAAAGACTAAAATCAACCAAGTACAAAAATTTAAATATCTAGGAAGTATTTTAACAGAGGACGGAAAATGCGACACCTCAATACAAATGGGCGTTGGAATAGTGAAATATGCCTTCTAAAAGTTATGTAAAGTATTTAAAAATAAGAAAATTAATCGTTAGAAACAAAGAAAAGTGTAATGGCAGTATATATTCCTTTGTTTCTAACGAATTTTTTTGCCATCATTCACAGCCATATAGGACGGTCTATATCGCAATATAATCAGATCTGAGGCAACAGAAATGTGGTTTTACAGAAGGATGTTGAGAATACCATAGACTGAACATGTGAGCAATGAAGAAGTTTTCCAGAAAATACATACAAAAATGAAACTTATAATTAAAGGGTGAAATTTCTAGGGCAGGTCACGAAGAAAGATGGATTGGAAATTTTAACACTCACAGAGCAAGAGGGGAAAGGGAAAACAACAAATAAACTACCTAATGACCTTTTGTAAATAGTTGGAAGAACAGAGTTTATGAGAGATAACAAAAAGACAAACACTGCTAAGGGGACATGAAATTGTGAAGAACTATGATCGCCCACTCCCTGAATGATCACAATACATACGAAGGTAAGTAAAAATTATCCATACTTTCGCCATAACACATCTTTAGGTTTGTTACATTGCCTTCTTCTCATGCGAGTTTATAGTTGGTCCCATTGCGGTCATGTCACCGAAATTGAAATTTGATCGCGCCAGTTTCCTTTACTGCTGCTACAGTGTAAACATAGCCGCTCCACTAACAGTGTGCACTAAGGAGGAACACATAGCAGTGATTAGATTTCTCTGGTTAGAAGGTGTGTTAGAGGCTGAAAATAATCGAAGGCTTTTAACATAATACAACGACAGTGTCCTACTGCGTAGAAGTCTGTATGAGTAGATAGAGAAATTTAAATGGTACCGGACAAAGGTAATGCACAAGGAAGGAGCAGGACGCCTGTCAGCCTCCACTACTGAGAATTAGTTTCTGCAAAAGATATGCTTATGGCAAGTGGGGGTGAGTCATCATCGATGAGGTAGTATGCTCCCTGCAGATTCGGCTCACTGCTTCTTGGTCCTCTTTTTTGTAGATTGCTTACGAAGCGGCCATGTTTACACTGTCACAGCAGCAAGAAAACCGGCGTGATCAAGCTCAAACCCCGATCATGTGGCCACAACTATAAGCACGTATAAGAAGAAGGCCATGTGATAAACCAAGAGATATATTTTGGCAGAAGTGCATGTAATTTTTGTTTACTGATCCTCGTAGAAGAATAGGAAGAAGGAAAAGAAGGGGATGATACACGTTTATTCGGGTCGGTACTACAGATGTCACCACAATTGGATTTATACAAAAGCGTTAACTGTATTGGCAAGTAAATTTCAAATCTAAAAGAAAAACATGAACGGTGAGCACTTATGAATATCAGGGGAACAATATTATTCATTCTAACTTTTGATGTTGATCTTCCATCAGTTCACACAAAATTATTAAATAGATAATTCACTATTTCTCCTTGCTTTCCCTGGTTGTCAGTGTTAAATTTTCTTAACTTTCGTTCTTTATTATGCGTTTCAGAAATTTTAGTTATCTCTTTCTGATTGCAATTATTCGTTTCCTTATAGTTCCTGTGGGGTAGTGTTACTGCCTCGTGGGGAGTAGTATGCGCTTAACTGCCTCATGGGATATAACCGTAGTTATTAATATTCTTTGTGACTTCATATGTAAAAGAGTCAGCTCATCTCTCTGTACCGAAGAAGTTTTATTTACTTGTTGTTCATATGCACTGTCTATAGTGATTTACTAAATGTAGCTTAGATGTCGCACAAGGACAAAAGCAAGGAACATTCAGTGATGATCGAACTCACTATTCAGTCGTAATTGATCTAGCGAGACAAGCTTGCGAACCATATGCTCTGCTCAGAGGGCATAACATACAAACATTGCACAACAAGTATTGGAGTATTGCTGCCATATATGGTCTGGTGCCCCTTCTGTTTGCCTCGGGGTTCTTGATAGGCTCCAGAGGCGGATGTGCAATATAATTGGCCCTGTTCTGGCATCTCGTCTACAGTCACTTTCTCACAGACGCGCCGTCGCCTCTCTCTGTCTGTTCTACAAATACTTTCATGGCAATTGCTCCGGGGAGCTGCATTCGCTGGTTCCCAGACTTCATGAGTTCAAGCGCCCTACGAGGCTGGCATACCGCTCTCTCCCCTTCACAGTCGAAACTCTTAAATGTAGCCGTCTCTTCTACTCCAATAGCTTCATGTCTCGCACCTCTCACCTGTGGAACTCCCTTCCATATTCCAGTTTCCCTGAGAGCTATAATCTCCAGCTATTCAAATGTAATGTCAATCGACATCTCCAGTTGCCTTGATCTATCCACTACCCTTCTCCTCATACCCTCTTCTATCACTCCTATCTGATCTCGCTCTATATTTTCTGTAACCCCTTGCGTCCTAGTGGCTTCCCGCCTTGCTTGGGGTGAAATGCTTAAAAAAAAAATAAAAATAAAAATATTTTTCGATACAGTACGTTCTAATATTCTTTTCTTAGTGTTTTCTAGACTTTCCTAATTTGTAAAAGTAGTATTAGAAAATAAAAGCTTTTAATCAAATCATATTAATACTTCGAACTAATTGTTACGTTTTCCATTGTTTCTTTTTTTCCTTGTTATTTCTGTGCACTCGTCTGACTTCTTATGGAAGCTGTTATGTTCATATTGTTGAATCATCTTCTGTTGAAACCTTACGGCCTATAAGGTCTGAAGGAGATAACCACGAGTAAACACAAGCGCAAACAGTGGATGTAACGTACATGAAAGATAATGCGCATGCTTTGGAAAAGAACCCCGCGCAAAGCCAGATTTTCGGTGGCCAAAACGTAAACCAAGATAATAAAAATAGTTCAGTAGAAACATATAAACTTAAATTTGATTAATTTTAACAAAATTCGTCTCGTCTAGCAGGTTTCTGTCAAAACAGCGAAACAGGAAATAATTATATATATTAATAGAAATCCGTAAACACCAAAATTTAAAAAGAAATTTGAATTTTTTTGATATGTGTATAAACGTTCCGATTTTTGTAACTACGGGTAAACATACACGACATTATCAATAAATAAGATTCAGAACTATAGTGAATTTAAAGCAAAGATTTTTAGCATGCAATAAAACATTACGGAAAATATTTTCCTAAATTTTTAAAAAATATTGAATACTTACAAATTCTATCAAAACGGCGCTCACGTCATTATCTGCAATTATATTTTGCAGATAAAGTAACCAGAGGAAACATTAGATCTGTCATCATTATGCTGTCAACACGTCAACACAGCTACTGACAGGTTAAAAACACAGCTACTGTCGGGTTCTTTCATTCTAGTTGCCGTGTCTTTTCAGGACTTAGGCGATCATGGCTCCCTTGCAGCTCTCAACAAGTTCCATCTCTCTGCTACCTCCTCCAGACCACGTTCTGTCATCCGCTTGTTTAAGCCCGCTAGGTATGTCATGCATTGTTTTGCCTTGTTTCTCTTTCCCTCTAATCGACCGGTGAGTCTCCAGGCCATCCTTCCTCATTATGTCACAGAAACTTCAGCCGTCTCTTCCTGATGTTAAGTATAAGCCCTCTCCTTGTTTCCAATCTCTCTAAGACCTGATCATTGCTCACACGCTCGGTCCATGATATCCTTAGCATCTTTCTGTAGAACCACATCTCCGTCTCCTGGAGTCTCTTCTTCATTTTGGAGAAAATTGTCCAACATTCGCTGCTGCATAGATGTCACGTAACAGCTCAGTATTCTTTGCTTTGTTACCAAAGAAACCATCCTGTCTCGCAATACTCTGAAGAGATTTTGGAATGCGTCCTTGTTCATCCCAATACGTCTACGGTTCTCAGTATCGCACTTAATTGTTTATAGTGTTATAAATGATATCTTATACTTAAAGTAAATAATATTTGTTTCAAATCAGATTAATTATACTTTAAATCAGATAATATTCCTTAAACAAAGTTTCAGAAAAGTATATCTTATTTTTGATAATTTTTTTTTTAATAAAGAGAATTACATTGCAATGAAAGACGAAAAAAAGAGCGCTAAGTGGCTTTTTTAGTAAAAAAACCCCCCAAAAAACAAACATAAAGCAAAACTCCATCCTGTCAATTTAAATTAGATTTGAAATAGAGCAAAGTATTTTCCATATTCGAAATATTATATTTATTCTATTGGCTTGAAATTAAAACTAAAATAAAAAACCCCAAGAAAGATTTTGAATTCATTTTAAACCTTAGGGATTTGTGAGTTGTTCCATGCCTCAAATCTATGAACAACCTTTTTTACTAATACATTTACTACTCTTTTGAAAGTGCTTTTAGTGCTTAATTAAATTAACAAAGTATTATAGCAATATGTTTTAAAAGTAATTCCTGAATGTTGAAATCTCCAAAGAAAAATATATTCTCACATTCACACATAGCACACATAGTTACACACAGCCACACTCAAGCATACGCACACAAATAAATAAAAATATAAATATATATATATATATATATATATATATATATATATATATATATATATATATCCCATTCACACATAGCAAAACACAGTTACACACAGCTATACTCAAACATACTCACACACACACACACATATATATATATATATATATATATATATATATATATATATATAATATATTTTGCCCTTTTGTGACACACACCTCCGACATTTTCTGTTTGCTAGAAACGCCACTGATATGAAAGAGGACAAAAGAGAAAACGTCGGTAGGAGAAGAAAAACGAATGGACTGGTTTATATAAGAGGGAGAAACGGAGATCTGAACGAAAAGAGTGAAGGAGTTAAAAGGTGAAAAATCAGGTCGGGGCATGTTTGGGGACGGCATGCTTATCCGAGCGTTAAGATGGCTGTTTGAAGTTTCACGTTCTGATCGGCGAATATGAAGACACTTTAGCTTAGTTTGATGCGAATGGATCTGCATCACAGACCGTCGGGAGCAGTACTTTCGGAAAAATTTACACGTGTCTGGTGGATTCGAAAAAAGCCAAAATAACAGGAATTTTTTAATGGAGTTCACACGAAGCAAGTCAGTAAAGCCAGTGAGACAAGGGGTTGCAAGGTGTGGAAGTATTAGAAAATAGAAACACGAGTAAGGAGCGAGAACAGAGGAAGTATAATCTGGAGAGTAGATAGCGATTGACTTTGCATTTAAAGTTTTTAAGATTAAAGTTGGCTCGAAAGCATAGAGCCAGAAGGGAGTTCCACAAGCGAAATGTGCGAGGAAAAAATGTTTTCTGGACGTTTTTGAAAAAATGGACGAGAAGAGGATGCTAGGACACAAGTACATGAATGATGGGTTAACCATCGCAATATGAGCCAGTGTAAAGAACTTTAAGTTACTTGAGATTCTGAAAGAAAAAAAAACTTTGGTCATGTGGAAGGAAAACCTGGGGACGTGGGCGTTCTTTGTGGAGTTGGTGAATTTGGTCCTTCGTTCTGACGTTAAGGAATATCTTCAGGAAAATAACCTAAGCCAGCGAACCCTTTCTGGGCAATGCTCCTGCTCACACACCTAACGAAGATGACATCCTCGAAAAGTTCAAGTTTCTAAGGTTCCACCCAACATCATCCCTATCCTGCAGCCTATGGACAAACAGGGGATTTCTAATTTCAAGAAGCTCTTCGACAAGCACCTCTTCCATCGCTGCTTCAAGGTGACGGAGAGCACAAACCTCAGCCTTCGAGAATTCAGGAAGGACCACTATAGCATCGTGTTATCCATATGGACTGACAGCGTGTTACAAAGGGGACCTTGAACTCTGCGTAGAAAAAGCAGTGGCCTGAAGTTGTGTCTGAAACGGACTTTGAAGGACTCAAACCTGAAGGGATAGAGGTGGGGGAGATTATATCCCTCGGCAAGTCTATGGGCCTTGACATGGTTGAAGGTGACATCAACGAGGATTATATCCCTCGGCAAGTCTATGGGCCTTGACATGGTTGAAGGTGACATCAACGAGGTCATTGAAGAGCACTCCGAGGAACTGACAACAAAGCTGTTAAATGATGTACAGACGCAGCAGCACATGGAGGTTCCGAAAGAAATAGGTGACACGTAGGAGGCGGGGGAGGTTATCTCTACAAGTGTGATAAAGGAAAGGTTGGGAATGTCGGGGTGGGAACTTTCAGAATTTATTCAAAACACAAAGTCAGAAAAAAAAAGTGGGCGTGTGACGGGGCTATTTAATAACACTTGCCTAACTCATTTCAGAAACATTCTGGAAGGGAGGATGAAACAGACCTTATTGGATAGGTTTTTATCGAAAAACCCTGCAGATGCAAGTAAGGAAAGCGTGGCGAAAAGGGTCAATATCATCGAGTAATATTGTGATTCAGTTCAGCCTTTCTTCACCAACTCCGTTAGCATCTAGTCGTCTAATCTCCAAGGTAAATGTTGTACATTATACTTAGTAAAACTAGTTTATTGCAGTACATTCTATTGTGTTGTGTCTTTATACAATATTCCTTATTTATAAGTACAATTTTCTTATGTAATAATAAATGAGGTGTTTCTTGGGTGTCCGGAACGGATTAATGTCATTTCAATGGGGGAAAATTTGAGCTACGAGTTCCGCCACGGATAGAATTAAACACGTACATCGAAGCAAAACTATATATATATATATATATATATATATATATATATATGTGTGTGTGTGTGTGTGTGTGTGTGTGTGTGTGTGTGTGTGTGTGTGTGTGTGTGTGTGTGTAAAATATAGTGTTACGGTATGCTATATTTAAGGGTAAGCGTGCTCAATATCAGAGTATGTAAATATAAAAATAGACACTGAGGTAAACACCAAGAGACAACAGGTCACAAAGACTGCGTTCAAGCATGAACTTTGATATTCTTTGATATTGAGTGTCTACTTATATATATATATATATATATATATATATATATATATATATATATATATATATATATATATATATATATATATATATATATATATATATATATATATCAAAGTTTAATGGTCAGTTGTATTAAAATGTGCTCAATACTCGTGTGAAAAAATTAAAATAAAATTAGAAATAAGATGTTGAGCTTTTAAATTTAAAAAGCTGGAGATCAGTTGAACCCGCTACCTTGGTTTCAATCTTACGGTATCCTCAGGCGATTTTTTTAAAATGACATCGTAACGCTTTATTTAAAAACAAATAAACTAATGTACGCTATATTATTTCTTTAAATAAATAAACAAACCATGACTTTAGTCGTAATATTTATTTTTTAAAATATAATATAGCGTTCATTAGTTTTTTTTTTAAAATAAAGCGTTAAGAGAGATTTTTAAATTTATATATATATATATATATATATATATATATATATATATATATATATATGTATGTCGAGATTCGACGTATGAGGGTCAAGCAGATCAGTTTCCAGGAAACCGACAGCCCGGACACCGGCACATGAGATTTGATTATAGTGGTAAAGGCCTCGTGCAGGACCATCCACACTTTTTGAAGGGACGAATACAGAGGCCTGGTGCACTGAATGCCACAAGGTTCCCAAACGACCCTCCGCAGGTTTTGAATTCAGAGTTGTCCTTCTCCTAAACCAGTTGCCATCCAAGGCTATAGAACCGAGTCTGTCCTGCTATTTTACCCATAGCTGGAGGGAGAGGAAGAGGATTCATATATATATATATGGTATAAAATGGCAATTGGAAAAAAATCTTAGATTTTGCCGCCGCATTTCGTCTTCAGATTTTTTCAAGGCAAACATGAAATCGAAATGTTTTTGTTGCTATAGTTACATTAAAAAATCGAAATTTAAAAAGATAGACGCTTCTGTCTGAGCCTTATTTTTTTTTTTTTTTGGTTAATGTAAATTACATTTACAGTAAGGGATTTTTTCCATGTCGACAATATAGTTAAATTCCCAGAATACCAATCCGTCTTGTCCTCAGAATTGATCTGAGAATTTAACTATATATATATATATATATATATATATATATATATATATATATATATATATATATATATATACAAACACAACTGTGTGTTCGTGTCATAAAAATATTATTCGCAGTCCGACTAATATTCTTATCTTTGCTGTTACAATCACAAAGTTTCGGCCATTGTGCCCACCAGCCTTCTTCAGCGATTTGCCGATTGACGTAGCCTCAGGAAACTTCGACTTGAACATTTTATTTAATGTGCTCGGATTTTTAGTACTGCTCAGTTAGCGCTAGGCGTATTTCTGAGTCTGTGACCGTAGTACTCGATCGATGTATTGAACTCACAATTCACCATGTCATAGAAATATATTTGATTGACGCTGTATTTCCTATACCTCATTAAATTATTTTCTATCGCTTTATATATTAATGCACGATCATTGACATTTTATAAACCTCCACACTGTGTCGCATTTTCTATTGTTCAAATTCCTTCATTCTTTTCAGAATGTATTTATTGATTCCAACAGATATTCTTTGCTGAAAGTCTTGTTTTCCATTCTCATATATAACTCTTTTAATGACGCATCACAAATTTTCTATTAGATTAATATCGCGAAAAGCTACGGGCTATTAAACGCATTTGGTTTCTTTGAAGCATTTTCGGGGAGGGTGGGCAATTGTCAGCATTGCAATAAAGTTCCATTATCTTGAATGAATATATTCTTTAACTTTATGTTTCTTCGTTGCAATCGGTATCATTTAATTAGCGCCTTGTCCAAGATCTTGCAATAACTTTCTGTATTTATCTTGATATTATCATAAATTTGAAAAGACCGCAAAAACTTACTGACTATAATGCTAACCGAAAAAGATTATTGTTGTAGCATACCTATGGACGATAATGGGTATATCCCCATTCACATAAATACAGTAGTAAATACTGTATGTTGGTCTGCAATTGAAGATTCGTCTCCATCTGTGCGGGTCGGTCTCTGCCTCCGGTCAGAGAGGGTACCAAGACAAGGCTGTATCGAGGGGCATGGTCTCGTCTCCGGTGGCGGCTGCCCGGACCCGTTTTATACTGGGTCTACGGGGAATTTTTGGCTGATCCTACGGGCTCGGATACCCCACATTTAATTTCAGCCTTGTACATCTGACCACGTGGGGCGGTTAGTAGATATGCTGCAGTCTCCTGCTGTGCTGGTCAAACTCTCTGGCTCCGGACAGACAGGATCCTCAGACGAGCCTATATCGAAGGGCAGAGTCTCGCCTCGGAAAACAGCTACCCGACTCCGTTTTTATACGGTGTCTACGGGGAGTATTTGGCCGAGCCTACGGGCTTGCATACCCCACATTAAAATTTGGCCTCATGCCATATCTGACCGCGTGGGGCGGTTTTTAGATATCCTGCAGCTGGAGATTCATTGTGGAATTCACTTGATTCACTTCTAGCAGTTGACTACTTCTTCTACACGCCGCTGGTGAATCTTATATGTGTTGTTCTTGTCCTAAGTATTATCGTTCATTACCAAATATTCGTGTGATTATTCTATTCAGTAACCTTCTCTAGGTTACAACAAATATACAGCTTCCTCTTATGTTCATCTTAGTTTTGTTGATTGAGTATTTCTTAGAATAGCCCAACCTTTAGCCATCCGATCGGGTTACATTTCTTATAGTTCCGTATTCATATTTTTGTGAATTTAGTTTTAATAGCAAATCTTACTATTTTTAAATCCTGGGGTTTACTTACAAGTTAGTTTGTTTACATATCTTTAGCCAAATTGCTTAATATTCTGCATGATTTCTCTGTGTTTAGATTCGCAACATCATATTCTTCCAAGGTTTTCTAACTGGC
The DNA here is from genome assembly GCA_903632075.3 of Acanthosepion pharaonis. NCBI lineage: Eukaryota > Metazoa > Mollusca > Cephalopoda > Sepiida > Sepiidae > Acanthosepion > Acanthosepion pharaonis. The sequence goes on from CAHIKZ030002512.1 coordinate 1,174,243, forward strand.
TAATCTACTTGTCTTGATTATTAATCTTCTAATTCCCTTCAAACCATAGTCTTATATCCATTTCTTTGATCCCATTTTAGCAAAGTTGCATATCCATATTTTTATTCGTCTATACCTTTTCAAAATTTTCGCAATTTCTAAGATTGTATCCCAGTCACAATATCTTTAAAATAGTTTATTTACCGCTTAACATAATACCCTCTTTACGACCACTGGCAATCATTATACGTTTGAAATAAAAAAATAAATAAATATCAATATGTATACGATGATATATATTTATTTTTAAAATGAAGAAAACCTATTCATTAGCATCATCACCATAATCATCATCATCCCCATGAACGGATATGATCATAGGGACTCGGCGCATTTGAACCCATGAACAGTTCCCTCCATAATTATCGGTTGCATGCCAATATCTTGTTGAATTTTTTAGAGGAAATAATTCGTGCGTTGCGTCTCTTGGCGCAGTCAATCGCTCTCCACGCCAGACCACAGTCGATGTCATTCGACTTGAAGGCTCGTCATGGTCACGGACGCGTGGCTGTTGATTCCATCAGGGGAAGACTCCGCCCTAGCCGTTGAATTCAGTGTAAGAAGCCCCCTACCGTCCAGCGATGATGTGATATCACCTTGCTGGTTATACTGCCAAGAGTTCAGTCCCCACATTGCAACCGGTTGAAATTGACTGATATGACTATTCGTGCTACCATCAGAAGCACTACACATGCATATATCCGAAAAGTCTATGCCAAGAACGACGAATTAAGTCATTAATCTATATGTCAACGAAAATTGCAAGTATTGCAAATATTTATAAAAAAAATTAGCTGGAACTCATGAAACTCGTGGTATAATGGTTAAAAATGGCCTCGAGCAAATAAAACATGTGTCTCTTAACGTTTACCTTCATTTTCCGAACCTGGTGCTACCTAATCATAAACAGATAAACGTATCCAATCAAAGAACTCACATTACTTGAGGACTTTTATCCACAGCAGAAATAATGTAACTCGAAGTAAAAATAATAGCATAATCAAGATGTTGACGTCCAACACTATTTTAAACAAAAGATTAAGAAGCAATCTCCCCATAAGTACTAGGAAGAGCTATAACAGTTAGTGGACTTGCGAATCTATTTTATTGAAAAATTGTTTTAATAAAAAGATTTAATTCATTTAAACCGAAAATAGTGCTGTCTACTTGGTCATGAATTCCGACTGTCTCCTTATATGGAAGCGGCGAATATTGACGTTATAATTAAAATATATTAACATTTTTCCTCGTTGAATTAATACGAATTTTATTGTACAAACATTATCTGGCATAAGACATTCGGACTGAATGTGAAAGGGATGCATCATTCGCTGGAGCAGATGCATGAATATAACTACACATAACTCCAGGTTTATAAAAAGATGAACTCATTCACAAGCATATATATATAAATATATGCAGACGTCCTCTTTGAAGACGAAGCTATACACGCGTCATTTCTCTAATTGAACTAACACACCCTGTAACATATATCTTTAAGTGTGTAATCAAATGGGTGTTGTTCTCACAAGAGTGTAAGTTTCACAAAATGCGCAGGAATCCGTGGGCCTGCACACGACGAAAGCTGTAAGCAGAATTAAGGAGACAGTTTTTCTCACAGAGACAAAAAGACACGCCCTAGGTTCTTTAAAGCCCAAAACACATGCATAGAAACAGAAAAAAAAATTCGACATTCAAATTTAGAGTTGTTATATATGCATGAGAATTTTCCGGATATTTTTCCAAGATAAATTTATCTTTTGAAAAAAGCAATCATCAAAATGAAAAAAAAAAAAAACAGAATATTATTTTGTTTTCACTGCAGGGTTAACTCCAGCAAATCTTTCTAATCTCAAATTTCCCATTTTCTACTTGACATTTTGTCAGACTAATATAACTATTGCATTTATATATATATATATATATATATATATATATATATATATATATATATATGAGAGGCTAACGAACAGAGGGAAAAGTTTATGTATCGCTTTTTATTTAAGGTTCTTCACACTTTGTAGTGTGTCAACTGATTTCATCTACATTATAAAATTATAATACATAATTATTGTTCTTCTATCGGTATCGGGCCCTCAATTGGATTAATGCTGTGAACGTTAGAATTTATATATTACTTTCGTTCTCATTGCATCGGATTTATCTATCTCACTCTCTCTATCTCTCTCTCTCTCTCTCTATATATATATATATATATATATATATATATATATATCTCTCTCTCTCTCTCTCTCTATATATATATATATATATATATATATATATATATATATATATATTCAGATTTCATTGAATATGTCTCTTTCTTATATTTTCACGCATGCGTACAAGTGCTTTCTTTTTTGGACATATTGTAAAGACTGTTTGACCTACTCGATGTTGTGTAATGGTTAGCAAGCATTCTTGCTAGATCAATTACGACAAGAGTTCGATTCTAATTGGATGCCGCATGCTTTTGCCCTTGTACCACTTCTAAGCTACGCCTAGAATATCATGAGGATACTTCGACGTAGTGTAATTGTTAGCAAGCATGTTCTCGCTAGGACAGGTTCGACTGAGTAGTGAATTCGATCCACCCTAAGTACCCTATACCTTGTGCCACATCTAAGCTACGCTTTGATATTCACCAAATTGTAAAAATGTCCAAATGATCTTCTGATCCGAGCGCTTTTAGCATTATCAAGAATTTTTTTTTGTATGTCTGAATATATAGAATATTTTCATAGCCGTACAAATGTTTAATTCCCGAACACAATCAGCACATCGTGACCGTGATCATAATTGATATTATTAAGAGCTATTTTATAATTTTCAAAAGTAAGAAACTTTAGCCCAATAAAATTCTATCAAAGTACAACTGTAGCGTTTTCTTTTTAGAAAAATTCGCTCTTCAAATAAAATCCATCTCATACACTGAAAAATAATTCGTGAAATATGAGAAAATTGCAGGGAAGTATCTCAGCTTATTCTTGAAGCAGGATTTAAATCTTTGTAACTGTTTCCAAAACCTTTACGCAGTTATGATTTTGTTGTAAGCCATTAATTAAGGCTTTGAGCGATTGTTTCCTTAGACTTTCGGCTTCGAGCGATTGTTTCCTTAGGCTTTCGGCTTCGAGCGATTGTTTTGTTAAAATATTAACGTGTGGGGGGGCTGAAAATTTTCTTGTCCCCCACAAAAAATGATATAATAAAAAGAAAAAAAAACCTGTAGTTTGGTCATTTTTTGGAAAGTTATTTGAATCCATAGAATATTTTAGTAATCCCATACCAATAGAAAAACACCTTCTATCCAGAGAAAAAAATCATTTGCATATTGACTTGTGCGTTGCATCATGTTCTTTCACAAACTTCATAATGACAAAATTTAAAGCCAGAATTAGAAGAAGAAAAAAATATTTACAGTTCTGTTTCACGATCATAGATATTGTCGGTATCTAGAGGAATAGACGAAAGCTCCCGATCACAATATCACAGAGAATTTTTTTAAACTATACTTTGACATATTGATTCATAAGATCTCTGAGTCCTTGTTAGCGAAAAATTATTCCTCACCCTCCGACCTCTCTATCATAGACGGTATGTGGCGTGTCTCTCACTGCTCTGTCGCTACACCCAAGGAAGGTTTTCGGCCGAACTACATTCCTTGGTCTAACCTTCAGGGTTACGACCCGTCATACCACGTACATTGTGGCAAACCCTTGGCGGGAAGTAGGTTTCACTCAAACAGCTTCTTCCCGCAAACCACCGTCCCGTGGAACAAACTGATAAGAAGATGTTTCAAGATCACTACAATCTTAACCTGTTCAAGTCTAGAGTTAGCCATTATTTTCCCCTCTCCATATAAACTTGAAGAGGGTAAACGTAACTGTAAAAAAAGTACCAAGAATGTGTTGATCAGTATTTAAAAAAAAAATTATTACGACCTTAAGACAACCTTGCATGAGTGAAACATTTTAACTACGTATTATTAAACATCTATATCTATAATTCTTAAAATTTGTGTATCTGTATGTGTGTGTGATCGGATGTTGTTTATGTGTTTCCACAGTTTTCATCGATTTTAATGAATTTTTTTATTTGTTTGATAGATAATTCTTCACTGCCGGTTTTGAGTCCAAATTTTCTGGAAAAAATTATAACGTTGAAGGGGAAAAATCGAAAAAACAGATTTTTTACACTTTGCGCAAAAATCAAAGGCAATATTTAATGTCTGTAAAAAACAGCGTACATTCAATTTTGAGAGTCGAAATCTAACGCAAAAGATTATTAGAATTATAAAAAATATATATATATATATATATATATATATATATATATATATATATATATATATATATATATATATATTAAAATTAAAATTTATTGTATATTATTATTATGACAATCTCCGGAAGAGGTTCCTTCTTTGCAAGATTGAGAACGCAAAAACAGGCCTTTTCAGGGCTAACTCCCATTCAAATTGTTAAAATGTGGGGATGTGCCTCAGTTGCACCTAATTGTTGTTACTAATATTGATTTTCGGGTGGGCTGATTTTAAACTTAAGCTGCTACAACTGAACGGCAGAAATTCTCCTGTCATGAAACATCCTGTCGATGATGGGTTATACTGCTAGTTTAGTCATATATTCATCCGAGAGACGTAACGTTCTGTTAAAACTGTAGAAACAAAACGAAGAATCGTCGACTTATTTCTTGGATACCAACGTAGAATATAACATCTATAAGAATCTCTTTTCGTTGTGCAAAGGATGTCTGTAGCGCACCCACAAACTGTCTAGTAGTACGCAACGCATAATCTCTGATGTATCCAATAGAAACCAGGCACGAATTTAATCATATATATATATATATATATATATATATATATATATATATAGAGAGAGAGAGAGAGGGGGGGAGAAAGAAAAAGAGAGACTAAACCACATACAATATATTCTCACAAACGATTTCTGTTGATAGTGAATGCGCTTAAACTCATATGCAAGTCCACTTAACCATACACACGTGCCCGCAAATACGCGTAAAGATCGACCGATCCATCTTTTCTATTTATGTACTGGGCCGGGCCACCCTAACTTTGCCCAAACCGAACAAACTACGAGTGGCAGGCAATCTGCCAGAGCATCGAATGTCATACAAACAATCGCCAATTTGCAACATGGCGTCGAGCTGAGTGTTCAGGGGTCGAGTGTGGGAGCCAAACGCGGATGATGAGAATGTTAGGAAGAGGAGTCCTTCGGAACGGAGCTAGAGAGAAGAGAGGAGGGTAAACACTGAATCGGCGGCAGTGGGAGTTCGGGGCAAGGGTCGGTGGCAAGGTTCAGGAGGATGGGTATTCTGCAGCGCTGCGCCCGGCGGAGATGGTCCAGGACTGATGACGAGGGAGAAGAGCTTTAGACTAACGCTATGTAATCTGATCGCCTACGACATTTTCGAGACGCCATTGTATAGACTAGCCGATACTGTAAACTTGCCCCTCCCCTTCTGCAATCGTTAGCGAATTTGCCGCCACTCCTTCCCAACCGAATAGTCTGCCCATTTCCTCTGCTTTTAGCATTCAGCTTTGCCAACAGATTCATAAACCATCCCATCATCTTTATCATCAATAATATCTTTGCATTGGTGCCCATGTAATAACGCTTACACTACTGGACAGTGTGTATTTTCTCTACATATTCACAAACACAAACGCACTCACAAACATACATATATACATACTAGCACACTATGCGTCAAATATAAGCGAATTATTTATGTATAGATAAATTATAGCAATATATATTTTAGTAGTAACAGGATGATATTCTTTGCTAAAATTGCTATTCCATAAGTTTATCATGACATTCTGAACAAACCATATGTACTTTTAGCCCGATTGTTTGTTCTGTTCAGAAGCACACGCGGTTGGCTGAAAACAAACCGAGAAAAAATATTTTATCATAAGATCTCTACCGAATTTTTGTCAGAACGTTATTGCATTTCGTATTTATTATGGAAATATTATTATTAATATCGCAAATGAAATTAACTTGATAAAATTATCAAAGCGGTGATAGATTTTAAACTTTAAAGAGGCAGGTTCCTGGCTCAAATGAGATAAAATTCCGAAGTAAGTTTCACACCAAAGAAAATGTTACACTTTTCTCTCGCTGTTTTAAATTAATCTATCTTTTTTTTTTTAAGCGTTTCACCCCAAGCAAGGCGAGAAGCCACTAGGACGCAAAGGGTTACAGAAGATCAGATAGGAGTGATAGAAGAAAGTATGAAGAGAAGGATAATGGATAGATCAAGACAACTGGTGATATCGATTGACATTACATTTGAATAGTTGGAGAGTATAGCTCTCAGGGAAACTGGAATAGCGAAGGGAGTTCCACAGTCGAGAGGTGCGATACACGAAGCTATTGGAGTAGAAGAGACGGCTACATTTAGGAGTTACGACAGTGAAAGGGTGAGAGCGGGATGCCAGCCTCGTCGGGCGCTTGAACTCATGACGTCTGGGAACCAGCGAATGCAGCTCCTCGGATCAATTTCCATGAAAGTATTTGTAAAACAGACAGAGAGAGGCGACGGTGCGTCTGTGAGAAAGTGACTGTAGACGAGATGCCAGAACAGGGCCAATTATATTGCACATCCACCTTTGGAGCCTATCAAGAACCCCGAAGCAAACAGAAGAGGTTCCAGACCATATATGGCAGCAATACTCCATGCAAGGGCGAATTGTTGATTTGTAGATCTGGAGGATCAATTCCGGGGAGAAAAATTTCCTGGCGCAGCACAGGGAGCCAACTTTCCTTGCGGTGGACGAAGCAATTGACTCAATGTATTTATTCCATCTCAGGTCAGCCGTCAACGTGAGACCGAGCAGCCGCAGAGAGTTGCTCTCGAAAAGTTGAGCGTCAGACATTCTAATGGAGGGCAGGGAAGGATCTCTGTGGTGATTAATAGAGAGCAGTTTTGTTTTTGAAGTCCCATTAAACGATTGACCAGACGCACAGCCAAGTTTTGTCAGTGACACTAGATTTGTTTGAGGCAGTTCACAACCGAAAGCCAACATGGGAATTTATGGCGTCAGGAAGGTCATTTATGTAGATAAGGAATAGAATGATGCCTGGGATGGAGCCTTGAGGAACACCTGCGTTCGTGGGATAGGAACTGGAAAAGGATCTGTTGAGAACGACCTTCAATTCACGGTTTGACAGAAATTATTGTATTAGGTCAAACAATCGACCCGTAATGCCATAACCCTGGAGCTTGCGAAGAAGGTCGGCATGCCAATCCCTATCAAACGCTTTGGAGATGTCTAGCGCCAAGGCACGAGCTTCCCCGTTATTTTGATGAGCTTGGTAGACAGTTTCAGTGATGGTCGTAAGCACATCAGCTGTAGATCGGGCAAAGCGGGAGCCATATTGCTTGTCTGAGAGCAGATCATGAGATGTGAGTTGGTTAACCACTTAGGTATTGATTAGGGCTTCGAAGATTTTGCCGAAGAGGGGAAGGAGACTGATAGGATAGTAGTTGGAAGGGTCAGAGGTGTCGCCGGAGTTCTTGAAGACAGGAACGATCGAAGAGGGCTTCCAGCAGTCAGGAAAACAAGATTCCTTGAGGCAGTAGTTATGTAGTTTAGAAAAGGCGGGCGCCTATTCAGGCGCGCATTTCTTCAAGACAATGGCTGGTATCCCATCTCCACCACTAGCCTTGTTGGGGTCTAAATTGGAGATAATGACCAATACTAAAGACAGGGTTATGTGTAACCCTCTCAATAGGACCTCAGTTCTAAGAGGGAAGTCGGGTATGGGTATACCGGAAGAGTCGAGCATTGTGTTGAATGAAAATTTCAGAGCAAAGCATTCAGCCTTGTCGGCAGAGGAGGTCAGGACTTCGAACTATCACAGGAATACTTTTCAAACACAAAGTGAAATATATAAGTGTCTAATTAGAGTTATAAATTTAAAAAAAAATACAAATTCTTAGTCTCCCTAATTACTTGCTTAAGGTATATGTCATATTTCTGTCTAACCCGGATTTTCGAATTACGGCTGGATTCACTTAATTTTTTCCCAATATATGCCACCTTTTTGGTTATCCTAAACAAAACCCTATCAGATGACAAACCGTCCCCATAAAAAAAAAAAAACTTTTTTTTCATACACAATATGAAAAGCCTAACCGTCGTACACGCAAGCAAGAATAATAATTGTACACCTATTGTGTTTTTTAACATAATTTTCATCCAGTACAAGGCCCAAGAACCACCAAAGGTAGATTGTTACTGAATGGGATGTGTGGTATAAATGTAAGAGGTGAAGGTAAGACATAAAGATTATGAAGATGTAGCTGATAGATAACAATTGACTCTAGAAATGAAATAGTTAAGATTGTCGTATTCTTGGAAGCAACCTCACGGGAAGCTCTTCCAAAAAATTGAACATCTTTGAAAAAATAAAGCTTTCTGAGTGGAACATCCTTTTTATAGAATACCGGGGGAATTAAGACGATTCAACCCTGTGGCTGTAATAAGGCGCTCGTTGTCTGTAAATATCTGGGCTGGTGGCGCTATGCAACACATGATCTTACGAATAAGATTTATTAGACAAATATGTCAAAAGTTTCATTTAATTTAATGATGAGGTGTACAGGTAGACAGTAAATTTTGCAAAAAAAAATCAAGTAAATATAATATATGTAAGCCAAGATTTGACTTTACCTTACATATGTCTCTGATGTTACCTCCAAATCCAAAATTACTGGCTTCCCCTTATTCTCTTTACGTAGCGTTTCGTAGCGGTTGTTAGCGCAGAAAGTGAAGTGGCAAAAAAAATAAAATAAATAAAAACCCAAAAAAAACCTCTGTGCTCGATTTTACATTGTCTCGATGTTGTGAACAGGACACCGTTTTTAAAAGGATATTAAAAAATCAATATTTTTCGATTCTAATAAATGTCGCGCCTTGAGGAATATCTAATGGAAACGATTCCTAACCCCACAAAAAAAAAATATTTGTAAAAACATATTTCCCTATTTTATTTCCAAAAAAACGTTTCCCAATTTTTTTACGAGTGTACAGACTATTTAAGTAATGTCAGATTTTCAATGCATTTCAATAGCAAATACATATACAATACCTTTACGTGATACGTATAGAGTGCGTCTCACGTTATTAGCGACATGTTTTATCGATATTACCGCTTATTGTAATCTAAGTGTTTGTTTGCTATGGCAACATCTGCACAGTTTGGTTGAACCTTAATTGGTTCTGCGCAAATGTAAACAAACAGTAGCCTTTTGTATTCAATTTCCTGTACTACGAAATGTCAAATTATAGCAACATTGCGAAGTTGAATTAAAATCAATTGCAAGTTTTATTTAAAAGATAAAGTGAAACTGTTAATAACTTCAAACCTTGCAAAAATAAAACAATGTTTGAAATTGATAAAATGATCAGAAAGTAACTTCGCTTTGTGAAGATGGACATAGTGTGATCCTAGATGATTCGACGCAGATCAGATAAGGTAAAGTTAAGGAATTTTATGCAAGAAAAAGAATTTTGAATCCTTTACACTTAATGAGGACGCATGGGAGAAAAGAGACGTACCGATAATTAACACGGAAAAGGGAAATCAACAGAGCGTGTTCGAATTCAAGCGAAAGTTGTTTGCATCAGAAAAAGATTACAAGCACCTGCTTGCGTGTTCCCTCTTCGCCTTGACATGTTGATAAAAATCTTTCAACTTTGGCATTTCATGATATTTACTGGAGAAGAGAAAAGTTAAATTGGTACTTGGTCAAACCAACATCACTTTAAGTGAGTACCCAGTAACAGTAAAAATCTGTTCTATCCATTTCAGAGTTGACAGTTATTTATTTTTCTTATGTGACACCAAAAATATTTAGATGCCTTACTATCTTCCCGCCTTGTTCGCGCCATTAGACTCTCCTGTGACGAATAGGGTCACACCGTCATGGCATTAGGTTTTACTGTTGCTTTTTATACTCATTTCCCACCTAAAACAAAGAAAAAATCCTGATCTATAAGCTTTTCTAAGAGAACCAAACGAATGACTTGAGCAAGTACAGTTCTCATTAATCTGGAAAAGAATCAAAAACATAATATTTTATGCTAAAAAGGGAGTAATGCCCCCCATAATGCATAGCGCGTTTACGTAAATTCAAAACAATTTGAATTTTTTTTTAATTCCCCGTCTTTCCTCGATATAAATTATTCATAATTAATTTAGATATTATAGATAACAACAGTAGAAGAAATAGGTATTAAGACACAAGTTTGAATCAAACCAACGAGAACGCCAATTTCCAAATGCTTAACGATCAGTGAGTATTCAGTAGCAGATGATTGTGTAATTGAATGAGATATGTGTATTAATTAATATATACTTAATAGCTCTGTTATATAACATTGAGCACAGTTTTTATAACACCTAAGAAAGTAATACATATGTACGTATATATATGTTTTTTTATATATATATATATATATATATATTTTATATATATATATATATATATATATATATATATATATATATATATATATATAAGAAAATATGAAAACTTTAATATTAGACGACGCGTTTCGTCCAATGTGGACATTTCAAGAAAAAAATGAAATGAATTTATGAAACAAAGTAACTAATAATAACAAAATGAAATGTCCTTAAAAAAGTCCACATTGGACGA
>CAHIKZ030002512.1:1187500-1195000 GCA_903632075.3 Acanthosepion pharaonis
TTCCCGCCTTGCTTGGGGTGAAACACTTAAAAAAAATAGATAGATAGATAGATAGATAGATAGATAGATAGATAGATAAAAGAAGGCACGAATGAAATATTTCTTCATACCTGATTTTCTCCACAATAGCCCCTGCTAGCATGCATACGTTTAAAACGAAAAGCACCATCCTCTGCTAACCTTCATTTATCATTCACGATAAGAGATTCCATTATATATATATATATATATATATATATATATATATATATATATATATATATATATATATATATAAAACTCAGGTTAGAAGAATGTTCGTCAAAACTTCTCAATAAATAACTACAACTATAATATTTACGTAACATGAGAACGATAATATTCAATAAATTCAGGAAATTTCAAGTGACTTTTTTGGTTAGCGTACTCAAGACTTTCGTATCTAAACGCTAATAAGGGCCAGATATTTTATGAGTCTATTGAATTTATTATCAGGTCAGACATTTATATTCTTTCCGAATGAAGAAACTCTAATTCTAGCTTTCAAATTTTTAATTAGAAATTATTAACACTCTTGTCCATTAGAAACGTCACGTGGTTTAAATATAGAAACTGTTAATTTTTTTTTTTTCATTTAAAGCTCTCTCTTCCCTCTCTAAACTCGACCATTTCTCTCACACTATTCCTCACTACCCTCTATGTCAACTTATATAAATTTAACAATGCCCGTCAAAAGTCTAAATTTTAAATTCATTTTTCGTTTCACCATTGAAATTGAAGTCTGAAGATACAGAGAAAAATAAAATTCTCTGGTAAAATAAATTATAACAAATAGAGCCTTAAAGTGGTCTGTTTTCTTTAAATTAAATTATTCGCTCTGACATAACATTAAGCTCTTAGGGTTTCATCCTTGGGATTATCCATACGGATTACCAAGATTTTCTTTACTTTATATATATATATATACTTTATATATATATATATATATATATATATATATATATATATATATATATATATATATAGGGGGGCTATGTGTATGTGTGTGTGTATAATTTTGGTATTATTATGTAGCATTTCGGCAAATTAAAGTGTCACTATATTCATCATATATTAGAAAAAAACTTGGTAAAATTTTTAATGAATACACTGGCATGCAAAGGCTTTAGACCAACTACATAAAATGATTATACATTTTATTAAGAAATTTAGATTTTTAACCAGCGGATACGCACATAAACTGGAATGCCTGCAATATCTGTACGAGGGTTTGAGCCTTGTTGGCCTGTTCAGATTATTACTCACGCGAGATAACACGCTTCTCTTCCAGAAACTGTAAATGCTCACAATAGTTGCAGTATAAAAAACAGGAGGGCTCTGTAGATGCTGAACAAACACAAAATGCGCCTGAACAAGAGTCTACAAAAGGGATTAGCTATCCGCCCTAGTAGACGGGTATTATATTTATTATTGTATTGATGCGGCATTCACCCTGGGCGGATTGAGCCGGCTTCTTCCGTCTGTCCTGCTATTTACCCATAGCTGGAGGGAGAAGAAGAGGATTCACACCTTTCCCAAGGGTGTTAGCACGTAAGTGAATGTAATGGATTCGACTGGAATTCGAACTCGGCTCTCCGATTCCTCAATCCAAGCCGCTATCCATTACTCCACCGTGCCTCCTTAGTAGACCGGTATCCTCGAATACGAATGGCCAGCCTTTATTTAACATGATATTTTTACTGTTTGCTCGAGTAGACATCTTTGTTTTTTTTTATAGGCTACTTTTCAAATGCCCTTTGATAAAGTTAATGTATTCTTTGGCAGTGTACGAACCTGCGTAAGCCTTATGGCGAAAAGGACCCATTTACTTCGTTCACGTATAAATAAATATCTCTTTTTCTTCTTCGAGGTGACATGTTTTTTAACAACGTGGGTAATCATAGTTCAGCATAACGTACAATCCTTTGTAATTCTTATTGATAATTGTCGTTTTACCATAAATTCCACTCCCTCTTCTCTGATTCATTTGCACAACGTTGTTAATTAGGTTACCAGTAGATTCACTGTCTTGTCTTTAGAATGTTGTACGTCAATCTATCCAAAACCTCTTTTATGTATCATAAAAATCTCAATTGTCGCTTTTTGATTCTAAGTATAAGTAACCCTTTTGTTTAAATTAGCTCTAAAACTTTATCTACCGAGTTGAAGGATTATTAAATAATTTAATCTTTGAATTTTTCGTCCTGGGTTAAGTAATTACTGTGTAATAATTAATTTATTATCATAAGTAATTATTGTTCCTTTACACGATTTGCGGATAGGCAAGTATTGTTTGTTTCTGTTTGTTTTTTTAATTGTTTACTTCGAATATGCCTCATTTTGTTGAGGTTACCTCTTTACAAGGGATGATGTCGACGTTTAGTAACCCTCATTTCAATTTCAAACATTTTCTTGAATTTCATTGGCTGTTAAATAAAGATAAGCTTCGAGAAATTTCCATAACAAAACAGTTAAAATTTGTGCAAAAATAGACTCAACTGACATAAAAAAAAAACTTTCTCAAATTCATCCCTAATTTAAATGTTTCAAGAAATCCTATTGACTAAAAAATAAAAAAAAATACAACATTTACCCACGCATTTCTCAGAAAAATTCGTAACAGCTATCAAGCCCCGTTGGAGTCGATTTCGTTGTTAAGAAAACTATAAATAGAAATAGTAAACGAATTTTCGTCGCATTTGAGATTCACACACGAAAGAGATATACACGGGAATTAGGTGCCGCCAAAGAAACAAACTTCTTTTATGAGAGATTAGAAAAATGTACACAACAAACTTTTTCACTCAATATCTTTCATAGAAAATCTTTTGTCTAAGTTAAATTCAACCTTTTTTAATCAAAGGCAGACGACTTTTTAGACACTGAACATTTCCGAAACAGGAAAGAACTTTTTCTCTAAAATATACCTTTGCACACATCATTACAAACAAAAAAATTATAAACTGTGTATATAAAATTTTATCTGTTATTTCAAACATGTATTTTTTGTCGTGATTGAATATCGTTAACATTTGGCCAATTCTTATAATTTATGTTTGTGGATATTGCATATGTTATTTACAGCACAATCTTAAATATTCACTTCTTAGATCCAGACGTATTTCTCGCTTCGTCACGCGTGGGGTGGGGTATCTGCTGGATTTACTTATCTAAGGATTATATTCTTTTTTCTTTTCATCTGTTATGTAATTGGAGTGCATCTGGTTACACAAGCAAAAAAAAAAAAAAAAACTTGTTGCAATCGAGGCGCGCATATGTTAAAATACATGTGAACTGTCTGGTCATTGTAACCACGTGACCCTCTAATCTATCCCACAGACAGAATATATGACGTCACATCAATTTTAATGTTCGTGGCATTAACAACATGACTTTTATACCAGATACCTCCAAGCTTTGTACTTTCTTTCATTTTGCAATCTAAAACGAACAACGTCAGTTGAATAAATTCGCAATACACACAAAAACAGGCCAGTGGTTAGAACGACCGCTTTCTGACCATGAGCCCCGGGTTCGAATCTCACCATGGTCGATTTACCAGGAAGGAGATTTCCTGATGTTATCGGTATGGGTGCGGCGATCCCAGCATGGGGCAGCTTTTGAAAGTGTCTGAAAACCTTACAGGGAGTGGATCCCAGCCTTGTGAGGGAAATTAAGTAGACAGAACTCTTTTGAAAGACGTCGATGGTTATCCTAGCACGAAGTCACAAGTCATCGTGAGCGAGGGTTTGAGCGTGCCAGCCTTCTTCATACTGGTGATCAAGCTAGATAATGCGCTCTCGCCAAAGAACTGTAGCTAAGGTCTGCTCAGCATAGTTGCAGTATAAACCACAGATGGGAACTGCGGGTGTTGAAGAAACAGAAATCTGTCTGAGCAGGTGTCTGCAACAGAAATTGGCAAGTCGCTTTTGTAGAAAGGCATACTTGGATAAGAGTGGCCAGTCATCATATATATATAGTTAATGATGTGTTTGGTAATCCGTATAGATAATTCCAAGGAGGATATATGGATATATATATATATATGGTGAACGGATTTTTGTTTTTAAATCCGGCATATTTTTAATATTTTAAACATTATTTTTATTGGATAACTGTCTTTGAGTAGAACGTCAACCAGCCTGTGCAGTCAAGAAAACTTAACTCTCGTCTGGTCACTTAAGTTAAGCAACGTAGAGCCTGATGAGTGACCATGTATTGTAATCATGCGTGTGCAGGCGACGAAATGGACAAAGGTTTGGAATTGGAAATCGGAGAGCCGGGTTCCAATTACAATTCTGTTCTTTATATTCACTTACGCTCATATACCTTTGGGAAAGATATTAATCCACCTATTCCCCTCCAGCTATGGGTTAATTCGTAAGACATGTATCACTATTATTAACTCAGCCCGCCAAAATAAATAAATAAATAAAATAATACGTACAAAATATTTCAATTTTCGGTATTAAATGTTTATATTTAAGAGCAATTTCAGGAAAATCTATAACACTCATTGTTATAGATTTTTTACCATATTTGTTTTTAAAAATGCTTACTAATTAAAAGAGAAAACAATTTACTAGTACGAAAATGTGTATAAAATGATTTAACCTCTAGATGACCCACAGTAAATATACAACAATTTTCTTACAACATACCATCTTTCTTGGCAGCTCTTTTATTATCAAAATACGGGATATTTATTAACAAAAGAGATACAAACTAAAAACAAAAATAACAAAAACAAACAAAATAAAACAAAGGAAAAATCAAATCGGCTAGACATATTAATGAAATATTGAAAAATTAATTTTAAAATTTCAGCTATATTCCTACGTATGTGTAAACACATCAAAGTAAATATCAATTTATTCCGGTGATTTCCTAAAGGACGAAACCCCTCACTTTTTTCTTAAACTCATTATCATAGATTTCTGATTTAATTTAAAAGTCCTACTATTTAGATGAGGAGATACATCAATACACGCCCCTATGGATACTGGTACGAAATTGAATGCAACGAACCTACTGGCATTTGATCTCTGTATTTCGATTTCTCAATCGGAACCGCTCTCAATTTCACCGCCCTGAATGATCGGGTTTTTTTTTTTTGATCTAGACAGATGTTTGACCCGATTCTTGCGGTCTATCACTCCATCAGATCCGAATAAAAATTATGTCTCTGTGGTGAATACAGCTGTTAAATAATAATAATAATAATAATAATAATAATAATAAAAAACCTTTCTACCTTATATGTAACAATTTTTATCTGGACATCAGCCAAATATAATGCTTAGTGTTGCTTTATGAATCATTAAGCATTTTCCATTAACTAATTAGTGCATTTTTATAAAGAAATATTGCTGCGTTCTTCCGAACTAATTAAAAACTTCATCATCATCATCATCATCATCATCAGCAGCAGCAGCAGCAGCAGCATTATCACCATCATCATCATCATCGGTCCCATGACTAGCATGGTCGTTGGGGCTCTGCTTATTACCAGCTCCCCCGATATGTCATCGTTGCCTGCAAATTGTAATCCACTCAATATCGCTGTCCAACAATTTTCTTCTGTTACCGCGTATTGTTTCCTTAAATAATAAATGTCACAATGCCAGTAAAAGGAAGGTTGGCGCTTATGACATATTCATGTAGTTTCAACTTTCTTTTTCGACGTTAAGTTACCCATTAACTGTATTTCGCACTGTCATTTCTGGTGCTGTCTACACAGGGAATGCTCATTTCTAAATTCGTAAGCGCACATAAAGACTGAGAAGGCCGATGCACGAGACGGTCTGATCTTTGATGATAGTCTTGCTTGTTCACAGAGACAATTTAAGAATATATTTTATCGTAACCAGCTGCAGAAAGATCACAGACAGTATGAATTCGCTTATATCATACAAAAATTCATAACTCCTATTAAACTAGCAATATCAAATTCATTATGTATTATAAAGCATTATATCCTCATACCGTATTATTAGAATCAACACATCGCTGATGAGATGAAAACTATTATGACTAACATCATTTATGAATTTGAATAAGAAAAAGTCGATACATGATTATATGGAACTTAACTTCACCCACCAATCAAGACGACTGAACTTGGAACTGATGTAATGAAATAACCTGTCAACACCATGAGTGACTACACTATAGGTAGTAATTACCTATCAGTATATGTAAGTCAACGGACTACAGAACCTATCCGAAATCTTCTCGGCTAGACGGTCGAACTCTCTGCCTCTGATTAGAGAGGAAGCCGGACGAGGCTCCGCCGAAGGGCAGAGTCTCGTTTGGGGAGGTTGACCAACCCGATCCCGTTTATACGGGTTCTACGGGCATTTTTTGACCGAGCCTATGGGCTCGGAGACCCACGTTAAACCCAGCCTTATGCCACATGCAACCCTCGTAGGTCAGTGGCTAAATATAGTCTACGAGAAATCTTTTCGGCTAGACGGTCGAACTCACTGTCTTCGGGCAGAGACGAACTTGTACGAGGCTTCGCCGATGAGCAGAGTCTCGGTCGGGTGGTTGACCAACCCAATCCCGTTTATACGGGTTCTACGGGCATTTTTTGACCGATACTACGGGCTCGGAGAACCCACGTGAAACCTGGACTTGTGCCATATCTACCCTAGTGGGGAGGGGGCTAGTGAATATCGTCTAGCCGAAATATTTTCGGCTGGCAGGTCGAACTCTATGCCTCTGAGGAGATAGGAAGACGGACGAGGATTGCCTTATTCGAAAGGGATTATTTTTGCCCGAGCCTACAGGCTCGGAAGACCCACGTTTAACTCAGCCTTGTGCCACATCTACCCTTGTGTGGGGAGGAGGCTAGTAGATATTGTCTAGCCGAAATCTTTTTCTGCTTGTATGTCGAACTCTCTGCCTCTGAGCAGAGAGAAACCCGAACGAAGCTCATTCGGGTAGGTTGACCAACCCGAACGAGGCTCATTCGGGTAGGTTGACCAACCCGATCCCGTTTATGCGAGTTCTACAGGGATTTTTTGGCCGAGCCTACGGGCTCAGATAACCCACGTTAAACTCGGTCTTGTGCCATATCTACCCTCGTGAGGAGGCTAGTAAATACCGTCTAGGTGAAATATTTTCAACTACAAGGTTGAACGAGTCTATGCCGATCAGTAGTCTCATCCGGTGAAGTAGGCAGACCCGAACCCGTTTATGCGGGGATTTTTTGGTCGAGTCTTCGGGCTCTTATGTCCCACGTTAAACTCGGCCTTGTGCCACATCTACCCTGGGGGTGAGTAGTAAATATCGATTAGCTGGAATGTTTTCTGGCTGTGCTGGTCAAACACTCCAGAGAGGATCCCCAGATCAGGCTATGTCGAAGGGATTGACAAATATACTAGCTGAAATCTTTTCAGCTATACGGTTGAACTCTCTGCGTTCTGGCAGAGATGGACCCAGACGAAGCTATGCTGAAGGGTTGAGTCTCGTCTGGGG
>CAHIKZ030002512.1:1200000-1250000 GCA_903632075.3 Acanthosepion pharaonis
TTAGTGTAGATAGCCTCCGATATCTTTCTGAACTTAGTTCTATTAAACAATATTTCTTTGAAAAACAAAGCCATGTACATAATATTAAAGAGATATTAGTTGATAACACAATAATACTAACAAATACACTCAATAAAAAGAAACCTCAAATATTAGAGGCCATCTACATTAAAACAAAGCAACCCACACTCAACAAAATTACATTTCAAACTAGTCACACCATATTACATTGCATCTAGACATTGGTACTGTTGTAATACTTCGTCATGGAGCCGCTTCGTGAAGTTACGTTTCGCGTCTGCTATTCAAAGACCGTTATCGTCGAATAGCAATTTTCTATGTCAAAATAAAATATTATCTTTGAAGATGGATATTTTTGTTTCATGTCTGTATAACCACTCTGAGGATGGCTCATGTGAGCAGAAAGCTTAGGACCAACTTAATAAAATATATCCAAATGTTGAACTATTTTTGCTTTTATTTTCAACAGAAATTAAAGCAAACATTCGGCTCCTGATCAGACATAACAGACATTCATTTTCTGCCATATTTATTAATATATATTATTTGCATAATAATCTGCTGCCCATAATACATTAAATTTATATATATATATATATATATATATATATATATATACACACAGAGTGTGATAGATAAATTGTCGCCATTTTATAATTTTGATTTCGCGCATGCGCGTCGTTTGTTTTGGATTTTGATGTTGCACACTATAGAGGGGTTAGTTGGACACCGTCTGTGAGAGAAAGTGCACCAAGACGCATTTCCCTCCTCCAGAAAGTTGAAAACGGCATGTTGTAAGGAACTCGCACCGGATTCTGTGTGACTGGGTGTAAATCTGGGGACAATGCAGTGGACTTGGAAAGAGTTGGATGAATCTAATGGCAATTACGAAGGTGTTTGGAGTGATAACTCGTGATGGCGACATTATGCTTCCAATCATCTTTCCACATGGCGTCATAGTCAACAAAAAGGTCTATATCAAAGGATCTCATGAGGTAGTGCTGCCCTGGGTCAAAAGGGTGGCTGCTGGAAGTCCTATGACTGGCAACAGGACGCTGCGCCACGTCACACAACATCCTAGACTGCAAACCTCTTGATTATTGTGTGTGGAGCGCAGTTGGGTGAGAGACCAATAAAACTCCTTTTTAAAAGCCAAGATAAAGTGAGGGCAAGGATTATATCAGCATATATCAGCTTAAAAAAGGAGACCGTCCAAATAGAGTTGCGAAGTCGTCTGGAGACTGTGGTTGAAGCCAATAGCGATTTTATTGAATAAATTTAATCTTTAGTATTTAAAGATAATTTTGTGTAATTTTGTTAAATATATCTGTTAAAATGAGATGTCAGTGTTATTTTCATTTTTGGATAATTTAGACGACAATTTATCCACCAGAATATATATATATATATATATATATATATATATATATATATATATATATATATATATATATATATCAGAACCTATATATATATATATAACACTACCTCATGAGATCATATATACTATATATATATATATATATATATGCAAATTATTAAATCGAAACACAGTGAAGTTGAGCTACAGTAGTACTAGCAACTTAGGCAACATTACTTAAATTTTGAACAAAATTAATTCGAATATTGAAGAATATGTGAGAAGTGGAAGTAAGGCCCTTTGTAACTGAAGAAGAATAAAAATTGTCCCTTAAAAGTGGTATGTTACACGGAAGGGATAGTGTATTGTGCCGATGTAGAAAATGGCAATGGCAGTGAAAACCATATATTGGCTGCACTTAAAGCCAATTTAAAAAGAGGTGGCATAAACATACCTCGTCATTTAAAAAAAAAGCCGAACGCAGGTTTAATACAAGGCTAGCAAACAATTATTGGAGTTTTATAGAAGAAAATGAAAAAAAGTCCGGCCATTAAATGGAATATTTTGAGGAAAGTGAAAGCTATTACAGTGAATAGCAATCCTATAAGCTTTGTCAGAAGTAGGCAATTGCAACATTCAAGTGTGGTGCTGAGTTGTTGAATAAGAGGACCGAAATTATGGTAAAATGTAGGCACATTTTGAGTTTAAGATTATACGAACCGGTTGAAATTTTTAAAACATTTGTTTCTTTTCTTTTTTTTCCACTCTACTTTTGCTGAGTTACCCACCAGATCTTGCTGGTGGAAACCTCGGTAGTGTTCCATTCAACGTTTTGCTATTTTATATTAAATCGCTCTACAAATTTCATTTTTCTAATTTGATATTGAGCCGTTTTTAACACATAAGATTTTCAACAACTATTTTAGTGTTTATTTATTTGGTTTTATTTCTATCTATCTATCTATCTATCTATCTATCTATCTATCTATCTATCTATCTCTTCATATATATATATATATATATATATATATATATATATATATGATAAAATAAAATAACGGGATCAAACACTAATATTCCATGGTTGTAATTTATTACATTGGAATCGTAATCACGATCCAATTCTTCAGACCTACAAATTCAAAAGAAATCTGAAAATATAAAACTGGGTATGAAAAAACAAAATTTCAGTGAGAGTGTATGTGTGGGAGGGAGAACCAAGGGTGAGACGGAAATATATGAAAGCTTTAGAGAGAGGTGTAACGGAAAAAAGAAGAACAAGAAAAGCCTAAAGGTGAAGGTAGGAATCAAAATTTAAAAGAGAGAAGTTTTAAAGACAAAAGATAGATAACGGTTTAAATGAGTGAGTGAGATCCATATAAATCTGAATTATTTTCAGACGCATAAATCACTACCGATTCGCTGACATAAAATAAAATAAAATAAAAAAACAGACACCGGAAACGTGTGGATACATTTGTGGTGACATAAGGCAGAATAAAAAAATGATATGTTCTAAAGCTAAAATTGTTGTTTATTTTACATATAACGCATTGCGACAACAGGAAATATTAAGAAATATGAAATGTAAGAACCAGGACGCAAATGTATAGCTAAAGACTTAGACATTTTTGTGTATCGCGTTTATTCTTTTAGGATTTATTTCATTGGCTGAAGTGATATTTTCGTCATAACTACTCAGGCGCACGAGAGGAAAGAAGGTGGCTTATAAAGTAAAACCTTTAAATTTCAATTTTGACTTCTTTTTGAAACTAGAACAAAATCTTCTTACGTAAACAGAAACAAATAAAAATTTTACCTTTCCTGGTTAAATTTGCCACACCGTGGTGACAATGACCTAAAAATAAGTGTCCATCGAAACTCAACACACAAAAAGGGTCTCATAAATTTCTGTTCTCACCGTAAAAATAAAATAAAACCAGAAATAATTTATCAGATGCCATTTACTCAGTATTTTTAAGCCTCGGATTTTATATGAAATGGAGAAATACATTGAAAATACTTTACAATTCCTCTAATACTTAATTATTCCCAATTCAGCGCGAAACAAAAAAGTTCATAAAATATTCCATAACTGAAAAGCGTGACATTTTAATAAACCCAGTGGATAATATATATATATATATATATATATATATATATATATATATATATATATATATGATTCTACCTACTAAATTTGTCAACACTACAATTGAAAATAATTTATCTTAGCTTAACATAACATTTGTTACAACTATATCTAAAACAATAAAAGGCTTAATTAATACAAAACAGAATAATAAGCTAAAACTTTAAGATGAACTTAGTTGCTTTTTGGGGACTAGTGAATAAATCGAAAGCTGGGTGTCTATTGACCCCCACCCCCGTTCTTGAGAGACAACACTGAGAATAAGAAAGAAAGAAAGAAAGAAAGAAAGAAAGAAAGAAAGAAAAAATGAAAAAATGGCGAAATTCGAAGGCTTCCAGTAGTTTCCAATTCCTAATAGGAGTATGTTTTTGTGTAGGTGTATGTGCTTGTGGATAGGGTCTGGCCATAAAGCACAATTCAACCGCCAATTACGTAGTTCTGTTAAATTTTTAATTAGTTTAAGAAATAGTTGTCCACACAAAAAAAGCAGAAAAATTTAGATATCTGGAAAGTGTTCTAAAAATGTTCGGAAAATGCGACACTAAAATCCGAAGACACATATGGATTTTCCAAAGTTGTATTACAAAAACTAAGCAGAATATTAAGAGATATAAACAAAGAAATGAGTACTGAACTCTTACGGACACCTGTACGTCATTGAATGCTGGACAATTTCCTCAAAGATGAAGAAAAGACCCGAAGCAACAGAAATGTAGTTCTACAGAAATATGCTGAAGATAACTAGAGGGTTTAGAGAAAATAGAACAAAAAAAAAAAAAAAACATTGCTATTCTCACTTTCCCCTGTGGTATGGTGGTATGGTGGTTTTCTTCTTCTTCTTCTTCTTCTAATTATTAGAATTGCTGTTGGTTTTCTTTTCATTTTCTTTCTTCCTTTCTCTTCTCCCTATTTCTTTAGCCTTGTTTTTCGTCGTATTCTCTTCTTCCTCTTTCTCCTCCTTCTCCTCCTCTTCCTCCTTCTTGTTTCACAACCCACTTCTAGTTTCTTCTTATTCTTAGTATTGTTGCTGACAGTCTTTTTCTTTCCTCTCTTACTTTTTCATCTCTATACTTCTTTACTCTTCTTTTTCCTTTTCTTCCTCCTCTTCCTTTTCCTTCTACTTTCACTAGCTACTTCTAATTTCTTCTAATTCTTAGAATTACCGTTGGTCTTCTTTTTCTTTGCACACTTACTTTGCCATCACTATATTTCTTTACACCTTCTTCTTCGTCTTCTTCTTCGTCGTCACTTTTACCCTGCCTATCCTTTAATAATTATATTCTTTCAACCTCTTTACACGGTTTTAATGAACTTTAAATTTCCAAAAGTTACCATATTCCAATTGCTACTCAACATAGTGTCCAATATTCTTCAGAATCCTTTCCTTGTAACTTCAACCGTTATTAAATCTTCGCCGTTTTCCCCACTCTAATATTTTGCAATTAATTACTTTAACTAACTCTATTCTTTTCCCATATGCACCTCGCCATTACTCATTTAAGGCCTGTATCTTTCTCTTTGATCAAATCAATTCAATTCTTTCTTGTGCCTTTCCATCCATCCGTGATAATTTTATTGCGTTAGTCGTTTTTCTTTTATTTTTTCACTGACACTTTTCTTACCCTTCTCATCACTTATTTCATTCTTCTTCATTTGCTACGCTTTCTGTTTCTCTTTTGTTTCTATTTATTTTAATTTCTTTTTTCGCTGTTCAACGTCGTTTGTTAATGAAATGCGAAAGAAAAATATGGGAGCATGCAAAACGCGGTGTGTGGAGAAACGAAACGAGTTACGTTCTTATAAACCGAATCAAATGTCGGCAGAGAAGAAAGAACTCACAGAATAATAATAATGATAAAAAGACTAACACGTTAAATACAAGGTGTAAAAGAATCTGATTTCTTTCCAAGACGAATGAAACCGAGTATCTATGACGTAGGAAATAAGGAAAATCAATCCATAATTTGAGAATCAAATTATAATAATTGCAATAATTTAAACAACGATAATAATTAACTAAAAAACATATTAAATAATATTAGCACTAATATAAATGATAATATGTTAACTATAAACATTAATGGTGAAATAAATATTCATAATTAATAAATAGAATGAATAATTATAATCAATGATTCGAATTAATAATAAAAATTAATAATTTAAACCAATAATTATGATCAATGTTAATTAAGAATTTAATTAATAATTATAATTTCAAATTTATAATTTTAATTATACTATTTATTAATTGTAATTTTTTGGTGAAGTATATATTTTATGTCTCTGGATATTTATTGTTTAATGTTCCGAAATTAGTTCTCTTTGAATATACCCCCCTGGTCAAAATCTTAAGACCAGATACAAAAGAGTTAAAAAATATATAAAATACTGTTACTTTAATCAAAATATGTTAGCGAAAGATTTATATTTAATTAGTAAATGTAATTTATCAACACACAAGTGAACATTTTAAGCTTTAAATTTTGATTAAAGTAACAGTATTTTATATATAAATATATATATATTTAACCCTTTTGAATCTGGTCTTAAGATTTTGACCAGGCGTGTATTTCAACTTGATAGAGATGTTCTAGCATACATAGGAACGATAATGGGTATGTCCTCATTCACATAAATACATTAGTAAATACTGTATATTGGTCTGCAGCTGGAGATTCATTGTGGAATTCACTTGATTCTCTTCCAGCAGTTGACTACTTCTTATACGCGCCGCTGGCGAATCTTATATGTGTTGTTCTTGTCCTAAGTATTATCGTTTATTACTATTGTGCGGCTCGTCCCTTGTACACAAGATGGACTCATCCAAAGTATACTTATACTACGGAGAGATAGCGTGACAAAATCCTCGAGACAGGGTGTTCACCCAGTGTTATATGAGAGTCCGGAAAGAGAGATAATTACAGCTTCACTTACAGAGACTTGTATATATACCTTTCTACTAACCCACATTCCTGGACTACTAATCTTCATTTCAAGTTTGTATTCTTACGTTTAATACACATATTTTTTCTATTTCAATTACTGGTGTTGTTTATTTATTTGTGCAGGATTCCATCCCCGGAATCCACAACAATTACCAACCTTCGTATGATTATTCTATTCAGTAACCTTCCCTAGGTACAACATAATGTAAATCAAAAAATGCAAATCAAAATGGCGTAGTTTTTTTTTTGTTCTTAATTATTTTTAATAAAGTAAATCGTAATGTAATCAATGTAGGATTATACATCGAAGCAGTTATGTGAGAACTAGTAATCCTACCAGGATTTAATACTCGCAGCCACATTCTTAACAACATTGTGTATGCAGATTACACAGTGTTGTTAGCAGACACAGAAAGAAAGCCACAAAAACTCCCACAGAAGTTAGTGAAGGAAAACGAAAAGAAAGGATTCACTATCAACGGCAAGGTGACAGAATGTATGTGCGAATTGCAAATCAGAAATACCAAAATCAAGCAAGTGCAGAAATTTAAAATATCTTTTTTTTTTTTTTTTAAGCGTTTCATCCCAAGCAAGGCGGGAAGCCACTAGGAGGCAAGGGATTACAGAAAATTTGAAGCAAGATCAGATAGGAATGATAGAGGAAAGGATGAGGAGAAGGGTAGTGGATAGATCAAGGCAACTGGAGATGTCGATTGACATTACATTTGAATAGCTGGAGATTATTGCTCTCAGGGAAACTTGAATAGGGAAGGGATTTCCACAGGCGAGAGGTGCGAGACATGAAGCTATTGGCGTAGAAGAGACGGCTACATTTTGGAGTTTCGATAGTGAAGGGGTGAGAGCGGGATGCCAGCCTCGTCGGGCGCTTGAACTCATGAAGTCGGGGAGCCAGCGAATGAAGCTCCTCGGAGCAATTGGCATGAAAGTATTTGTAAAATAGACAGAGGGAGGCGACGGCGCGTCTGTGAGAAAGTTACTGTAGACGAGATGACTGAGCAGGGCCAATTATATTGCATATCCGCCTCTGGAGCCTATCAAGAACCTCGAGGCAAACAGAAAGGGCTCTAGACCATATATGGTAGCAATACTCCATGCAAGGGCGAATTATCTGGGAAGTGTTTTAACAGAGGGCGGAAAGAGTGACACTGAAATCCGAAGGCTTATTGCAATAGCCAAAGAAGCATTCCGAAAACTAAGCAGAGAATTAAGAATTAGAAAAAACTTCACTAGAAATAATGAAAAGAGTACTAAACTGCTATGTGATACCTGTCCTCCTGTTTGGCTGTGAGTGAGAGATGATCTCCACAAAGTTGAAGAGGAGACTTGAAGAGGAGACTTGAAGCAACAGAAATGCATAGGCTACCGTAGATTGAACGTGTGAGCAACGACGACATTTTGGAGAGAATAGAAATAAAAAGGAAGCTAATGTTTAACATCAGGAAGAGACATTTGAGGTTTCTGGTGCATATAATTTAAAAGGAGAAAATCTGATACACACTCGACAGATTGAGGGAAAGAAGGACAAGGAAAAACAACGCATACTTAGTGAACTTGAATAAAAGCATAGCCGATCAGAGCTTAGGAGAAATAACAGAAACACCAAGTTTATTAAGAGCTACAAGGAACATAAAGTTGTGGAGAGAAATGGTCGCCTACGCCCTGAAAGGACACGGTATATAAAGAAAGATTGTAGTATGATATGCCATATGAAATCATGGATTTAGCAAAATTCATGCTTTGGTCTAAAACTTGCTACTTTCATAAGACCTACTTTAATAAGTTGGTCATGTAAAAATTCAGGGAAATGTTGTGGGGAATAATTGTTGTACAATTAGCATTCATCTTCTTCCAACAACATTTAGAATCGAACAATATCAAATTTTTGATTTATTATTTTAGAAGTGGTGTCCTTTTCCTAATATAAATAAGGTGACAAATCGACCGCTGATTGGCTGAACTTTACAAATGTCAGTTTCAAACTATGCCTGAATTATTGATAAATACGAAACACTGATGCACTACTTTTAGCTAACACAGTACAGTACGCATTTATCAATGACGTAGGCACAGTTTATGATCATAAAGACATTTCCTTTTTAATAAAATAAATTAACATAGAAAAAAATAATTAAATAAAAAAGATAGTAGTTTTTAATTATTTTTAATAAAGTAAATCAAAAAATGCAATGCAAAATGAAGCAGTTTTTTTTTGTTTTTAATTATTTTTAAAGTAAATCGTAATGTTATTTAAACAAAATAGTTTAGTTGAAACACTTGGTTTATATATCGCTTAATACGAATTAAATTTGATTATACACTTTTTTCCATTTGTTTTATTTGTTAATATTTGTCAGCCAAATAATTTAAATTACTCACAATATTAAGTATTATATTTTTCATGAAAATATTTTTGGAATTTCGATTTACTTTATTAAAAATAGATTACATTACGATTTACTTTATTAAAATTAATTAAAAACAAAAAAAACTGGTTCGTATTTTACATAATGCCTTATTTGAAGAAAATATTCACTAATTAAGGTTTTAGTCGTTAAGAAATTCCTTTTATTCGGTTATAAAAAAATTATGTTTTTATGGTGCTGAGTTGTCTCGGTCCTGAGTTGTGCCGGTGCTCAGTAGGCGGTGTTGAGTCGTCTCTTCCCCTCAATATATGTGCAAAATATTTTATCATTTGTTTGTGCAAATTTAACCATTCTGATATTGTACCTAACTTTTCAGATGTTCCGCTTCTCATAGCGATATGTACCTCTCAATATATTGTCTACGTAACAAGTCAGACAATTCGCTTTTAAGACGTTAACTTGAGACACAGTACTACTGAATAAGTTAGAATCGTCAATTTGGCACTTGGAGAAGGAACGCCGAATGTGTAAACAATTCCATTACGATTTCCGTAGTTTCATTCCGGAGATGATAGTATTCAAAATGAATGCTGAGTAAGAAACCCAAACGTCATCGATGATGAATAAATAATTTGGAAGCATTGTGAGACAGAAATACGCCCCTTCCGAGCAAAAAACTGTAGTTTCTCTCATGGCAGTTGCGCGTCATTTGTATGTGATAAAGATCGTGAAAAATTTTGGACAATTGGGTTGTCAATGAATTGCCAAAAAATCGGAAACTCTGTCGTGTTGAGTTCTAGCCTAAACTACTTTACCACAGAAATATCTAACTATGTTTGAAATGTGTTATTGTCCGTCATAAAGAATAACTCCTTTTTCATAAGCGTTCGTGAATATTTTGATTAAATAAATATTTTGCCTAAAATATGTACAGAAACCAATTAACTCATTTATTTCGAACACTTCTGATATATGTCAACATTCGACCCTTCTTAGCGAAAAGAGCAGTGCGAAAATTTCTTATCACAACAAGTATATAACATGTTCCTCAAATGTATTAACAATCGATGAAAAATGGGTTACATACAACAATGTTCAACGCAGTAGACTGACTTGGGTAAAACTTCAGCATCAAGTCTAAAATCTGAGATCTACGGAAGAAGGATAATTTAGTACGGGTGGTGGTATCATCGAGATAATATTAATTTCTTTTCTTCTTCTTCTTCTTCTTCTTCTTCTTCTTCTTCTTCTTCTTTGTGTCTCTTCAGCATATTGGCGATCATGGATCTCCACAACTTAATTTTTTTTATAGCTCTTAATAAATTTCGTTCTCTCTCCTAAACACTGTTCTGCTATTCATTTACACAAAAACGTTAGGTAGGATATTCGATGCTTTCCTCTGTCCCTCATGCCTTCGATGTCATGTGAGTGTCAATTTTTCTAAGCCCTCTTTCCTCATTATGTGCTCAAGACATTTCAACTCTCTCTTCCTGATGTATAAACGTACTTTTTCTTGTCATTTTCTCTAAAACTTCGTCATCAATGAAATTCTCCGCATCTTTCTGTAGAGCCACATTTCTTTTGCTTCAAGTGTCTTCTTCATCTGTGACAAGATTGTTCAGCAAAAGTTTGGTTGAAAAGCATTATGCTCTTCGCAGTAGTCAAATTGTGGTTTTCCTATATGATATCGCAAGTCCGTACACAGCAAGAATAATACAGGCAAAATTTTGAGACACGGTCTGTCTATTTTAGCCGACTCGCCATATTCACACCTAACCCTGTTGCATGTTGACAGCAGTGAATGATCTCAGCTCGGCTTTTTCTCTTTTCGATTAGGCAATGAAAGACTTCAACACAAAGAATTTTAACATAAATATTTTTATAATCATGTCGATATCTACATTATCTAACTGTCCAATGGGGTTGTCCCCTTACTGGGGAGCCGTTTTAGACAGGTGAGAGAACACATCTACATCTCTTGACAGGCAAGAACTAACTCACAGAAAAGTTTTTCTCTGTCTCATTCCCACACTAGCAGAGCCAAATCAGAATCGACTTCCTTATTATATCTTACACCTGACCCCGAAGGTCAACTTCCGGAAGTCGGTGCTGAGATAAACTTCCCCCTAAAAATAATAGTCTGCTAAACCTTCATGTAACAACCTAGCATCAGCGAATTATATTATCGTTTTAAAACGTGTTAATGGGGGTAAACTTTCCCTAATGAAAACCAGATTCACCATTTCGTTGAAAAATCTTTCGCATCAAAACCTGCGAAATTTAATCAAAAGATACTGAAGTGTTGTTGGCTGATAAGTAGAAATATTGGTTAATATATAATTCGATAAAATATATTTGTAGTTTATTTTTTATTTATTTATATTTTATTAATTTTATTATTTATTTTAATATATTATTATTTCATTTTATATATTATATTTTATATATTATATTTTATATATTATATTTATATCTATATTATATTATATATTATATATATATATATATATATTATATATAATATATAATATATAAAATATATATATATATATATATATATATATATATATATATATATATATATATATATATATGTATATATATTTTATATATATTATATATAATATTATATTTATATTATGATTTATTTTATTATTTAATTTATTTTATTTTATTTTATTTATTTATTTTTTAAGAAAAACTCATGGACAAAAGTCGAAATTTTTTTTAGCTAAAACTAATGTTTATATTTCTAATATATTTTTGGTTACTGTACTTAAATCAACTCCTTTTATTAATCATATCGATTGAACGTTTCAAAATAAAAATCAGGCTACGAACGCATTTCTAAAACCGGTGATTCAGTGTGCGCCATTTAATGGAGATATTTTAGCGAGTAATTTGATAAATGTGTTTTAAAATGAGAAGTCGTCGCTAATTGCAACAAACTTATAAATGATATTCAAAGAAGAAACAGTTGTTATTTTCGTCTAATTCCACGTTACGAATGCTTAAAAATACTTGTTCATGGTTGATTTATAAAACCGACAATCTCAATTGTTGCAGACTGTAATGTACACAATAGAAACTTTAAACACATTTTGCAGAATAATGCATAAAAACTGGGGCAAACCGTCTATAGCATAGAGAAGAAGAAGAAGAAGAAGAAGAAGAAGAAGAAGAAGAAGAAGAAGAAGAAGAAGAAGAAGAGGAAGAAAAAAGAAGAAGGAGAAGAGGAAAGAAGAGGAAGAAGAAGAAAGAAGAAGAAGAAGAAGAAGAAGAAGAAGAAGAGGAAGAAGAAGAAGAAGAAGAGGAAGAAGAATGGGGTAGGGAAAGTAAGGGTGAAGATATTAAAGAGAAAAGAATGGAAAATCACATCAGAGGTAAGTGTCAAGAAAAAGGTTGTGAATGGAAAAGAAGAGTGAAAGATGATGAAACTACAATTCCCACAATTTTTTTTTTTTTTTTTTGACTTTTACTTTGTAGTAGTCAAAGTATAGTAAATAAAATAAATTAAAAATATTTTCTGGACAAATAGAAACTTGTATAATTCTTATGAGAGAATGTCGTTAGCTGGCGGTACGTTCTGGGTGGGGGGAATCTGAGAGACACGACCCCTCTTTTTTAGTTCTTTCGTGGTTACGTCTTCCTGCCACATTAGATTGACACACCGGTTCAGGTACAAAAGTTAAGCAAAGTGTAGTCCGGTGGTCACTACTTAGGTAGTTGATCGCTTGGGAATAACATGCGCTTGGATGTACGGGTGGTGCAATGGATAATGGCTTGGAATTTTTAATCGGAGACCTGAATTCCAATTCAGAGTAAACGGGGAGGGATGCAAAGGATAGTACGAAATAGTAAGACGTTAACTGAGAAAAAATAGATTAAAAAAAACCCAAAACAAAATAAAAACGGAAGGAATGATTTGAAACAAAATGAGAAATGGAGAGTGAAGAAATGAAGGGAAGAAAGAAAGTAACAAAAAGAAGCAGACGATTTAAATGAGGAGAATGAGAATTGGAGAGGCAGGCAGTAGAAGAAAAGACACGCAAGTGAAGAAAGAAATAAACACAAACAGAAAGAGGGTAGGAGAAAAGGAATAAAGAAAAGAAAATAAACAATTAAAAAAGTAATTTTTAAACGGTATCTTTTGTGGATCGACAATTTTGCGCGAACGCTGGTCCACCACAAAAAACTTTTTTCAACTTCTGGCAGTTCCTCAAGATTTGTCAAGAGCCCATCTATTGTAACAAGATGATCATAGCTTTTACCTTTCTCCAGGAACTCCGTAATGTTCATACTGCATTTTGGTGGGGGACGACCAGCAAGAGGACATCTACTTTATCGTTTTTGTCTGTACTGTCTGTGTTAGGTTCTTTTTAAGCATCTTGGCCTGATTCGGACTCCATATTTTCTTTCAGAATCTTACTTTGGACACTTTGGCCTGATTCGGCTTCCATTTTTCCAGCAAGAAACTGAGAATTTTGGCTTTTTCATGTTTCAGTGTTTTGACCGTTTCCAGCCACCATAGTCGTTGAGGATTTATCATTTTCGGCATCCATAATTTTATTTTGATGAAATTCAGATTTCTCATCTTTTGGGCCATTTGTTTTTTTGTTTTTTTTATTATTATTTTTAGTCCAAAATAGTTTTTTTTTTTTTATTCACGGACTTCTTGGCTCCTATTTTTAAAACACTTTAAGCTTTCTTTTCTCCTTTTTTTTCTTTTACAAAAAATGGAAGATAAAATAAAAATAAATAAAAGGATAAATACAAAATAAATCACAAAAACAAATGTAATCAGACAGCCGGGCATGCAAAAAGAATAAACTTACGTAAAATACAGACGAGAATAAACGTTGAACTTTAAAACGGACAAAATTAAATGTACAAAGCTAAGACAACGATCACAAAAGGATTTAAAAGCACAATACACAAAAATGTTACGCGTACGAAAAAAATAAAAATACACGAAGAAAATCAAACAACACCAATAACATAATACAGCAATAAGACTAAAAACAAAATGCTACACAAAGAAAATACGAAACTAACAAGTCACAGAATTAAATATGACTACCTTAAAAAACCAAGCCAGCCCGATAACGAGAAAAACAAAAAGGAAAAAAAATGGACAGATTAGACAAAATTTACAAATACAAGATAATTAATACAAATATGTACACAAAAGATTTAACATGTACAACACAGAAGACTTAACGGATATTTAAATAGAAAAACAAAGAACCAACGAAAAACAACAAAGAACAAAATAACAGGTAATAAAATAAACAAAGAAAAATAAAATAAACAAAGAAAAATAAAGTCCGACGTAGAAAAATTAAACAGATAATCTCTAGCGGAGGATTACGGAGAATTAAAAGGAAACGGAAAATATAAAATCAAAAACTTAATTTTAAAATAAGAGGAAATCAAAAAGTTAATATTAAAAGATTAGGAGCAAAAAAAATTAAAAAAAAAACAGAAAAAAGAAAAATGGGGAGAGTAAGAAATTGAAAAAAAAAATCAGAAAACTTTTTCAAAAAACAGTCAGTAAAAAATAGAATGTAAGAAAAAATAAAAATAAAAAAATAAAAAAACAAACAAAAAACCCCAGACTTAATAGAAACGAAGTTCACAAAATAAAACAGTTGAGTTGTAGAAAAGAAAAACGTCAGGTTGCTAACACCGGTCGGTATCAGGTCTGAAGGTGGAAACTTTCCTCTCCAAAAGGCAGTACCTGCTCCTATTTATAGCTGGGAGAGTCCATGCGTGCGTGGGAAAATTACCATAACATTAATAATGAGCGGGAAGAGAAAAGAGTAATCATGATCACCGCAGATAACGATTGGCATTGCTTTTACATGATTTTTTGCTGGAAAACATGGAGCCAGAAGGGAGTTCCCCAAGTGAGAATTGCGAGATAAGAAACTGTTAGCATAGAACTTACAATTACATCTAGCCAGCTCAACTGTAAATTGATGGGATTTCGACGTCAGTCAAGTACTGCACTTAAATGAAAAAAATCTAGGTACCACAGCGAAGAACATATTCGAAGAATTACCATAAAAGTATTTGTAGAACAGACACAGAGAGGCAACCTTACGGCGATGGGAAAGCAACTGAAGCCGAGCCACCAGATCAGAACTAATAGTATTGCTGATTCTTCTTTGGATCTTATCAATGAGCTGTAGGTAAATATCAAGGACGCCAAACCATATATGACAGCAATATTCCAAGCATAGACGAATGGTAGACTTATAGATGTGTAATATAGATTTTGGAGAGAAAAACTGTCTCGCACGACACAGTGAACCGACATTCTTGGAAGCTGACCTAGCAATGGATTTAATATAGTCTTTTCTACTTCATGACATCTGAGAATGTTAGCACTTTCCTGCCGGTTAGTATCAGCCTTGCTGATGGGAGGCAGAGAGGAGTCTCTCAGATGAGGAATAGAGAGAATGGGTCGTTAAAATTGACAAGACATCTTTTGCCCCAAGTTGACGACGGCCTGAAGATGGTTTTGGAAATCGTCGGCCATTTGGACATTGCCGAACTAATAAGCCTTACTTACTATCAAGGAAGAAGTAAAAAGGTTGTGTCATCACCGTAGAAGCCATGAGCGATGATGTCATCGGGAAGGTCATTAGTGAAAATTAAAAACAGTGTAGGAACAATGATGGAACTCTGGGGGACACCCACTTAAGTACGAAAGGATGTTGACAACTGGCTGTTCAGGATATGCAAATGAAAAAAGGGATTAGCTGGTGAGCATAAGACAGAAAAAAGAGGCAAGAAAAATATCAAATGAAATGGTAGTAGTAGTTAAATAAATAAAACAATATAAAATATCTTTTAAACCCCACTGAAACAACTAATTCATAAAAAACACCAACATTCGTAAAAACAAATCAATCAAATAACTTCCTTTCTCAAACTAGATCTTTAGATAAACAAAACAAAAATCAACTACTCCGTACCAAACGAATGACAGACCTACACTCATCAGTTTTCTTACCGACAACAATATAAATCAAGGAAATGAGGGTTTCAAGGTCAATTCTCTCTAACCTTTTGCAAGAAAGAAGGGCAGTATGGTTCACTCCTTTTACCACCAAATATTGTTTGATTGATTTGCATTCTACAACTTATCAACATTTGCATTTTAATCAAGGCCAGAAAATATTTTTAGATTGTAATAATTTCTGATTTGGGAGATAATAATGGTTTAATTATACCACCCTTACTAATTAAATCATAGCTGAGGGCGAAGCGATGGATTCATACTTTTCCGAAGGGTTTTTGTGCCTAAGTGAATATAACGAACACAACGGGGATTAGAACACGACTCTCCGATTAACAATTTCCAGTCATTATCAATTGCACCATTGGCACATCCAAGCTTACAGTGCCTAGTATCCCCATTAATCACCTCCCTAGATACTGACCAAACTCAACGTTTCTTTCCTTCGATGATCTTACGGCAACAGGTGTTTGAATCTAATGTGGACGTAAGACTTAACAAATAAAGAAATAAACAGGAGGATTGGCTGCCAAGGAAAGAATCGTCTTTCCATTTCTCTCAGAACGTACCACCAGCTATGAACTCTGTCTATGATAAAAGATTGAATTTGTATAAAAAATAAATACTTTTATTGTTTTGTGGTGCTGGACGGCTTCGCTAGTCACTTTTTTAATGTCAAACGAAGGCTCGTCATCACTTCCAAAAATGCTCGTTTTAGTCGAGACATCGTAGACGCTGGTACTGGTAGTAAAGCCTTCCAACATCTCCACACTAATAATATTTGTTCAAGTAGCAATCGGCAAAATGTATAATCAGCAGAAGAGAATTGTAATCTGTCTAGTAGTTGAGTAGAGAGAGTAAACGTATAGCAATAGTGAATAGAGTGAACAGTGATAATATTTATTGTACATGAAGTACAAATGTGGCACAAGGCCAAAAAGGGAAATGGGAAAACGGGTGGTCTTCTTCTGTCTTACCGTAAAACTTAGCTAACCACAAACACTGACCCAACCATAGAACAATATTCCTTTCACAAAAACAACGCATTCTTACCATTCTTACCTCATCGACCATAATGCGTCAGAATCTCTAGGAAGTCCTAACCTGTCTCCATATTTACAATTCATTGTCTGTGAGGAGAGGGGAATAAAATAGCAATTTAAAAATCTAACAAACCCAATGAGTATTTACTAATCTGTACTAAAAAGTATATACAAGAAATTAAACAAAACAAAAAGGGAATTGTGATCGTATAGTCATCACGCTACTTGCTATTTATTAACTTCTTTTGTGATCACGTGATCTACTGAATAATGGAATCGTATGTGTTACTCACTGGCGATCTAGTTTCAAACCACGGTGTCAGCAACGACACTTACTCTTATACAACAATTTTATTTTATTTACTAAATTTTGCTTGATATTACAGGTTAAAAAAAAAAAAAAGATGGAAATTGTAAAAGGAAAGCGGATACAAAATGAAAAAAAAAATTACAAGACAGGACTGAAAGGAAGAAAGTATCCAAACCAAACACGGATTCAAAAAAGGCATCGATAAATAGAGAACACCTGAGGAATTGGTAGAAAATGGAGGCATTGAAAAAATAGAGCAAGTTTAAGTAGCCGTAAAAATAGATTGTAGGTAAAACGTAATGGAAAGATAAAGAGGAGAAAAAAGAATGACATAGAAAAAAAAGATTTGAAGTGACAAGAACAGTGGCGAAATGCAAGTAATTGAACAATTGAAATACGTAGGTAGAAATATATTTAAAAAAAATGTCCAGACAAATAAATAAATAATGAATGTAATAAACAGGGAAAACATAGAAGGAAGTCTGTAAAGAAAATGCGAAGAGTAAACTGATGAAATCACGGAAGAAAGGCAGTAAAGAAGAGATACGAAAAGAAAGGTAAGATTGATTTGTTCGTTTAACGGCATATCAACTACTTATGAGTCTTTTAATGCCGAAATTTAATTTTCTTGGAAGCTTTTTAAGTAATAAAAATATTATATATATTATGCTGCTTTCACAGTTGAATATATGGTAGCTGATACTCAGCTTTTGTGCATATACATGTTTGTGAGGACAATTACTAGAGGTGGTGATAAGTGTGTCTTATATTGTAATTTTGTTTAAGTTATATTTTAGGAAACAGTTTAGTTTAAGAAATTGAAGGATATTATATAGATTAATGCCCTGAAACTGATTGGTTGTTTGGGTGATTTTGTTTAGTGGCATATCAACATCAATGGGATATTTAATGCCGAAAACTGTATATTTTGAATACAAGTTTATGGCTTCAACTAAATATATTTTGAACGCAATTGTCTGCAACAATACATATTTACAGTGAAAATGAGCAACAATACAGAAAATGTATTGTTAGTCATTCTACTATAAATATGTATTTTTGGTAAGTATTTTTTTTTATATAAAGATGTATTGCTGGTATATTTTACTACAAAAATGTATTTTAACACTTTCATAGTGGTTTGTTTGTGGTTTCGCTATTTTCACATAGGTTTTGAACAGGTGCTATGACCCCACCGCGGGTCATCGTGGCTCTGGGAACAACAGCAATTAAGAAGTAGTTCTATGCTTCTCAAACTTTCCATTCTCCCAATCAGAGGCCTTGCTGCCGGATGTAGTTTATCGTTAGGACAAGAAATGCAAGAAGAAAAGAGGTATTGAAGAAACCAAAGGAAGGTAACAATAAATGAAAGTGGTAAATGAGAAAAGAGAGAGGGTAGGTATGAAAAGAAAGAAGATGAGAAAGGAGGAGAAGAAGCGACGAAATACCAGGAAGATAGGAAAATGAGAAATCGAGAGGAATTGCAAAATTAATGCGGAAAGAAAGTCACGTGAAATGCAGTAAAACGACACGTTCTCACTGATTTGATATGGCTTCCTTCTATTCTTTTCTACACGCATTTTCATGGCAACTGCCCCGAGGAGCTACTGTCACTGCTTCTCATAGTGCATGAATTTAAACGTCCTACTAGGTTAACATCTCGGTCCCACTGTCGAAATGGCTAAATGTGACTATCTTTCATACTCCAACAGCTTCTTATCTCGCATCTCCCGTCAGTGGAACTCCCTTCCTATCAATTGCTTCCCTGATTGATATAATCTTCAAATATACCAATGCAATGTCAATCGACATGATGCCTTCACCTTGATCCCCGTCCTTCTCTTTATCCTTTTCCAAGATACTCCTATTTACGCTTAGGCTCACTCTCTGTTACTCCTTGCGTGCTAGTGGCACTCTCGCCTTGCTTGGGATGATTTGCTTTAAAAAAAGTTAAAAAAAAAAAAAGAAAGGGAAGACAAATAAAGACGGAAAAGAAAGAAAACGAAAAAATAAGAAAGAAAGAAAGAAAGAAAGAAAGAAGAAAACATTATCTTGATAATAATGACGATTATATACTTGTATATGATTTACATTTTTCATCACGGAATTTGCATGTATGTCCGCATTAATAATCATTATATGTGTCACTGTATTACGGAAACATCTCGTCAGGCGCTTTTTAAAAAAAATAAATAGTTCTTCATCCAATACAAATCCAAGGAGCCACTGGAACATGTTATGGTAATCTACTCCTGTGGACTAAATAAAAGGTTTAGTTTGAAATTCCAACA
Source organism: Acanthosepion pharaonis (assembly GCA_903632075.3). Lineage (NCBI taxonomy): Eukaryota > Metazoa > Mollusca > Cephalopoda > Sepiida > Sepiidae > Acanthosepion > Acanthosepion pharaonis. The sequence continues at coordinate 1,219,537 of CAHIKZ030002512.1, forward strand.
TATAACACCTGAAGAAGGCCGGAGTGTACAACGGCTGAATCGTCGTGAATACAGCAATAAAGATGAGAACAAGAGGCCGAACAATGTAAATAAAATAGTGTAAACATTTTATTTTATACGTATACATGAAACACCCACGTACGTCTCGAAATCATTTACTTTGAAAGTCTTCACCCTTAACGGAAACAAGTCTTAACACCGCCCACAACACACAATTTTTAAATGCTAAACCATTTTCACAAGATGACGTTTAAATCTTATGCAGTAGCGGTAGAAGAAATCTCGTCACCTTGTGAAAATCTGCAGGATTAGCACTGGTTTCCAATGCAAAAGCCTTACGACCGTATCACGTTGAAACATTGGTCCTCGTACGATCAACGAAATTAAACAACGTCGAACCTGGTTTGGTTTCGTTTAATTTGGTTTACGGCATATAAACCTCAATGGGTTATTTAATGTCGACATTTAATGTCGATATTTTTTCAAAAATGTATAGCTGGCAATAATTTCTCTTCAAAAATTAATTGCTGGTAATAATATTTTTAAAAAGAATTTCCGCGATTAAAACACATTTTTACGCTTTCACAGCGCTTTGACTCCAGTTTTAGGGCTAACTACTTACCCATAACTGGCACTAATAGGTGCTACCACCCCGGGTCAGAGTGGACCTGGGAACACCATCAATTGAAAGGTGGTTCCACACTCCACAAAACCGCCTGATCAGAGGACTTGTTGTTGGCCGTAGTTTATCGTCTTACCCAGGACGAACGTCGAACATAGTTCTTACCAAGATCGGTGACTGCTTGGGAATACCATGTACTATAAATTTGGATGTGCGACTGGTGTAATTAATAAAGAGTCAGAATTAGAAATCGAAGAGCCGAGTTCTAATTCCAGTTTTGGTTCGTTATTTTCACTTATTTGCAAATACACTTGTGAAAGGTATAAGCTCACCTCTTTTTACTTCAGTTATTAATTTACAAAAAATCTTATAATGTAAAAATATTTTCTGGCTTTAAATAACCTGGAAAAGGTTGATAAGCCATAAAAACAAATCAATCAAAAAACCAAGGCAAGATAAATAAGCATAATTGAGGAAGAAAAAAGAGGGAGATTGATGTTGCATTTAAATCTTTGAAGATTTAAAAAATTGAGTCCCACAGGTTAAAAGTGCGAGCAAAGAAACTATTAGAACGGAAATTACGAATGAATGCAATGGAAATAGTTACAGAAAACACAGAGGGAAGCTTCGTCAGGGCAGTGGGAAAGTGATTGGAGTTGAGGTGCCAAGTCAGGAGCCATAGCATTACATACTCTACTTTGGATTTTGTCGAAACACTTGAGATATATTACAGGAGCACCAGGCCAGATATGACCGCAATATGCAATGTATGGACAAATGGTAGATTATTAAATGACAAAAATGTACCACAGTACACCCCCATACATAACAACATACCTAATATATATATATATATATATATATATTTTTATACGTTCTTTTATAGATACAATATTATATATATAAATATTTATATATATATATTAAAGACATTTTTTATCATTTAACGTTCTTTTTATAGATACAGGTTATTATAATAAACAGTATTAAATAACATTTACCGGGTATCTGTAAACGAGTCCCAAATATAAGGACAAAATGAATGGCGGACCAGTGAAGTTTATCTGCAAATTCTGTTGAGGTTTCTTCTACAACAACGATAAATTCCTATATTTGGGTTCATATATATATATATATATATATATATATATATATATATATATATATATATATATTCGAACGATTTTTAATGCTCTGGATGGAGCGGTGGGATAGTAGTCGTGGCTCAGTTTCTAAAGGAATGGACAGCCAGAAACCAGCACATATGATTTGATTATAGTGGTGCTGAAGTCCCAAATATAGGACAGAAAACCAACCACTACATTTTTGAAGGGCCGAATACTTTATATATATATATATATATATATACCTATATATATATATATATATATATATTCGACTTATAAAGGTCCCTAGGAATGGACAGCCAGAAAAACATATGATTTGATTATAGTGGTGAAGGGTCCTTTTTGAAGGGTTGAATATAGAGACCTCGTGTGCCCGAAGGAAGGTTTAAAAGTTGTCCTTCTCTATTTACCCATAGCTGGAGGGGAAAAAAGAGCATTGATACTTTCACCAGGGTAATGAATGTACAACTGGAAATCGATCTAGGCTCTCAATTTCAATTCAATCCAGATGATGTCATATAAACAAACATAATGTATGTATGTGTGTGTGTGTGTGTTTAAAACGACTTCAATATATGGTCCACTATGGAGAAATATACCTTATTTAATGTTGTCTGACCTCTTTTATTACAATAGCTACCGGGATTTGAAGTATTTCTTTGCGCTGTGTCCTAAACAAAATTTTATTGCTATCTACTAAAATTTATCTTACGTTAATATTATTCTGCATATCTGTCACATATGTCACGTATCTAAATGTGCGTAAACTTTACTACATTTTGACAAATGACAATTCACCCTACAAGAGAGTGTAGTGCATGTGTGACCAGTATAAGAATTTAGTATTGTTTTCTGATTGTTAGTGTTTGAGAGAGTTTATATATATATATATATATATATATATATATATATATATATATATATATATATATATATATTTACATATATATATATATATATATATATATATATATATATATATATATATATATATATATATATATATATATACTGGGAGTAAAAATGTAATGATATGTATGAATCAAGGTCAAAAGATTCGTGTGCCGACAGCAATCTCTACTCACCCTGTTAAGCTTCGGAAGGTTTTGGCCATGTCATATGGTATAACAGTCTCTGCAAGACCATCATAGAAAGCACTGTTGAAGAAGGGCGCAAGCGGGAACGGCAAACCGAAAAACTGGTCAGGCAACATCAAAGAGTAGACGGATTTGACAATACCAGAATTCCTGACAACCACCTCCAACAGATTATTATAGATGGGTTTGTCTGTTTCTTCTTCCATTAGGTCAACCCGACGATTTAAGCATGATGATTCTATGTGATAGATACTCTTTATTAATAGTACAACAACTTTTCTGTGATCTGGAGCCCCTACTTGGGGTTCTTGATAAAATCCAGAGACGGATATGCAATATAAGTGGTCCCGATCTGGCATCTCGTCTACAGTCGCTCTCTCACAGACGCGCCGTCGTCTCTCTCTGTCTTTTTTACAAATACTTTCATTGTAATTGCTCCAATGAGCTGCTTTCGCCGGTTCCCAGGCTTCACGAATTCAAGTGTCCTATGAGGCTGGCATCGCGCTCTCACCCTTTCACTGTTGAAACTGTTAAATGTAGCCGCCTCTTCTACTCTTTATATCTCGCACCTCTCACCTGTAGAAAATCCCTTCCCTATTCCTGTTTCCCTGATGGCTATAATCTCCAACTATTCAAATGTAACGTCTATCGACATCTCCAGTTGCCTTGGTCTATCCACTATTCCTCTACTCATCCTTTCCTCTATCAATTCCTACCTGCTCTCGCTCCAAATGCTCTAAAACCCCTCCCGCCTTGCTAGGTGTGAAATGCTTAAAAAAAAAAGAAAAAAAGATCATCTTTATTAATAGTAAAATAACTTTCCAAGTTATAAATAGTGCCATATCTTTCTGGCGTTAGTTTAAACTAACGCCTATGTTTTCCCCCATATATTGTGATTAAGTACTACTGGAAAAAATACAAAATAAAACACGATATCCAAGGTTTAAAATGAATTTTTTAAAATAATTTTTTTAAAAATTTATTATTTATCGAATTTTTTTCTTCAGACAATAGTGTCCATAATATATCTTATTCATAAAAAAAAAAAAACATTTAAAAGCTTAGCTTGATTGCATTTTTTTATTTTACGACTCAGAGCAGATTTTCGATATGATTAACTATTTTAAAGAAAAGTGATAATTTAATGTCTCCAAGGAGACTTGCTTTTAACTAATAACTATATGAATCGTCACAAAATTTAATTTCTCGAAATTTCATTAAGTAAGGCGTATAACAGATATAAACATAGATATACTTTTCCAAGATTTTCTAAAAATAATTAAAAGAATTTAATTCATTTGTGAATAAGTCCTGGAAATTTCATTAAAATCTGACAATTATTTAATTTTTGCAAGAATTTCAAAATCAACGTTTTTTTTATTTAAAAATACTAATCTTTTGCCCACCCGCTAACGCAAAAAAAAAATGACCAAGATGTTTAAGCAAAATTTGGAACGTGCTAGAATAGATTAAAAATTTAATAAAATAACTCAAAATATTTTGGTTGTTCTCTTAATAATAGCATAATTGCTTTTATGATAAATCTTTGTTTTCCTCAAGATCGGGGCCTTTTTCATCATGGTATGCCCTTTTTTAGCGAAAAAAGGGGAGTTACCAAATTATGACCATTTTGTATAAAGTTCGTATTTTCAGGTTTTCAGATGAAAACTAGGAAAAATGTTCCATCACATTACAGTGAAATTCTCACTTTCTAAAGTTGTACATTAAGTTTAGATATATGAAAAAAATAAACCCAAAAAAACAAGACAACAGTTTAAACTGACTCCAGGAGGATATTGGTGAAATTCAAGACAACAGTTCTTTTAATGTATGATAGGAATGTAATGAAAGAGAAACGGTAACCTGAGAAAATTCTTACCGACCAGAATATGCGCTTATTCCAACAGATAACCTCTAAGCCTGGATTAGCCACAGAGGTAGAAAAAGGCGGGTAATATAACGAAAGTAATGAAAGAGAGATCGATAAAAAAGGGGGGGATATTTAATCTGATTACGTGCTCCTTGTCTACAGATAACCGAGTTCGATTTTTCCTCCTTAGACGCTTATTCACTTTTGGAAATTTAGCGTCACGTGATCAGCCAATAAATGAATCTTCGGAAACGACTCTGATTCCTCATCAGTTAGAATCGGCTCAAATCAGATGTATTCCTCTTACCTTTTCAACGAACTGACTCATCTGACTTCGTCCGTCTCCAGAAAGCCGTATTGACGGCTTATTTTCTAACACGGGGGACGCAAAGGTAATCGGTCTTCTTTTTCATATTCCAGTTCGCGTCGCTACTAGTTGTCTTTCTCGTTCTTCTTCTTTTTTTTTTCTTTTGTCTTATTCATTCTGCTCTACCTACGCCTCTTACGCTACAATAATTCCCAATCACTTTAAATTAGGAGTTTATGTAACCGGTGACATGAACTAGATGGTTTATTAAATAGATCAAAATTTCATCCAAGCTAATGATTACATAAACTGTAAAGCATGCTGAAATCAAGAAACGTCAAAATAGACCAATCCTTAGATGGGTAAGAATTTTCGGAAAATTTGGTTTATTCGGTTGATCTTGTTTAGCGGCATATCAACCACCATGGATTATTTAATGCTGAAATTTAAATAATTTGAACGTAATTGTATGCCTTCAACTAATGATAAAATGTATTGATGGTAATTTTAGTATAAATTTTTATTGTTGGTCCTTTTTATATTAAATAGCTGGGTAGATTGCCACTGTGTTTTGGGGTCGCTATCAATCTAGGAGTAGGATAACTATGAATATAAAACTGTAGATAGAGACAATGGGGAACTACTCTTTCCAAAAACGTCATGGCAATTTAGATATAAAAACGAAAATATAAAGGTGGAGAGTTTTGGAGAGCCATGTTCACCCATGTCCTGAATGGACATGGTACATAGAAGAAACAGAATGATGATAATATTTCATTTTGTGATCTGTTAGCACAGAGGTCTTGTAGAAATTAATTGGTAGAAGTAACATTGTGTATTTATTAAGTAAATAACCTATGATAATCTTATTTAAAGTTTTAGTTAATTGCTATATAATTGTGATAAATAGTGATATAATTACTGTTGTGGAGAAAGAAAATCAACCTTCGCTACCCAAAATTGTTGAACATAGAATTTTCCATTCACTATGAGGGGAACGTCTGCTCATAGGATCAGGAGTCGGGAAGTGTGCCTCACGTATTGCCGCACCAACTACTGTATTCGCTATTATCTTATTCTTAATCTACCTGTCACTTCTTTCTAATAAGAAATACATATACAAGGTTTGATGGGTAAATTGTTGCCATTTTTATTTTTAATTTCGCGCATGCGCGTTATTTTTTATTCTGTCGGATGCACAGTATAGTAGGGTCATTTGGGTACCGTGTGTAAGAAAAAGAACACCATGATGCAGTTAACTCCACCAGAAATTTGGAAACGGCATGTTGCACTGCTTGGCATTCGCGCCGGAACCACCAATACGAACATTGTAGAGTAATTGGGTGTCAGTCTGAGGACGGTGCATAGGAAACGGAAAAAAAGTTGCATGAGTCTAATGAGGATTACGAAGATACGGCAGCTCAGAAAAGAACTCTCGAATTTGTCGGGGAAGGGCTCAGACTAAACACGGAGCACTCAACACGTAGTGCTGTCTTGGGTCAAGAGGTTGGCCATTGGAAGATTCTTTGCTTGACAACAGAACCCTGCACCAAGCCACACATGGCCGTCAGACAATTTCTCCCCCCCCTTACATTTGGCCACATAACTCCACAAAACTTAAACCCCCTTGATTATTTTGTATGGGGTGCAGATGAGCGAGAGTTCAACAAAACTCCTTGTAGTACCAGAGATGAACTGAAGGCTAGGATTATGGCAGCATTCACCAACTTAAACCTGGAGACCACCAGAAAGAGATGCAGGAGATGCCGAAGTCGGCTGGAGGCCGTGGTTGAAGCCAATTGTGATTTTATTGAATAAATTTACTCTTCAGTATTTCAAGATATTTTTGTGTCATTTTGGTAAATATATCTGTTAAAATGTGATGCCAGCGTTATTTTCATGTTTGCGTAATTTAAACGACATTTTATCAATCGCACCCTATATATTTCGAATCTGCAAATTTATTTGATTTATTTATTCTTGATTCAAATAAGAATTTACTCCATAAAAAAAAAAAATCAACAAACGCGCCACAATCCTAATCGAGGCAAACAACTAGCCCCAAAATTACGAGTTTTCATCATTGCCAGAACGCATGCGCAAAAATCAGTAAAATGTAAAATTTCACTTTAATATATGAAAGTAGAGAGGCGTGTCAGAAAACACAGATGTCTGAAACCTATTCTTATCATGCTTCTATTTGATCTAAAGGCCTAATAATATGCCATAAGTGTTATTTTTATTATCATCATTATTATTATTGTATTTTTGTTTCTTGAATTTCTTTCATCTCCATATTATCAGAAGCAATATTTATTTATTCTTATATATATATATATATATATATATATATATATATATATATATATATATATATATATATATATATATATATGATTGTGTATAATTGGTGTGGAATGAATTCCAATATCCAACAATTACTATTCTTAAAAGAGTGCTCAATACGAATATATTTATATATATATTTTTATAATATTACCCGTATTTTAAAGATCTGAATAGCTATTATAACATGACTTCGTAGTCAGGCTTTTTGAATTTTCCTATACTTGTATTTTCATTGGTCATTCTAGCTTTTGTAACAACGTTTTCGTCTTGCAAAGGATCGTTAACTAATTTGAAACTTATAAAACCATTTGTTTTGCATTAAACATCATCACTTGATAAGACACCGGGAGTGTTGAAACAAAATGGCTATTTTCGTAGTGATTTTATAACATGTTTATGTTATAAATTTTTTAAATGAATAATATATATATATATATATATATATATATATATATATATATATATATATTCAACTCTCAGTCGAATTCGACGTATGAGAGTCAAGCAGTTCAGTTCCTAGGAAGCGACAGCCAGACACCAGCACAAGTGATTTGATTAGGCAGAACCATCCAGACTTTTTGAAGGGCCGAATACAGACACCTGGTGCACTCCCCAAACGAACCTCACAGGTTTTGAATTCAGAGTTGTCCTTCTGTTAGACCAGACAAGGCTACAGAACCAACTCTGTCCTAATATCTACCCATAGCGTGAAGGAGAAGAAGAGGATTTGTATTAGCACGTAACTGAATGGAATGGATTCGACAGGAATTCGAACTAGGCTCTCCGATTCCTCAATCCAAGCCGCTATCTATTACTACACCGTACGTCTTTAATATATATATATATATATATATATATATATATATATATATATATTCGTTGAATTAATTTACAGTATAGCCTCCACGGGGCCTATAGTCTTTGAAAACAACCTGTTGTAAGCTAGGACGGGTTATTGAATGAAGGATAATCAAACGGACTTACCCATTAGTGTTTATAGGTACAGTATATAGCACAACCCTTTTTAGATCTACTCTGTATAGAGTCAATATCTCATTCTCGTCGCCAAAATGCTGTAACTTAAAAAGGTTACTGAATGAGGAATAACTAAAACAGTAGTTGGAAATGAAAGTGTAATCTTTATAACATCAAGAAATTACAAAACGGCGTGAAGTAGATAAACCACTGCTAGTGGTGGACTACTTGGACAGCACTTACAATAGTGTCCAATATAATTATGAGAATTGGGACATATCCCTTAGTGTTCACAGGTACAGTAGATAACACGCTCCCTTTTTAGATTTACTATCTACAGAGTCAATAACTTATCCTCTCACCGAAATGTTCTAACGTAGAAAGGGTTATGAATGAGAAATATCTAAAACGGTCGTTGTAAGAGAAATGGTCATCATTTTAACATCAACAAAATACAATATTCGCCAGCGGCGTGAAGTAGGTAAACCACTACTAGTGGTGGACTACTTAGCATGGTAGGATGCAGCACAAGGCCAAATTTAATGTGGAGAAATCCAACTTCGTGGGCTCCGGCAAAAATTGCCCATAGACCCCGCATACGCGTGATTGGTTATCTGTCTACATACCCGGACGAGACTCTACCCTTCGGCATAGCGTCGTCCAGGTTCCTCTCTGCCCAAAGGCAGAGTTCGACACGTCAAGAGCTTTCCGCGCTGATAGCTCAGGCTGTCAGCTTAGGCAACGTATTTACCCCCACTTACCATAGTGTCCAACGTATTTATGAGGATTGGGACATACCCATTAGTGTTCATAGGTACGGTATATAACACAACACTATTGAATAACTAAATACATTAATCTGGTATCATATATTTCATAGTTTTTTATTTTAATATTTATTTCAATACTAAATCAATATTAACTTTATATTAATTCTTATTCTACCTTCAATTTTATACGTCTTTCCTCTTCTTCCTCTTTTCTTTACCTTTCTCTTTTTCTTTTTCGCTTTTTTTTCTTCTCCCCCCCCCAACCTTTATCATCATAGCGTAAAGTTGGCCCTCTTGGACTGCTTGATCATTTATATATACATTTAACTGATTTTATATTTTATTTCACGTTATTTCCTTTCCGACACACTCTTTTTTAGCATTTATACCCAACATTAAATAATAATTATAATAATTTTAAACGTTGAATCAATATAAAATTGATCAATATACAATTGCTCCTATGAGACCCAGAATTTTCGAAAAACACCCGTATTGAAAAGTACTTAAATATTGGTACTTAAACAGCATATTGCGATAATTACCTGCCTCCTCAATACAGACTGAATACAGGCCTTGTATCACGTAGTACACGAGGTCTGTATTCAGACCTTTAAAAAGTGTGGTTGGTTCACACAAAGCCTTCACTACTATAATCAAATTATATGTACTGATGTCTGGCTCTCGGTTCTGAGGAAATGTGTTGCTGACCCTCATACGTCTAGTACGACCAGATAGATAGATAGATAGATAGATAGATAGATAATATTAGTGGTAAATATGTACATACATATGCAAAATATATAAATATATATACATACATACATACACATACATATATATTTTGTATAAAAAAATTCCAAGAGCATAGAATCCAGGTAGAACTCAATGTCCAGGACAGAGTAAGGATTACGATTTCAATGGAATAAATTATGACCATGGAATATTAGTGTTTAAGTTTTTTTATTATATATATATATATATATATATATATATATATATATATATATACGAATTAAATCAAAAGGAATACTTATCTTAGCCGACGCGTTTCGTCATTATAGGAACTTTATCAAGGTAAATATAAGGATTTTATTTTGTTACAATTGCTTATATACAAAAGCAAAAAATATTACAGTTTTTTTTTCCCAGAATTATTGGTATAGAGGTGTTAATGAATATTCAGCGGATTAGGGAAAATGTCAGGCAAGTTCATGGACGTATGGCAGGACAGTATATAAATACTTATCACAAAATATAATCCTTACATTTGCCTTCATGAAGTCCCTCGGAGAACGAAATGCGTCCGCTAAGACAAGTCTCCCTTTTGTCTTCATTTATATTGTCCTTTTACAGATATACACTATCTGAAATTTTTACACACACACACACACACACACACACACACACACACACACACACACAGATATATATATATATATACACGCACACAAACACACACACACACGTGTATATATATATATTTATATAACAACATTTTTTCTATTGTCATTTATATTTATAAATAAATATATATATTTATAAATAAATATATTATATATATATATATATATATATATATATATATATATATATATATATATATATATATATATATATATATCCTTTTGTCATTTATATTTATAAATATATATATATATATATATATATATATATATATATATATATATATATATAATATATGTACTTGATAAAACGATTGGGAACAGTATCGAAACCACGGAACGATCATGACACATAAAAGAACTGACATAAAGAAAGATTTAAGGCATATGAATCAAGTGAGATAGATAAACAAATAAGTACAAATAAACTCAAACATATGTATACAAATTGATACCGAAGTAGATAGCGAAATTGAAGAGACAATTTAGTTAGTATGAAATCCAATTAAACAAATACTTGCCATGCTTGTTACGTGATCTTGTTTTGACAGAATCAATTACTATCTTAGGGCAAACATTAAATTTACATTGTAACGAAATTACAGCCGGGAGGACGCCCAAACTGCGTAAACAGTTTTCATGCGATTCAAATTGAAAGGCAAGGATGGAATTCAATAAACCAATAAGACGTGTACTGAGTTTGTGGCTACCTTTGCGACAACTGTTCACTTTTAACTATTTTTATTGTAAATAAATTAAATCAACAACTATGGATAAAAATGGCCTTGTACCAAACGAAGCTAAAATGAGTTAAATAAATCCAACAACAACAAAATACAAATTATGATACGCAAGACAATTTATAAGACAAGCACACAACGCGCCAAAAAGGCCGATATAATATTTCGTATAGATCGGCGCTTCTATCAGCGATCAGTACACTCTATGAAAAACTTTACACAACATAGCTTATATACTAAGATAAATCAAAAGGTATCCGCAGTTTGGCCATAATATATGATTACGCTTGCCTTTTTCCCATGCTTGCTTATAGTTAGAACTACTGTAGCCACGTGATCGAAGTGTGAGGTTGATCGCGCCGGTTTTCTTGATACTGTTACAGTGTAAACATGGCCGCTCTGCTCGCAGTGTGCGCCAAAGAGTAAAAAAGAAGCAATAATCCTATTTCTCTCATGGAAATGTGTGTCAGGGGCTGATATTCATCGGAGGCTTATAACACAATAAGGCGACGGTGCACTGTCGCGTAGAAGTGCCTATGAGTGGATCGAGAAGCGTAACGCACGAATAAGGATCAAGACGCCCGCCAAACGCTGAAAGGTGGATTCAGCAAGATCAAGGGATTGCAATGGCAAATCGTAGAGTTATCATCTAATAGCGGCGATTTGAGAAAGCTATTTCTCTGAAAAATTGTTTTAAGAGAAAGATTTTATAAATGTCAATCGAAATCAGTACTGGATGATCAGTCAGTGAATGCCAAATATTTCTGTTATGTTTTGCATTTCTCTCTGCGTAGTATTAGTCGTAGTACAGTTCTCCGTGTCCTGAATAGCAACCGAGGTTGCTAAACATAGCCCTCCAATGTTCGACAGTTGTTCTCTATTTATACTGGTCTATCTAATTTACATACAATCCTACAGTTTCCTTGCAGACTAATATTACCATTACCATTGCCACATGACAGTGAATGGCGAACAATTTCCTTACAGAAGAAAAGATTCGAAAAGACAGAGACAACGTTCGACGGACAGAAGCTGAGAATAGCACGCGAGCAACGAAGAGAATTTACAGAAAAGGGAAACTAAGAAGACATTTTGAAAGAGTTGACATTTCTAGAACACATTATGAGGAAAAACGGCTTCGAAAATTTAATACGCACAGGATGTATTCAAGGAATAAATAATAGAGGAAATTACGAACAACTTGCCTAATGAGCGTGTGAAAATGGTTAAGGGGAACATAGAAAATGTCAAGTGTTGATTAGAGTTTGATGTGTCAGGAAGTTGTGGAGAGTCATGAGCGTCCATTTCCTGAAGAGACACACCAGCGGTTCAACGTCCAGCGTTCAGTTGCAAAAACTTTTGAATGAGACGGTGTCGGTGCAATAATACTGTGTTTGTGTAACCAATGCAGGTTTGCATTGTTATTATTACAGAAACATTCCATAAGAGGGCAAGTGAATCCATGAACAACATTGCCTTGTTGAAATCTTGAATTTGTGTTTTATCTCTATCAGTTATATATATATATATATATATATATATATATATATATATATATATATATATATGTGTGTGTGTGTATGTGTGTGTGTGTACAGTGGGGGGAAACAAATATTCGTACATATGCACATTTTTAGTAATTTTTTCACCCATTAAAATGATTAAATGGAATTTATTTCTATTAAATCATTTGTTTCTGTTTTCTGTGCTTACTTAGTTATTATGCATCTGTACACCGTTAATTATACGAAAAGTATATTTATTCCTTAGCTGGAAATACAATAAATTAAAAATGTGCATATATGCGAATATTTGTTTCCCCCCCCCACTGTACTGATTTCGATTGACATTTATAAAATCTTACTCTTAAAACAATTTTTCAGAGAAATAGCTTTCTCAAATCCAATAGCTTTTGTCGCGCTTTCAAGTATCAATAAAGCTTGCCTTTACTAACGTTTTATTTGAAATATAGGAGAATGGAGATGACAACAGTTCATTACTCTTTCTTTGTTGCTAACAGATCTTCCGTGTTTCTTTGTACTTTTCTTGGTTTCTTGAAGGCAATTTTTGCCGTTTCGACGAAAATTGTTACACAAGGTGTCGTCTGTCATTACACAGCCCAGATAGTTAAATTGATTCTGATGTCACCAATTCGAATCTCACATCGATAGCTATCTCTTTTGCTGATAGCTATCTCTTTTGCTGATAGCTATCTCTTTTGCTGATAGCTATCTCTTTTGCTGATAGCTATCTCTTTTGCTGATAGCCTATATTTTGTTATCTTATAGTTAGTTATTTCTTCCCGCTTTCCTTTGCTACCTTGTTCAGGATTACTTTCAGTTTTTCTTCTAAGTCTTCAACAAATGACCATCATACATTAATAAGTCTATGTCCGTCGATACAAAAAAAAAGTATCATATGTCTCCTAGTTCTTTTCGTATCCACTGTCTCTATAGTTTGAATAAATCCAATGAGAAAACGAGTCCTTATGTTACTCTCTCTATTTTTACGTACTTGCTCAACTTGTTTCCTATTCGTGTGCAGTCTGTTTGCTACCATGTTGTGAATTGTTCTGGTATGCTTTTGAATAAGACTTTATATATTATCGAATCTTCGGAAAATCAATGACAACATGGAAAAATAAAATCGTTCTGATATATATAAAATATATATATCGTTTTCCTATATTATCGAATGCATGTTCAAGAAGATGTATCTCTCTGTAATACATACATGGAGATATTTGTTCAATATTTTGATGTTACTTTAGAAAATAAAATATTGACAGTTTTAAAAGAACATTTTAGAATATTTATAAAGAATAAACTGATAGAAAGACGTGGGAGAAAACTTGCGTAATGACGTATAAAAAAACAAGATAAGTCCGAACAGCGTGAAACTAAGTAAATTCCATATACCAGGTGTAACAGTAAAATTGTCCAAATCGCGTCACAGCATAATTGCTCATCCCAAGAAATGTTTAATATTAAAAAAAATAAAACACTAAACTAATTGAGTTTCTTTTACTGGGTTTTCAGATAAGACGTTTAGCCATTTTGACACCATTTGTTGTAAGAAACACTCGAACACCCTGTGAGTTATCCAGACAGAAAGAGAACAGGATGAAATCGTTTTGTGTCAGCTCCACAGTCTTCCCATCTGAGCAATGGTGAGAGGAAAAAGATCATTCAAGCCTTCGGTAATAGCACAAACATTTATATTATGGCTTACATCTTCAAAATCCATTCCAGAACCATCAAGAGAACGATGAATAAATTTAATAAAAAGTGGGAACAATAGATAGAAAAACTGGATTAGGAACGATAGTCATTTCATGTCTTTAGTTCTAAGAGATCAATTAGAAAAGATCCAACTCAACCCATAAGAAGTTTGACACGTGAGAGGGGAGTTTCAAATATGACGTCCAAGGAGTAGTGAATTAAACTTGAAAATGGAATCACACCAAGAACGTGTGTGACACCGAGTTGCTCCAAGACAGAAACGTAGAAGGTTAGAGAGAGCAAAGATCATCATGAATAAGTTGGAAATTGATCCTAGAATAATTATATATATATATATATATATATATATATATATATATATATATATATATATATAAAAACTTTATTTCAGTCCTTCGTGAGCCTCCGATCCTAAGCTATGATTAATTAATGGTGAACATGTCATTTTCGTTTATGATTGACTAGCAGTAGAGCGCAGCGTTGCCCGAGGATGTAACAGTAAGAGATAGATCAAGTAACGACCATCATAAAGACTGAAAAATAACATTGACAAAAATTATTGTTTAAGGTTGACGGACACGTATGTCTTAATTAGTTGTTTTTTTTCTTTTTTTTTTCTAAGAATTGGTCAAACCCAAACACAAACAAAGACATTGTTTTCAATCGTTATGAGTCTACCGATTGAATAGAATTTTATTATAAACAATTGTCTTGTAAATGGAATTTTTAAAGCATTCTGAATGTAAAAAATAAAGAATAAAGTGTGCAAGACGATAAGAAGCACTACCTGCCAAAAAAAAATGTGAAGTTTTGTTGAAATCGGTTGAAAAATGTAGGAAATCCGATCCCACATATAAACGAACACACACACACACACACACACACACACACACACACACACACACACAACCTCGGTTTATAATAAGTATAACACGATATGAGTTGTCCCCCTTTCATTCTCGCGGCAGTGATCCCTCTGAATCGTGTTTTCAAATTTATTTCGTGCAAAAACAATTGTTTTTTCAATTTTTGGCACTGTCAGAACCACTGCAATGAAATTTTACGTAGTCCTGTGAAGTTTTGTTGAAATCGGTAGAAAAATGTAGGAAATCCGATCCAATATATAAACGAACACACACACACACAACCTGGGTTTTATAATAAGTATGATTTTACCACGATTCTTCTGTTGAACTTAAAGAAGAATTATACACTCTTAAACCTCAAAATGCACGATTTGGACAATTTTGCTGTTACACCCGGTAATTCTGTTATTGGTTAAATCGATCATTTGAAGTCAGCTAACGATTTGTATTGCACTGTTAAGGAGCATGTTATAACGGTTTTAGCTGCTTCGAATCCATTACAAGTATCTATTCAAAAGTACTGACAAGCGAGTACTGGGAACTTCTTTTCCTTAACAATAGTTCTCCACAACTTCCTATCCTTCGTAAATCTTAGCAATATGTCTTTTAACTATGCCTCCCATTCCATGAAGTACCGTACCTTTAAACGAGCTCGTCAGGTAGGTAATCCACTGTTTACCACTGTCACACTTGCATTCAATAGACACTGCGAGTGTCAAATTTTCTTAGCCTTCTTTCTTCATAATGTCCCCTAGAAATTTCAGCTCTCTCTTTCTGATTGTATATATAAGCGTATGTTTTATTTTCCTCGTTATTTACGGGCTCGTAAGCTATTCTCGCTATCCTTCTGTAGAACCGCATATTTGTTGCCTCAATATATATATATATATATATATATATATATATATTATATATATATATATATATATATCATTGCTTTCTGCATTTTATTTTCTATCTCTGCTGTCAGCACTGTGTCCTGTGCATAGCCCCAAGTTTTTGTTCACTTCTGTCGTTGCCAGGTATTAAACTCATGACTGACAACTTGGTCCATAAAAGCTTTGGTTGAACTAATCCAGTGACTTGACCCAAAGAGTTGTGAGTTCAGTATCTTGCCACAGCAGAGATGAACAAACATTTGCAGAGTTGAGTTACTAATGGGAAATAACAGTAACTGAGATATCTATAAACCAGAAACAAATCTACCCTAGTGGACTAAATAAAGGGTTCGATTCGAAATTCCAGCGTATATCACCTGAAGAACTGCGGAGCATACAACGGTCGAAACTTCGTAGATATGACAATAAAGATGAGAATAATAGTCCGAACAATGTAAATAGTTTCAATATCTAATCTCAGAAATATAGACAAATGATTAGTATTGCTAGATTGTTTTTTGTTTTTTTTTGTTTTTTGTTTAATGGCATATCAACTCCTTATGGGTCATTTAATTTCGAAATTTAATATTCTTGGGAGCTTTGAGGCAATAGAATATGAGATTGGTCATTCTGATTTCACAATAGATGTTTATGTGGGCATAATTATTAGGGGCGGTGATGTTTGTGTTTTATGTTGTAGTTTTATGGGAATTATATTTTGGAATACAGTTTCATTTCTTTAAGACATTTTAGGACATTATATGGATTATTCTCATTATATTATGAAATAGAATATAATAATATAATTAATTAATACATAATAGTAGCAATTATGAATAGATATGGTTATAACTAATTGTACTCATTTACAAGTAATTATAATTATTATTATTTTTTATTAATAATAATAATTATTATTTTCGATTATAAGTAATTGTAATAATAATGTAATTAATATAATGTAATAATGATAATAAATATAATATCATTTTAATATATGGATTAATGTCATGAAAGAGTTCTTTCATGATGGCTGATTGGTTGATCCTTTTCAGCAGCTCATCAACCTCCATGGCCTATACAATTACAAATTTCCTGATCGCAATTACATGCATTCAACAACATATAAAATGTATTGCTGGGGATCTATATAGATAATACGCCACACACACACACGCACACACACACATACTTATATATATATATATATATATATATATATATATATATATATACATTCAACATCATTATTTGATAAGACACCAGAGGTGTTGAAACAAAATGGCTATTTTTGTAGTGATTTCATAACATATTTATATTATAATTTTTAAATAAATTATATATATATATATATATATATATATATATATATACGTTTTTTGTGTGTGGTGTATCAATTGAGGGGCAGTGTGTAAAAAAATGATGACCCACCCGGTGCCCTGCTAACTTGGTCCCATTGAAGGGTAACGATGTAGCTATCGAATATGGCTCGTATATATATAATACGCCACACATATCTTTAAGAACGATTGGTTCACTTTTAGATGTTTATTTTAAACTTTAAATGTTATCATTAAAAAAAACGAACTATTTTAAATTACAAAATTGTACTTGGATTAAACGAAAATTACTTACAATATAATACATATTACTTATAATACACTTATTCTTGCCGTCAATTTTGACAGTAAGTGTACACTAGTATATCTATAAAATCCATTGCTAGCTATTCCGCCATATGTATTGTTGGTAATTCTACGATAAATATGTATTGCTGTGAATTTTACTATACAATTGTATTCTTATACTTTCTTAATATTTTGTTTTTGTTTGGAAAGATTCACTATTTGCTCATAGCTGGGAACCTAAGAGATGCTACCACCCCAATTCAGGGGAAATCTGAGAAAAAAACAGCAATTAAGAGGCGGTTCCACGCTCCTCAAAACTTTTAATCTCCCCATCAGAGATCTTGCTGCAGGATGTAATTTATCGTCATACCCAGGACAAATACTCTAATTGGCTGACCATTATTAATGAGTATTTATTGCGATCCTCGCTAGTTATCCTATACAGCAGTCGACATTAAACAACTAAAGAAGACATATCTTGAAATCAACCAATCACACCTAACCAAATATTGGCACCGGTGGTTATCGAACAGACTAAAAAATAGTCCATATTAATATATCGCTTGTTTGGATGATAGTCTTTTCAGTGGTTTTCGCCTTCTGATACCAATTATATTATAGTTTGTAGCTGCTAGTATTTTATTGAAAGTTACAATTCAGTTTTTAAAACGATCCAGTGAAAGCAAAGAACGTAACAATAATTTATATTTAATAAAGTAATTTATTTTGTAATGTTTTAAAATTCTATGTTAAAAGGTTTTCCTTGATGACCGGAATGAAAAATCCAAGGCTACGATATTGTATCTAAACTTAATCTTTTAAACTCGTTTCTTCAAAAAGCTGTAACGATTTGGGGAAAACAAAATTCTATCATCATTTATCATGTCAAACCCGAACTTTCAAATCGAGTGCAATGCCACAGATTCAAAATCGGTCTGTCCTATTATGTATTGGTATGATTTCATGGCCTTCAGCATAACAATGTATAACATAACCAACCAGTTAGAGATTACCATTAAATAAACGGAAGCAGGATGGATCAGAGAAGAGAATTTGTTCGGGATCTTCAGCCATACTGGGCGGTAAAATTCAGCCGATTTTAAATAATGTAATCTCATCAATATGCGCATGTATAGCCAAGCATAACGCGATCGTGTGTTTCAGGAATATTGTTAACAACGCTTAAAAATGTCGGAAGATAATTGATAAGTATTGACAAACAATTATAGTATTTCAATTCTCTCAACGTTATTAGTCGAACAATTGTAGCTCAGTTACTCTTTAAGGATATCTAAAAAAAAAAAAACGATCTGAAATTTCTATCCTCCAAGCAGAAGAGTCATAGAAATTGGTGCAAAGTAAACCTAATTCTGTAAACGTATAGATCTAAATGCCTCATTATGAACTTGATATAGATATATATATTTCGGAATGTTAGTAACGTGTATTTATTTTTCCCTACGTCCATTTATGGTTTATGTTTTTCCGTATTTTTTTTTTTTTAACTTTTGGCGATTTTTTTCTTGGTTTATTTCCTTTGTCTCGCCGTTTTGCTTTCTTTACCCATTGCCTCACATTTGATTCTATTTTGTGTATTGTTTAATTCCGTCTCTTGCAGACATCTTTTTTCCCCCCTTTCCTTTCACTCTTTATTTTCTTTCAGCTATTTTTGTTATTATTATTATTATTTTTTTCTCAAGTAAAGTCAATTAACACTCGGGCATCTATTTTTTTTCCAGACACGTTTCGATACACTTGGGCAAACTTTTACACAAGACAATCATCTTTTTACCGTCAGCTACACAACAAATAGCACTTTTTTTTCTTTCTCAGTTTAATTAATCTATTGCCAATAATCATTTGCATTGCCTCTTCATGCACACTCAGAGACACCGACACATATTAGACACACACACACACACACACACACACACACACACACACACACACATATATATATATATATATATATATATATATATATATATATGTGTGCCTGGTCCATTAATTAGTACATAGCCCGATACATATTTATTTATGAATTTAGCTCTGAATTTTTTACAGCATAATTATCGATCAATGTAATAACTATACACTACTGCATTAAGTGCATTCACAAGGAGGAAGATTGCATTGAAAAATAAATATAAGTAGATATTTACCGGGCCTGCACAAGAGGGATGGATGTGACAAAAGTTAGTTTTAAAATGGGGGACTCCATGCGCATACTCATGAACATCGCCAAGAGCAAAAATAAATTTAAAAAATCGCTTTGTTCCTTATTACGCTACAGGCATAGTGATTTATTTACGTATACATCTTGGGTAAGACATTAAACTACATTCAACAGCAAGGCCTCTGATTAGAGGTTGTGCGGAGTGTAGAACCACCTATTAATTGCTGGTGTTTCCAGGTCCACCTTGACCCGGGGTGATAGCATTTGTTAGAGGGAAAAAATTATTAATAGAAATACATTTTTGAGGAAACAAAAAAAAAAATACCAGCAATACAATGAGAAAAAAAAATTATTACCAGCAATACATGTCCGAAGAAAAAGTTTATTACCTGCATTACATTTTTGAAGAAAAAATTATTACCACAAAATGGTAAAAATATGTTTTAGAACCAGAAATACTTCGTAAAAAAAATATTACCAGCAATACACTTTTGTGAAAAAAATATTACCGGCAATAAAAATCTTGTCGGCATTAAATAAGCCATTGAGGTTGATATGCCGTAAAACAAAACAAATCAAACCATTCGTTTGACAGCGTCGGCATTAAATGACCCACTGGGGGTGATATACCGTAAAACAAAATAACCAAATGTACGTGTACTGGAACTATCTATACTTGTCCGTAAGATCTACGACCTATTGAAGTGGAAATACCTGTTCCCGTACGATCACCCAATTTAAGCAACTAGATGAGTGACCGCTTAAGCATACCAGGTTTTGTAAGCTTGGGTGTGTGGGTGGTGTAATGGATAATGGCTCGAAAGTGTTAATCGGAGAACCGGGTTCCCATTCCAGATGGGTTCGTTATATTCATTTATGCGCAAATATCTTTGGCAATGGTATGAATTCACTTCTCCTCCAAGCTATGGGTTAATTAGCAAGATAAGACTTGTGTCACTAAGTCATTATTACCTCAAAATATCAATGCACACAAGCCCATGAGATAGCTGACACTCTGCCTTCCCACTGACCCTTGTTGTTTCAGTAAGTGTTAGATTCTTCAAACTATCCTTCTCCATTATGTTCCTAAGAAATATTATCTATCCTTTCAGATCCTACATATAATTGTCTTTTTCGTATCCATTTCCCTGTTAATTTGTGTCTCCAATACAAGTTCCAGCAAATGTCAAATACTAGTACTGTACCAAATAAAGGTAACAGAACTTACAGTTGTGTGCCAAATACAAGTACCTGTAAGTACCAAATACAAGTAACGTACTCTTGTGTACAAGTGCAGTCAAGTGTCAAATACGAGTGACAAATACAATTGACGTACTATTGCATACCAAATACAATTGCCAGCAAATGTCAAATACAATTGACGAAGTCTTATGTACCAAATACAAATGCCGGCAAATGCCAAATACAATGGACGTACCAAATACAAATGCCGGCAAATGCCAAATACAATGGACTTACTCTTGTGTAACAAATACAAGTGTCGACAAGTGTCCAATACAATTGACGTACAATTGTGTATAAAATAAAAAGGCCGATGAGTACCAAATACAAGTGAGTACACTTGTGTACTAAATACAGTCGACAGCTAGTGTCAAATACAAGTGCCAACTAAAATTGACCTACTCTTGTGTACCAAATACAAATGCCGTTAAAGACGCCGTCTTGTGTATCAAAAACAATTGCCAGCAAGCGCTAAATACAATGTAGATTTTTGTACCAAATAAAAGTGTCGTCAAGTGCCAAATACAAGTGACTTAGTCTTCTGTACTAAAAACAAGTGTCAGTCCTAGTATTTTCCTCCAATTTACACTACCTTAAAAAGGTTCCTGTATTTAAAATACTGGCAGAAATTAAATTATTTATTATTTCTTTTAATACAAGTCCTACGTCACGGTGCTTATTTAGTCCTCTTTT
This sequence comes from Acanthosepion pharaonis, assembly GCA_903632075.3. NCBI lineage: Eukaryota > Metazoa > Mollusca > Cephalopoda > Sepiida > Sepiidae > Acanthosepion > Acanthosepion pharaonis. Next base: position 1,241,525 of record CAHIKZ030002512.1, read on the forward strand.
GTACCAAATACAAGTGACGGCACACATACTTGTGTAGCAAATACAAGTGCCGACAATTAAATTCTTTCCTCCACGTCCGCCATGGCGCTCACGGCTTATTTTATTTTTATTTTTATTTCTCCAATATTGTTCTCCGCGGCTCTATTACTTGTATCCACGTTGATAATTTTATGTAAAATCTTCCATTGAATCTTTTATTCGAACAGTCAAGGCTAATTTTATAAGTTGGACAATTTTCAATCGCATACCGATTCTACGCGCCATTACACTTTTACAAATGTGTACTGACATTATTAGGATGGACGAAATTATCTCATACCCGAATCTGTAAAAGGAGGCCACCCAGTCAGGATCGCACCCATAACAAGACTAAAAAGTTAGAGAGATAAGCTTGTTAACCACTGTGTTACAGTAGGCGACCATTCTGCAGAGGGAAAAGTCAGCTAGTAAACTTTTTTGCGGAATGATTTAATAAGGATCTGCAAGACAATGTCGTCACCCATTTCTCCTATGCATGACGCCTGATCACATTCTGTTGTTATATAATACATGATTTAATCTACCTTTATATTTTCTTTCCTTTTTTTTAAAATGTTTCCGTTTTTCCGCTGCTGAGGTGTTCTCTAAGCATGCATAATTTACACACATGCTAAGTATATGTATTCTTTTTGGTTCCATTTTCTCGAAAAACTTCGTCGTTGCTCAAATGTTCAGTCCATGGTATTCTCAGCATCCTACTGTAGAAACCCATTTCTGTTGTCTCGAGTCTTTTCATAATCTTGAGGTAATTGACTAACATTTACTGCTATATAGACAGATCGATATTACAGAACACTTGAACACTCTTTTCGTTCTTTCTAACGAAATATTTCTCTTTCTTAATACATTGCTTAGCTTTAAAAAACAAATTTAAAAGCAGAAGATACGCAGTCGACAACCTGTTGATGACAGACAGAAAAATCGCAGCATCTCCTCGACGAGGTAGTAAGAAAGCGATAAGAAAGGACTAACATTCAAATTTAAGAAGGAAAAATGCATGGTCATTAGCAAAAAAGACACCCCTAAGATTGCGCAACATGAATTGCAGACGTCAAAACAAAGCAAGTTTAAAAAATTAAACGTATATTTTAACACAGGACAGAAAATGAAATACCGGAATCTGAAGACGTTTTGGGGTAACGAAAGACGATTTTCAAATACTAAATAAAGTATTAAGAAGCGGGAAAATATTATTAGACACAAAGGAAAAGGGCGATGGGTGTAATAGGGATCATAATGTAAGGACTAATGATGTTACCGTTCTGCCATCTGCAACTATGTATGAACAAGACAATATATCTGTAGACATAGCAGAATGAGAAAAATATTCCTGTAGATTAAATAATAGGCTCAGTTCGAAATTCCCTGCTTGCTACGCAGTTCAGATACTCGAAGAAGGTCGTCGGGCATAACGATTCAAGCATTTTGATAACAGCCAAAATGATGACATAAACCCTATTGTATATAAATAAAAATAGTAATATGAATATCTAGGGATATTATGTGTTATTTACCTTTATAAAGGGTCCAATTTGAAATTCCCTGGCGCTTAGGCGGATCACAAATACCTGAAGAAGGCCCGGGGCATGACGGTCGAAACGTTTTGATTACAATAAACCTAATGATATCAATACTACTGTATGTAAATAAAGAAAACAATGTCCGTGTCTATGGATATAATGTTTTGTTTATCCCGAGACATGAACGATGGAACAAGAACAATCTAACTGTCGAGATTAAATAATGCTTTCAGAGAGGAATTACCTGAAGGCCACTGCGAATCGATAGACTCCTGAAGAAGATCAGAGGTGGCAACGGTCGAAATGTTAGGATAATGACAACAAAGATGCGGACGTTAATCCCAATTTAAATAATGTAAGAAAGCTGGTAGTTCTTTGGGGATTTCAAACAGCAAACAGTTGCAATTCTTCGATTGCGATGAGGCTACAATGTGCGTTCGCAAATCATTTACTGTCCAACCTATTTCTATTTGTCGGTTAAGGTATAACAGTGAACGTTCTTCTTTAATCGTAAATCAGTATTTAAAATTAGAACTGACCAACTGACATAAATAAAGATGATAACTATGAATGGATTTAAGCAACGAACAAAAAATCCTTTATTCGTTTTATCTGTGCCAATGTTCTGTGCTTATTATCAAACACTCTTGTCCATATTTTAGGAAAAAGAGATGGTTTATGGAATATAGATGAAGAATCTTTCTTTGAATCGTTTCAACCCAAGCAAGCCGATAATGCCACAAGACGCAGTGGGTGATGGGGAGTGAAAGCAAACGGGAATGAAAAGAAAGAAAATGGAAAGGATTAGGTAAAGCACAAAAAAGAACAGGGTTCACGAAGACAGGAAATTACGATTGACATTGCATTCACATTTTTGAAGATTGCAGTTATCAGGGAACAAGACATCGAAGGGGTTTCCACAGGTGGGAAGTAAGAGAAAATAAAACGTTAGGGTAGAAGTGGTGGTTGCATCTAGCTAGTTCAGTAGTGAGGCAGTGAGACCTAGTTGCCAATCTAGTAGCACGTTTGAATTCATGCAGTGGAGTCACTAAGAAAAACAGCTCATCAGAACAATCATTATGCAAATATCTGTAGAAAAGACGGCGTAGTCATTTCACGTCGGTAAGAAAGTAACCGAAGTCCAGATATCAGGTCAGGATCGATTAAATTGCAGAATACTTTTCACGCCAAGCAACGCGATAATGGCACTAGGCCACAGAATGTTACAGGGAGTGAAAGAGAATGATGAGACTTAACTGAGTCGCAGAGAAGAAAGGACAATAAAGCAACAGGATTCTGACAGACAGTAGATAACGATTGACGTTGCATTTAAATTTTTGAAAATCGTAGTTGACCGGGAAGCAAGAAATCAGAAAGGAGTTCCATAGGTGAGAACTTCAAGTAAAGAAACAATTACAATATAACATACAGTTGGATCTAGCTAGTTCAACAGTAAAACGGTGAGACCTAGTGGCCAATCTAGTAGCACGTTTAAATTCCTGCAGACGAGGCCCTAAGAAAAATAGTTCTTCAGAACAATTGCCATGCAAATATCTGTAGAAAAGACAGGAAAGTCACGTCACGTCACGTCGGTAAGAAAGTGAACGACGTCGAGATACCCGGACAGGATCGATTAAATTGCAGAATAATTTCTCGCCAAGCAAGGCGATAATGTCACTAGGACACAGGGATTACAGGGAGTGTAAGAGAATGAATACACTTTACTGAGGGGCAGTGAGGGAAAGACGATAAAGGAACAGGATTCTGACAGACAGTAGATAACGATTGACGTTGGATTTAAATTTTTGAAAATCGTACTTGACCGGGAAGCAAGAAATCAGAAAGGAGTTCCATAGTTGAGAAGTGCAAGAAAAGAAACAATTAGCATATAACATTCAGTTGGATCTAGCTAGTTCAACAGTAAAACGGTGAGACCTAGTTGCCAATCTAGTAGCACGTTTAAATTCCTGCAGACGAGGCCCTAAGAAAAATAGTTCTTCGGAACAATTGACATGCAAATATCAGTAGAAAAGACAGGGAAGTCACGTCATGTCGGTAAGAAAGTAACCGACGTCGACATGCCTGGTCAGAATCGATTAAATTGCAGACTCTTCTTTGAATTTTGTCAAGAATCTTAAGATATACCGCATCAGAAACAGATATGGCAACAGTATTCAATATTTTCATTTCTCTTCCATGAAACTGCCTATACTGCTTCTCTTGAACCAATCAACTATATTTCCATCCATAATTCTTTCTGTTTTCTCTTTCTGTTTTCTTTTTTATATCTGCTATACTATTTCGAAACATTTTCTGTTTAATACATTTACCGCTAACAGTAAAATCCCTGAATATGCATATAAGACAAGATTGATATCCTTAACCTAACACTGCATAATCGACCACTAACAATCCCTTTCTGACTGCTTTCAGATTACCGCACACATATCAGTATCAATATTATTATTATTTATGTGTCTTCTGGTAGAGCTAACTAGCAGCATGGCCCGGCGTTGCCCGTGCTTGATTCAAAAATCGTACGACACATACAGCAATCGCTATCACTTGACTTAAAATATTTTTGCCCTTTCTTGCCTTTAAAGGAGTGCCCTTGGCGTGCTGATGTTGCTACATGCCTTACTTCTTGCCTATCTCACACTGCGAATTTTTTTCCTAAGCTCTATACTAAACATTAAATCTGTTACGAAAAAAAGAACTAAACAAAATGAACACAAAACGATCAGCTTTAAAAAAGGGCTCATAACTGGACAAACCGAATGAAAAAAGAATGTTAACAACAAATACTTTTTCACACCCAACCCAGTTCTGCGGAATCAGAATCAACGTTGAGTTTAAGCAAGCGAATGAGCCAATTGGAGTAAAGTGCCATGCAGATTTAAATTTTTCTCACTTATGACGAATGCAGCTATCGATTTTTTTTGCATGCTAGCATGCTAGTTAGCATTCGTGTCAATTAGCTGTTGGCTCTCACAATCAGAATCTTCCTGCCTATTCATGGCAGCCAGTTATAGGCTCTCACTCTGGCCAGTAGAAAATGGCCGCAAACTACATAAAAACTGCCGTAAAAGCATGAAAATATCGATTATTTCCACTATCGATGGGAGTTGGAAAATGCAACGTCGGTCTTGGCCTTTCCGCTAACTTGAAGCCTGTGCATGTAAATTTTGGTGCAAATCCGTCGAAAATTGCGGCCGTGCATTCGTTACACACACACACACACACACACACATCCTGCCTTTTAGAGATAGAGATCATAGCTAATCATAGCTCTCTCTTTGTAGCTTTAAGCAACAATTTTCCTATTTACCACCGCTTTTTTCCCTGTCCCGGCACCTATTCACTAACTCTCATTAGGTAAGTTGCTGTCTGTGTATCTCTACCACATTATATCTCAATACATCCTTTGTCGACTAAAATTTCAAGGCAGTCCTTCATCATAATGTGTTCCAGAAATATCTAATAAGTCTTTCTGGATTAAACCACCTGTATGAGGATAAAAAAATATTCCAGTAAATGTACTAATACGCTCTTTCCAGTATTGATAGGGGTGGTTCATTCATAGTATTTTATTTGAAGTAGTTTGCCTTCTTGCCGTACTTTCTAACTGTTGTAAGACCGTAACATACCTACAACATGGACTCTTCCAGGACTATATAAAGTATGCGACATAACACTCTAGAGAAGAGAAGAAGAAGAGGAGGAGAGAGAGTATTCTAATACCGTAGTATCAGCCGCTTACGACTACCAATATTGGACACTAACATGCATAAAAATTAAAGTCATGGAATTAACTATTGTGAGACCGTAACAGACCTACAACATGGACTCTTCCAGGACTATATAAAGTATGCGACATAACACTCTAGAGAAGAGAAGAAGAAGAGGAGGAGAGAGAGTATTCTAATACCGTAGTATCAGCCGCTTACGACTACCAATATTGGACACTAACATGCATAAAAATTAAAGTCATGGAATTAACTATTGTGAGAGACCGTAACAGACCTACAACATGGACTCTTCCAGGACTATATAAAGTATGCGACATAACACTCTAGAGAAGAGAAGAAGAAGAGGAGGAGAGAGTATTCTAATACCGTAGTATCAGCCGCTTACGACTACCAATATTGGACACTAACATGCATAAAAAATTAAAGTCATGGAATTAACAATTGTGAGACCGTAACAGACCTACAACATGGACTCTTCCAGGACTATATAAAGTATGCGACATAACACTCTAGAGAAGAGAAGAAGAAGAGGAGGAGAGAGTATTCTAATACCGTAGTATCAGCCGCTTACGACTACCAATATTGGACACTAACATGCATAAAAATTAAAGTCATGGAATTAACTATTGTGAGACCGTAACAGACCTACAACATGGACTCTTCCAGGACTATATAAAGTATGCGACATAACACTCTAGAGAGAAGAAGAAGAAGAGGAGGAGAGAGAGTATTCTAATACCGTAGTATCAGCCGCTTACGACTACCAATATTGGACACTAACATGCATAAAAAATTAAAGTCATGGAATTAACTATTGTGAGACCGTAACAGACCTACAACATGAACTCTTCCAGGACTATATAAAGTATGCGACATAACACTCTAGAGAAGAGAAGAAGAAGAGGAGGAGAGAGAGTATTCTAATACCGTAGTATCAGCCGCTTACGACTACCAATATTGGACACTAACATGCATAAAAAATTAAAGTCATGGAATTAACTATTGTGAGACCGTAACAGACCTACAACATGGACTCTTCCAGGACTATATAAAGTATGCGACATAACACTCTAGAGAAGAGAAGAAGAAGAGGAGGAGAGAGAGTATTCTAATACAGTAGTATCAGCCGCTTACGACTACCAATATTGGACACTAACATGCATAAAAATTAAAGTCATGGAATTAACAAATGTGAGACCGTAACAGACCTACAACATGGACTCTTCCAGGACTATATAAAGTATGCGGCATAACACTCTAGAGAGAAGAAGTAGAAGAAGAGAAAGAGTATTCTAATATCGTAGTATCAGCCGCTTACGACTACCAATTTTGGACACTAACATGCATAAAAATTAAAGTCATGGAATTAACAATTGTGAGACCGTAACAGACCTACAACATGGACTCTTCCAGGACTATATAAAGTATGCGACATAACACTCTAGAGAAGAGAAGAAGAAGAGGAGGAGAGAGAGTATTCTAATACCGTAGTATCAGCCGCTTACGACTACCAATATTGGACACTAACATGCATAAAAATTAAAGTCATGGAATTAACAATTGTGAGACCGTAACAGACCTACAACATGGACTCTTCAGGACTATATAAAGTATGCGGCATAACACTCTAGAGAAGAATTAGAAGAAGAGAAAGAGTATTCTAATATCGTAGTATCAGCCGCTTACGACTACCAATTTTGGACACTAACATGCATAAAAATTAAAGTCATGGAATTAACAATTGTGAGACCGTAACAGACCTACAACATGGACTCTTCCAGGACTATATAAAGTATGCGGCATAACACTCTAGAGAGAAGAAGAAGAAGAAGAGAAAGAGTATTCTAATATCGTAGTATCAGCCGCTTACGACTACCAATATTGGACACTAACATGCATAAAAATTAAAGTCATGGAATTAACTATTGTGAGACCGTAACAGACCTACAACATGGACTCTTCCAGGACTATATAAAGTATGCGACATAACACTCTAGAGAAGAGAAGAAGAAGAGGAGGAGAGAGAGTATTCTAATACAGTAGTATCAAGCCGCTTACGACTACCAATATTGGACACTAACATGCATAAAATTAAAGTCATGGAATTAACTATTGTGAGACCGTAACAGACCTACAACATGGACTCTTCAGGACTATATAAAGTATGCGACATAACACTCTAGAGAAGAGAAGAAGAAGAGGAGAGAGAGAGTATTCTAATACAGTAGTATCAGCCGCTTACGACTACCAATATTGGACACTAACATGCATAAAAATTAAAGTCATGGAATTAACTATTGTGAGACCGTAACAGACCTACAACATGGACTCTTCCAGGACTATATAAAGTATGCGACATAACACTCTAGAAGAGAAGAAGAAGAGGAGGAGAGAGTATTCTAATACAGTAGTATCAGCCGCTTACGACTACCAATATTGGACACTAACATGCATAAAAATTAAAGTCATGGAATTAACTATTGTGAGACCGTAACAGACCTACAACATGGACTCTTCAGGACTATATAAAGTATGCGACATAACACTCTAGAGAAGAGAAGAAGAAGAAGAGGAGAGAGAGAGTATTCTAATACAGTAGTATCAGCCGCTTACGACTACCAATATTGGACACTAACATGCATAAAAATTAAAGTCATGGAATTAACTATTGTGAGACCGTAACAGACCTACAACATGGACTCTTCCAGGACTATATAAAGTATGCGACATAACACTCTAGAGAAGAGAAGAAGAAGAGGAGGAGAGAGTATTCTAATACAGTAGTATCAGCCGCTTACGACTACCAATATTGGACACTAACATGCATAAAAATTAAAGTCATGGAATTAACTATTGTGAGACCGTAACAGACCTACAACATGGACTCTTCCAGGACTATATAAAGTATGCGACATAACACTCTAGAGAAGGGAAGAAGAAGAGGAGGGAGAGAGTATTCTAATACAGTAGTATCAGCCGCTTACGACTACCAATATTGGACACTAACATGCATAAAAAATTAAAGTCATGGAATTAACTATTGTGAGACCGTAACAGACCTACAACATGGACTCTTCCAGGACTATATAAAGTATGCGACATAACACTCTAGAGAAGGAAGAAGAAGAGGAGAGAGAGTATTCTAATACAGTAGTATCAGCCGCTTAC
>CAHIKZ030002512.1:1255000-1315000 GCA_903632075.3 Acanthosepion pharaonis
ACGCTTTGAAAAAAAGGAAGAAAAAAAGAAAAAAAGTTCTACAACTCCTTTCACCACCATTGCTTTAAATGCTTCAATTTCTTTTTTTTTTCTCCCCATTTCTTTTTCGATTCTTCTTATCTTAATTTATCCATAGTCTACTGGTTCCCTCTTTCGTAATTTTAATAACAATTCGAAGACAAGATTCCTTTTGTTCTTATTCCTCTCGCGAGGGCAAAATCTGTTCACTGCGCCATCTTAACAAAGACATCCCACAAGACAGCCCTCTACCATCACCACTGAGCACAAACTGGAACTGATTGACGCTTGTCGGCAGGTCGCTAGGTCAAGGGTAGGTAACTCAAGGCATTAGCGAACAGCTGTGCCCGTATCGAGGTTCTGTTATTCAAATCACGTTTGTTCATTCATAAAGTAACTGAGCATATTCTGTATTTTCGAATTTAGATACGTGAAATAGACGGAGATGAAGAAAGAAAAAAAAATGACTTAAACGACGGGAAGAGCTTCTACAGAAAGAGAAAGAAAAATATTGCAGATATAGAGAGTGCGAAGAGAATTATGCAAGTTAAAGAAGGAGAATTCATTGAAAATGAGACAGGAAGAAAAAAAAGGAAAAAAGAAACAAAGTGGGTGTCGGGAAGCGCAAATGAAAGAAAGAAAAAAAAAAAAAGTAAGGGAGGAAGAGTAAATAAAGAACAACGCTTCTACAGAAAAAAAAAAAAAAAAAAAAAGACGTTATAGAAATACAGAAACTGAAGAGAATTATGCAAGTGACCGAAACAGAATTCACTAAAAAAATGAGAGACTGGAAAATAAGAAAAAAGAATACCAAGTTTTTGATAACTCGTGCACAGTCCTCCTGGATAATCGCTTGAATAATCTGTCATGGTTGTCTTCAATGCAACAATGGTGCGTGGGTTGCTCTTGTAGATGGTGTCATTGAGCCCCCGCCCCCAGGAAGAAATCTGAGGAGTTCAAGTCAGGTGAGTAAGGTGACCATTCCACTTCGGATTTGCGGCACACAAGACGCTCTCCAAACTTTTCACGGACCCATGCCATGGTAACATTATCAATATAATGAAGAGCACCATCCTGCTGGAATCACTATTTGTCCTCATCGAGCTCTCCCTATCTGAGAGACAACTGCTTTGCTTCAACAATAGTGAAACACACTGTATATAATTTATACCGACATATCTTCTATTCTGCCATGTGCATTGAGGACGTTGGCCATCAGGACTCTCCAAAATTTCCTGTCATTTATGTCGGCATAAATTTTGCCTTTAGCTATCTTCCCTAAACACTTTTCTGGCAAGTATTGACACAAGCGCGGTAGGTAGGTTACATTCTGTGCTTCTCTCTCCCTCTTGGCTTCAGTAATTTTTCTTAGCCGTCTTTCCTCATTATGTTCCCTTGATATTTCAACTGTTGCTTTCTGGTGCTATGTAGAAATGTACTTTTTGTTGCCATTTTCTCTAATAATTCGTCGTTGCTCACCTGTTCATGGTATTCACAGAATCATTTTTTTGGCTTCTTCACCCGTGAGGAGATTGTCCGATATTCACTTCAATATAGGAGGACTAATATAACATACGAGCGCAATACTCTTTTCTTACTTTCTAATGAATTATTTTCTGTTTCTTTTGATGTTTGTTATCTGCTTGATTAGGCTGATTGTCCGATAATAGTTCACATTCGTATATAGATCACTAGCAGTTCGGGTGTTTTTTCACTGGGAATTTTGCCGTCAATTGAAGCCTTTTAAGAGTAAAACCAGCCTATCAGAAAATCAATATTAGTAACAACATTTGGGTGCAACTGAGGCACATCCCCAAATGGGAGGACAGTTAACAATTTGAATGGAGTAGGCTTGTAAAGGGCCGTTTTTGCGTTCTCAAACTTGCAAGGAAAGAACCTCTTCCATTATAATGATAATATACGACAATTTTTACTTATAATATATATTTTTTATAATTCTAATAACATTTGGCGTTAGATTTCAACTCCCTAAATTAATTGTACGCTGACATTACAGACATTAAATTTTGTCTTTGATTCTTCCGCAAACTATAAAAATCAGTGTTTTCGATTTTTTCACCTTCAAGGTTGTAATTTTTTTCCAGTAAATTTGGGCTCAAAACTGGCACTGAATAATTATCTATAAAAAAAATTGATTAAAATCGATGAAAACTGTGGAAACGTATAAACAACATTCGATCACACACACACACATAAAAACACACACATTTTGAGAGATATAGATATAGATTCTTTTTTTTAAATCACATATATACACGCACACAGAAATCTCTTTATTATGACGTTCAAGATGTGAAAGTTCATGCCTATGTCCAACTTATCCTTTTGAGCGCTGATCATTGTTTGTTCCCTTACTGTGCCTAACTGTTTATGTTCTCCCATCCATTTACACAAGCTCGATAAGTCTGTAAATCGCCGTTTCCTTCAGCTTCTCTTGCTTTCAACATATCCCGTGAGTTTCATATTCTCCAAACCCCTTTTAGGCTTGGCTCTCGGTCATATTACGTTGAAAAACCGGTTCTGGTACGATCACCGAAAGTTAAGTAGGATCAAGCTTGGTCAGTACCTAGAGGTGTAAACGTCTGGGAATACACAGTGCTAAAATTTACATTACGAAAGTGACAACGAGTTTCCCTTGACATCACAAAACCTATGTACCGTGTATCTTCGGGAAGTAAGCCATAATGACTCTAAAAATCAGCCAGATTCTATTATTTTTTAGATGTAAGCAATATTTTTCATTTTACTCTCCCAAAAATTCTTGATGTCGTTATTTTTTCTTATCTTACTTCATATTCATTATTAATGGCCATCTTTTTCTTGTTAATGCGATTCTTTTTCTTATATTATGTAACCGCTTGCCTCTTAAGGGCTATATTACCTTCTTGCTGTAAAATGGTTACGAAAGATATAAGACTAAAGGATTAATGGATTTATTTGAATCAAGTAAATGATGGTCAGTGGGACTAAATCAGGACTGATGAAAACGGTGGTTTTTCCTTCAAAGGGAAACGCAGGTTCGATCATTTTTCCCGGTACATATATATATATATATATATATATATATATATATATATATATATATATATATATATATATATTTATATCCTCAATCCAAATTCGAATTCCAGTCGAATCCATTACATTCACTTACGTGCTAATACCCTTGTGAAAGGTATGAATCCTCTTCCTCTCCCTCCAGCTATGGGTAAGATAGCAGGGCAGATTGGGTTCTATAGCCTTGGATGGCAACTGGTCTAGGAGAAGGACAACTCTGACTTGAAAACCTGTGGAGGGTCGTTTGGGAACCTTGTGGCATTCGGTGCACCATGTCTCTGTATTCGTCCCTTCAAAAAGTGTGGATGGTCCTGCACGAGGCCTTCACCACTATAATCAAATCTCATGTGCCGGTGTCGGGCTGTCGGTTTCCTGGAAACTGATCTGCTTGACCCTCATACGTCGAATCTCGACGGGAGAGTCGATTATTATATATATATATATATATATATATATATATATATATATATATATATATATATATATATATATATATATATATATATATATATATATATATATATATATATGATAGAAATTATAAGGAGGATTTGATAATTATATTTAAGTAATTCATCGAGTCAGCAGAGTTACATCACGGAATATTTGAGAGAGCGGCGCTATATTGAGTCTGATTTGCAATCTCTTCGTCACCGAGGCCCGTTGGAACAGTTGGTATGATGTTTGCTTAATAACCTAACTGTCCAGGGTTTCAATTCTCGGTAGAGGATTCGCACTGCTGATTAGTCCCAAATGTAGGACGAAACGGCCGTCCAGTGCATTCTGTTGAAGTTTCAGACTCGATGATTTATATATATATAGATAGATGGACTCAAGCGGAGCAGCCAGACAGCCCCCAGATATCATTTGATTAAAGTAGCGAACGCTTGTGTCGAACCAACCACAATTTTTGTAAGACAAGAATTTGAAAACTGGCTCATATCTATAATTTTCGGTTGCTGGCTATTGATTAAATTTAACTGAAAAGCAATAAGCTGTAAGAGAACATATATATATATATATATATATATATATATATATATATATATATGAATGAAAAGATTACTTAACTTTTAAATATTAATTTTAGCCCGACTTCGAAGTTTCTTGGTAAAATTTCCAGTTTTCAGGGGTTTCTTGTTTTAAAAGATATTTCCAATTATTTCCAATTTTCTCAGTTTGTTCAGAATCGTTTTCAATCCGCTTTTCTACTCCGTTTTTTACATGTGCATATTCACGAATTTAACGTTCTTCTACACGCGCAAGTTCATGACATTTGACTTTTGTTTACGTCTTTCAAATTTTAAGCTGTAGATTTTTCTTCCAGTTGTAAATTTTTTCTTCGAAATTAAATTTTTCTTCGAAAGTAATTTAATTCTTTATGGTTTATGCAAAAGTTGTTATCTCATATTATTAATTATAGGCTATATATATATAAAGACGATAATAAACCATATATAAGCTTGTAGTAAAAATAAGAACTAATACGGCAGAAATTTATAGAAACAAGGATCATTTCATTCATAACGGATTCGGAGGTTTTTGTATATTATTTGAATTGTTTGCGACGATGGATTTCTCGCCAATTAAATCATTAACTTTTGCATTTGTTTTTTGTGTGAATAATTCATGAATTTGTAAATTGATTGCACGTTTATTGTAATTAAAATAACTGATCCAAGTGCGACTTTTGGATAATAAGTGCGACATTACTGTAATTATTGAACAATATAGTTCATGCCACTTTGACAGAAAATTTACCAGTAAAAAATTCGTATATCACCATATTTGTACATGAACGCACAACTGTAAAAAAATTAAAATCAAACTCAGCGTTGCTACTGCGCGCTCCAAAAACAATAACTCATTTCCAATAGCATTTTCGGATACAACAATACATATATTTTCGTTGTCCTCTTATTACTAAGAAAAAACAAGAACAACATCTATTCCATACCTGAAGATGTCTGTAGGAACAGACGAAAGCTTGTAGTAAAAAATAAGAACTAATACGGCAGAAATTTATAGAAACAAGGATCATTTCATTCATAACGGATTCGGAGGTTTTTGTATATTATTTGAATTGTTTGCGACGATGGATTTCTCGCCAATTAAATCATTAACCTTTGCATTTGTTTTTGTGTGAATAATTCATGAATATATATATATATATATATATATATATATATATATATATATATATATATATATATATATATATAATTATTTATTTAAAAATATGATTCCATCGCTATATAAGAGTTCTCATGTTTCAAAACAAGAGCCGAAAACTTCAATATAATTATTTGAATTTAATTGAATTAAAGTACCAAGCTCTGTTCCATCTTCAAGCGAAATTTTTTTGGAATAACTAATTCTTGAAATTTACGCGTTTTATAAGCATATTCATTATTAAAATTAAAATTACTATGATAACGGCTACAGCAATTATTTAAAAAAAAAAAGGGGCGTAAGGTGTTAATAATTTGTATCAATATCTCAGTTACATTCAGAGATGTCAAGTCAGGGTGAGGTTGGGGTGTCTAAATTTAAAGCGGAAGATGTCATCGTCTAGTCAGGTTAAGTGTCTATGGAGATTTATTTATTTTCTATTTTATCTTATTTTTTTTTTTTGCTGAAAGGGTTTTGTGTATATAAATAATTCGCTAAAATTTGTTTTTTGACGACTTCATAAAGGGTTTACTTTTCTTTTTTTATTGGATAGGGCATTTAAACTTTTTATTTAGACTATGGAGTTTAAAATTTGTACTTATTATTTTATTGTTTGTTATTTATGCTAATTATTCAATGCGAAAATTTGATGATGTCGGCAAAAAACCGTTAACTCATGTCTATTGTTTAATAGATTTTTATTATTTAGAAACTTAATAATGTGTAGTTTCTCATGGAGGCATAAAGGGCATGGGTCATCCCAAGTTTTACAAGTTCTAGTTTTGTTTATAATTTTCCATTTTATTTTTGGTGTTTTATTCATTTCTTTTAAATGCCAAAAATATTTAGATATAAATGTCTGATTTCTTTTATTAATATTATTTAGGAGCACTTATATTGCCTCCATCCGGTTTTTTAGCATTAGACGATAATAAAAATATATATATATATATATATATATATATATATATATATATATATATATATATATATATATAGTTTATTATCGTCTAATATCGTCTATATATATATATATATATATATGGTTTATTATCGTCTAATATCGTATCTCTCTCTCTCTCTCTCTCTATATATATATATATATATATATATATATATATATATATATATATATATATATATATATATATATATATATAGTTTATTATCGTCTTAGTGCCAAGAATTAAACGGGATAATTTTGGGGAAAACGAGATTAGGTTAACATTCTTGTTTAAGTATATACGAGAATATTTTTCTTGCGAAATCAGTTTGAAATACTCAGATATTTCACGTCCTCTTGCAAATGATTGCATATTTTTTGAAGCATAATTCTCCTTATTAAATCATATAGAAAATTCATTTATCAGACCATTTCATACTAGTAATTAAAAAGAATGTTATTGATTGTATATAAATAGATACCTTATGAAATATCTGTAAAATGATATCTCCTTAACTGGATAAACTAGTCATACGGATGATATATCATACATATAAATGTGTTTGTGTGCATGCTTGTGTGTGTGTACGTTATATATATATATATATATATATATATATATATATATATATATATATATATATATATATATATATATGCGTATCTATTATTATTATTATTATTATAAACTAGGTAAGTTTTATGCATAAGAAGTCTCCATGAGTATCTTCACGTACGCATCGATATTTATCTTCCGGTGTTCAGAGTGACGCCATTGCACAAACAAATCTCCACAATGTGACTTTGAGTGGGTTGACAAGATGGCACCGAAGATAAAAGAAGCGTGAGTTGAAAATGTCGTGACACTGTAAGCTGACATAGATAAAATAGGAGTGTCCGCAGGGGAGCCCCAGACAAAGAAGATCTCTGTGTAAATCATGTGAGTGTCATACGTTTGCTACTCTAAAACGGGGTGATTTGGGTCGGTGAAGTACACAGAGCCTAAGTGATGGTAAAATGGCTAAGATAGTAATGAAATCGTTATGAATGAAGATGTTTTCATACTGGAATTGCGTTCCTTTCAAACAAAAATATAAAGCATGTACATGAATATTATAATAACGTACAACGAGAGCTTGTGGTAATAAAGTAGCGTTCTATGTAAAATAACAGTGCTAAAATTTGTACTACAGTGTAACCCGGATATAAGAGAAACCCGGATATAAGAGAGATTTTCTCTGGTTCCAAATTAGAGCCTGTGTTAATGTATATAAAATAGACCAAACCTGGATATAAGAGAAACCCGGATATAAGAGACTTCGTCTCAGGTCCCGACAACTCTCTTATATCCGGGTTACACTGTACTAATAAATCTGAATTTTGTTCTCCACAGTTTGGCACAACTCGGAGTTTCAGGCACTTGGCAATTGGCAGACACAAAGCGAAAACTGACCGCTGTAAAAGTTCAATATTAATATTTGTAAACTAGTGTTATGATAGTGGAACAGACTATTTAATTTAAAAAAAAAAATCTAATTATCATTGTGCTTAATCCATTTTTAAGTAATAAATATATATTTCAGAGTCTGTCTATATTTCTGTGATGAGGTATTATGTACATTATTTACATTATTGGGACTAATGTCCTCATCTTTGTCGCCGTATTTATCACAACGTTTAGGCCATTATACGCTCCGGCCTTCTTCAGGTGGTTGGAATTTCGAACTGAACCCTTTTTTTCGCTCACTGGGGTAGACTGTTCTAGTTCCATGGGCCATGTTTAATGGATGTCAGTTATCAGTTTTCTCCTGCTAATTTCCAGACCCACTGGCTTCCCAATAGTTAGAGTAAAAAGAACTTTCCAGCCGTCAGTAATTATACCAACATTCATACTCTGTCTTCCACCTTCAAAGTACATTCAAGAACCATCTAGAAAACAGGGCTCATTATTTCAACTTAGAAGTCGACAGATCAATAGAAAAGAACCAACTCAATTCATAAGATGTTTGGCACTTGAGAGAGGAGTTTCAGCTATGACAGTCCAAAGAACAGTGAAAAAAGACTTGAAAATGAAATCGTACGTGAAACGTGTGAGGCAAGTTGTTACTCCAGGACAGAAAGTTAGAATGATATCTAGAGCGAACATCATCTTAAATAATTTATAAATGATCCTGGAATATATATATATATATATATATATATATATATATATATATATATATATTTGAACTTAATTGCAATACTTCATGAGATTCCGATCCTTAGCTATGATTGATTAAGGATGAACATGTTATTTTTGTTTATGATCGATTTCATCACGATTCTACTGTTAAAATTGGAGAGTAATCATTCATTCCTAGTAGAATCCAATAGTGTTATAGAAACCTCGGAGAATTTCAATAAGATACCTTTAAGCCTTACTAAAATACAATGGTTAAGAGCTTCATCTAACAATCGGACAA
Organism: Acanthosepion pharaonis; assembly: GCA_903632075.3. Lineage (NCBI taxonomy): Eukaryota > Metazoa > Mollusca > Cephalopoda > Sepiida > Sepiidae > Acanthosepion > Acanthosepion pharaonis. The sequence goes on from CAHIKZ030002512.1 coordinate 1,263,674, forward strand.
TTTTGCACCTGCTATATATATCTATATGTATATCTATCTATCTATCTATACACACACACACACACACACACACACACATATATATATATATATATATATATATATATATATATATATATATATATATATATATAAATGGACATTGAAGTCAACACCCAGATGTAACACTGTTTCATGCTAAACGCAATCGGCAGGGCAAGACTCAAGTCGGTAGTACTTATTCCCGTATCGCCTACCAAGAAACACGCATCCGTATTCACTTTAGCTTGTGGGACCGTAGGGCGGTTGTACAACGATGTTAACGGAGATACTTAAAAAAAAAAAATGTTTATTTCACTCTGGGATTGGATGCCCTCCCTATATGCTCGATCTAAAATGATATAGCTAAAATGAATATTAAGAATAATTCTACTAAGAACAAATATATAATTATATTTACTATAACTATGTATATATGTATGCATGTGTGATGTAAACGTCGTGCAGAAAATGTAATTGTTTAATAATTTATGGCCTGTAAATGCATGCATTTCCCACCTAGATGAATTCATTAAAAAAGAATGAAGAAAAACTTAAATTGATTGCCTATGGCAATTAATCAATCTAATATGAGTGACAAATTTCCATCTAAATATACATTACTTACACCAGGCTTAACAGCCGCCATTAACACCCAACGAATTCGACACATGATACTTCTGCAATTTATATAATATTTATCTCCAAGAAAAGGAATAAGGGAAGCTGTTCTATAAATAGTTTATTAGTTTACTGGTGCTTGTATTGGTAATACTAGCTGTTTACTTATGAGGAAAACTTTCACAACCAGTGAGCGAAGAGACAGTACTGGTTTCGGAGTCTGTCTATATTTCTGAGATGAGGTATTATGTATATTATTTACATTATTCGGACTATTGTCCTCATCTTTGTCGCCATATTTATCACAACGTTTCGGACGTTATACGCTCCGGCCTTTTTCAGGGGGTTGGAATGTCGAACTGAACCCTTTATTTCGCTCACTGGGGTAGACTGTTCTAGTTCCGCGTGCCATGTTTTTGATGGATGCCAGTTATCTCCTGTTAATTTTCCTCTGAAAGTTCTCCACTCTCTTAACCGGGTATTGAACTCACACTCTTTGGGTCCTGTCACAGGATCTAACCAACGGTGACAAAGATGAGGACAATAGCCCGAATAATGTAAATAATGTACTGATTTCGGTTCAAATTTATAAACTCTTTTTCTTCAAACAATTTTTTCAAGAAAATATGTTTTTCCATTTCGTGACGTCTCCTCGTTCTTTCCAGTAGAGACTGGGGCTTCCTTCCTATCTTTCGAATGTCAACATCATGATTTTGTCCTTATTTGCTCTTCCATTTACATGTGCTATCCGTTTTAGTTGTTGCTGCTGTTGGTAGTTTTCAAGTGATCTGGTTTCTCTTATTTGGCACAGTTCTTTGTTTGCGATTCTATAGCGCCAGTCTGCAATGATCAAAGAAGGACGATTTTTACCAAGACACTCAGGTTTTAGTCGCTGAAACCCTTTTTTTAACCATTGATCGTAGAAAGCGATTGTATGCTTCTGAGGGTTTCCATTTTTCTAAGCGGGTTTGGTGCGCCATGCAGGGCAACCATAGCTAGCCTTTTGGTTTTACAGGTAATTGCGGTATTGGGTAAAACTAACTTTAGCGCCGTATACTGTATTTCTATTTACTTTATCTCATATACGTCTTCTTCTATGAGACGTTTCCCTACAGGACGCGAGCAATCATGTCTCTCCACAACTTCATGCCCTTTATATCTCGGAGTTTTCGCTATCTCTCCTGATCCTTGTTCTACCAACAATTTACACAAGGACGTTAGCTAGATAATGCATAGATTTCTTAATGCCGTTTTCATTCCTTATGTCCTAACCTTGTAAGATGTTCTACGCCTTCTTTCTCAGCATCCTTTATAGCTCTTTATAAATCTTTTCTTTTTGTTATTTCTACCAAACCGTGATCTGCCATCAATTTACTTAATCGCACTACGTATGTCATACGCTGTCTCTCGCCTTTAGTCTCTCCTGTGACTATAAGATTTTCCAAAACCTCTTTCTTCATCATGTGCCCTCCAAATTCCAAGTAGAAACGTCCTTTTTGTTTCCATTTTCATTGAAATTTCGTCATTACTCTTACATTGTCAAACAGCTAATATCAGATAGGAGCGCCGATATTACGTAGCAGTTACGTGCTATTTTCTTTGGTTCTAACGAGTCTGTTTTTTAATATTTTGCTTAGCTTTTAGAAGGCATCTTTCGCAATCCCAATGCGCGTGCGGGTGTCAGTGTGGCACTTTCGGTTCTCTGTTAAAACACTTCCGAGATAATTATATTTATACTCGCTAGATTTTTAAATCTCTAAGTTGCAATTCGCATTTTGTGCGCTTCTTTTCCCTGACAACTAGTGAAAAGCAGTGAAAAAAAAAGACAGAAAGATAGAATGTTAGATAGAGCGAAGATCATCTTGAATAATTTCGAAACTGATCCTGGAGTAATATATATATATATATATATATATATATATATATATATATATATATATTTCTGTTTTCTTACGATTGATGTTTACTCATTTCACCTCGCTTCCTGTAGGAGTTCCTGTATATTCCTTTCTTTGTATGCTATCAAAACTGTCATCTACATATATAAGTTGTTATCGTTGTTGCTGCCAATAATGAAACCTTGTTATGTGCCATGCGTGATACACACTTAGGCGATCATGTATCTTTCGATACATCACTGACGAGGCAGGGTTTTTTTTCTACATAGAGCCCGTTCTGATTTTTTCCTGTTATAGAACCCGCTCTCTTCTTCCATCTATCCATATCTGGAGGGGGAGAAGAAGAGGATTCTTACATAAAAGAATGTAACAGTTTCGACTTGAATTCGACCTTGGCTTCCCGATTTCTCAATCCGACCCATTACACCGTCGTGCCTTCCTTGTATGGATTGTAATTCTCTCAAAATCAACTCACTGTAAAGTTTAAGTAATTTCGACGAGAAGACCCAGATTTGTAATTGTTATGGTCCGGTTCCTTGTACTACGGTGATAGTCCGAGGTAGAACCAATAAAGAAGAACTCGAACACGTATATGGAACAACACAGATATATTACAAACAGGAATATATACAGGGAAGTAGAAAGTGTTAGTACGAATAATCAGGTTTAGTAGTAATTGTCTGAACGCGACTCTGTTTCGGACTGCCTCTGACTCGACTGACTGACTCCCTCTGACAGACTGACAAGTTTCACTCCAGACTTCAGACTGAACGGTATTTAGTCACTCCCCCCCCAACGAGGGAATGATGTGGCACAAGGCCGGTTTAACGTGGGATCTCTGAGCCCGTGGGCTCGGCAAAAAATATGCCCTTTGAACCCATATAAACGGGTTCAGGGTCGGTTTACTTCCCCGAAAGAGACTACGCCCTTCGGCGTAGCCTCTTTCGGGTTCCTCCCCGCCCGAAGGCAGAGAGTTGAACCGATCAGCCGATCGCCCGACTTCAGACTGACCTCCCTGCTTCCTCTTGAGGTGCAGTATTTATTACGTATGGAATAGTCCATTATTTTATCATAGGTAAGGTCACATAACAGTAATACACTCTTTTCTGTTTTTGCATATTTACTGAATTTATTTTCTATCCGTACGTAGGCGCTTTCATTTTAGTATGGGTTCTGGATTATTCGAATATCCTTCTCAAATATATCAAGCTTACCTAATAGATTCAATATGTCTTTGTGATATTCTTTATCAAATGCTTTTACATAATGCCAAAATATATATGGAGTCATCCATTTGAAATTACATTGCGCTTTCTTGCATCCTTGTAAACATAAATGTTGCAGTTTTTACCTGCGCACTATTCTTTTCCGGTTTAATTATGTTGCACGCGCCATTCATGAGAATTCGGACTGATAACTTATCATCTCCTATACTTCTCTAGATAAAGAATCTCTGAATTCACAATAATGGAGAAGGTAAAAAGGAAACAACACCATAATATTTGCGAAGAATCCAGATAAAGATATATTTTGTGCATCAAAAAAAATCTTCAGAGAGAAGTCTTAGTTAGAGAGCTATTGAGAATAAATGATTACATTCATTCAGGCAAAAGGCCTAAGATGTGGTTACGTTCGACTCACTAAAGAAATAAAGTTTTTTTTTTAAATAGATCACAGAAATTATTCCGTTTAAACTACCATACTCTGGGCAAAAACTTAAGGAAGATGATAAAAAATGCCATTCACATATATATATATATATATATATATATATATATATATATATATATATATATATATATGTATATATATATATATATATATATATATATATATATATATATATATATATATGAATATATATATATATATATATATATATATATATATATATATATATATATATATATATATATATATATATTGTTCTGGGACCTTACCCAAAAAAAAACATAATGGACTATTCTATACGTAATAAATATTGCGCCTCAAGAGGAAGCAGAGAGTTCAGTCCGAAATAGGTGACCGGCTGACCGGCTGATCGGTTGAACTCTCTGCCTCCGGGCGTGGAGGAACCCGAAAGAGTCTACGCCGAAGGGCGGAGTCTCTTTCGGGGAGGTAAACATACCCTGAACCCGTTTATACGGGTTCAAAGGGCATATTTCTGGCCGAGCCCACGGGCTCGGAGACCCCACGTTAAACCGGCCTTGTGCCACATGATGCCCTCGTGGGGGGGGTGACTAAATACCGTTCAGTCTGAAGTCTTGTGTGAAGTCTGTCAGGAGTGTGTCAGTCAGTCAGACCGAGCGAGTCAGTCAATCGAGTCAGAGGCAGACCGAAACAGAGTCGCGTTCAGACAATTACTACTAAACCTGATTGTTCGTACTAACACTTTTCTACCTCTCTGTATATATTCCTGTTTGTAATATATCTGTGTTATTCCATATCCGTGTTCGAGTTCTTCATTATTGGTTCTACCTTGGTCTATCACCGTAGTACAAGGAATCGGACCATATATATATATATATATATATATATATATATATATATATATATACACACTAACTTTACAATTGGAATTAAGATACCTTTAGTGAATGACCATTTTCACCTAAGAATTTCAATTTTAAAATTCACAGGATTTTTCAAACTGTTTATGGTATCAGTTTGTAATGGGATACTGTATCCCACTATTAGAAGTAGATAATACTGTAGATTATCCTTACTGTAAAGTAATACTAGTTGTATCGAGCACTGTTTTTTAACAATAAAACAAAAATACTAAAGAACTCTGGATTATTAAGCAAACGATTCTTTCCTATTTTTCTATATACTTACAAACACACACACACACATATATATTGTGTATATTTTGGCAGCATGTTATCAATAAGATATATTTCATTGATTTTTTTTTTTGTCTACTTATTTTCAGTTGGATCTTTTCATATTCACGGACAACCATTTTGCTGTCATTATTAAAGGAAGAGAGGAAATCGCCATGTTGATACATATTATTTTATTCCGAGTATTTTCACCACAGCACAATATCACCATCAGGGTGTTGGTTATTTCAAGATAAATACTGTAATGGCCATCATTTTCAAATACAAAATTGCTGTGTTCATGTGAAAGTTATTTTTTTTTACTTGTTAAATGAAGAACTCCGAGTCAGTATGTGATCGCTAGACACCAATTCAGGGGAGGTAACTAAGTATGGTTAGTTGAGAGTTTGTAAGAAGTTGGTATTAAAACTATTAGTGAAATCTTGATATTTTAAACTGTATATTTTACATATTTTTAAACATTTGTGCAGTATTCATAATTAATTTTATTAAGGTTTGATTTTGTTTATTATTTTCATGGAAAAGTATAGATGTATTTTCAACAAGATTTATGATATCTGAATTGGGAATATAGACGGGTATGCTGTTGTAAATGATTAGAAGTGTTGGACATATCATTCATATGGAAACTGAGCCGCCGAGACAACGTTGTCGTACTGTGTTCAACATATATATTATTTTTTATCGTTGGAAATACAATCTCTCAGAGGACATTTAATTTTATAAACAATGTTGGTTTTCTGCAGCACGTTACTAGGTGGCGAAGATTCGTTACGAATAATTGAATTAGATATACTAGATTTAGTGTAGTATATAATTAATTTCATTTTTTTTTCACTAGGAACTGTGGTAGATATATTAGTATTCGCTAATTTTTTAGGGTATTTTTTCTTGTTTATAATTAGGATGCATTTGGTAGCGAAATAAATGATTAATATGTTTGGGGTTAGATGAAGAAGTATTATATTCTATTAGCTTTCTATTAAAATTTATGATAGAACATTTTATTTGTTCATTAACAATATATTTAGGTAAGTTATTTTACTAAGATTTTGTTTTATATTTATCAGCTTTCTCCAAACAATCTGTTTTGTGGATGAATTAATATTTACTTAGTTTATTAGATTATTATTACTATTTGATAATAATTTGGACATTCGTATTTGATTATAGACCCAGTTATAAAAACATATGAACAAATCTACCCTCTACGCTTTATTATATCGCAAATTTTCACTCCTGGGTATCAATTAACAAAAGTCATTAATCACCTTATCCCGCCATACCTTCCCAGTAAATACAACATAAAATCAAAAGCAGTATTGGGCTAGTTGTTTGTCATGATTAGATTTGTAGAGGGTTTGTTGATAGCTTTTTTTTTTATCCATATTGTGTTCATTGTCTTTTTTTTATGCGCCATATTATTTCATGACGTAGTCGATAATGGCTCCCCACCTTCCTCTATCCCTTGCAGCTCTCAGCAAGTTCCTTCCGTCTTCATCCTCTCCCAGACACCGTTCTGTCATCCACCTGCTCAAGCTCGTCAGGTATGTCACGCACTTCTTTTCCTCTTGTCTATTTTTCTTCTATTTGTCCCGTCAGTAACAGATTCTCTAGACCCTCCTTCCTTCATTATGTGTCCCAGAACAGTTGCCTCTTTCTGATGTTAAGTATAAGCCATCTCCTTGTTTGCAACCTAAGACCTCTTCGTTTTTCACATGCTCGGTCCATGATATCCTTAGCATCCTTCTGTAGAACCACATCAACATCACTTTGAGTCTCTTCTCCCTCTTTTAAGAAATCGTCCAACATTCGCTGCCGTAAAGAAGGACAGACGATGCCTAAAATCCTACTTAAATCTATAATGTGTGAATTCATTTTTATGAATGTATTTTAACTCGGATATTCGGCGTTGTTATTCATAGTTAAAAATTTTGCAATTTTGAGTTAAAATACATTTGAAAAAATTCCGCTGTTTCGCATATTTTCCCATCCAGCTTCTATTTGATCAAAAAGCCGACACTAATATAAAATAAACATTATTAGCATAATTATCAATATTATCTTTTTATTCTTTTTTTAAATCCCTCTAATTTCATTCACTGTTCTACTATACCCACATATTATAAGAAGAATAGTTGAAGAATCCTTCTTTATCATTATATCTATATCTCTGTCTATATCTATATCTATATCTATATATATATATATATATATATATATATATATATATATATATATATATATATATAAAAAATAGGAAAGAACAATGGGATTTAATTCAGTTTTACCATTTATTTTTATTTTTAAAAAAAGTGTGCCCGATACAAACAATAGAGCATATTATTACAATTGTCTATATATATATATATATATATATATATATATATATTCATGGAAAAATGTAAAAATTTTTTGTTGTGACGCGTTTCGTCCTGTAGGATTTTATCGGACTGAATTTGTTATGCGATTGTCACTCGATATATAAAAATATATCATTAGCTCATATATATATATATATATATATATATATATATATATATAGAGAGAGAGAGAGAGAGATATAATATTATTATTATTATTATTATTATTATGAATATACACAGATACATCGGTATGTATGGATTTAATAAGGATTTTATACTACAAATAATTAACATTTTTTTTTTTCAATTCCGTTAGTTCGGGAGTGAATATTTAATATCATTTTATAATACAAACAATTGCATGTTTCAACGAAAATTTTAGCTAATAACTCCGCATTAGGTTATGTATATATTGATCCTGGGCCACAGCTACTTGTGTAGGTAATGTATATATCTGAAATATTCTAATTCAGCTTTTTACAGCAGTAAGTGCACATCACTGTCCACCTAAAAACATAGAAAAAACAACTTCAAAAGCTGAATAATGTTTCTGAAGAGACGAGCAAACATAGGGTGAGTATTGGTGGCAGGTAGGATTGGTAGCCATTTTTGGCTACATTTTCACTTCTTATCTCTGTGAAAACCGACGCTTGCTGGAGCTCGGTCGTTTATAATGGCGCCGGTATGGTTGATGAGAAGACAATGTCTGCATTCTTCCGGTTGTGACCGGAAACAGTCAGTGAGGCGATAGGATAACTAAGCCTTGCTAGAACGGTATGGCAAAAAACCCTTTTGTTTATGTTGTTGTTGTTTTTGCTGTTGTTAATTTCAATTTTGCGGTCGCTCTTTGCGTTGTGTACGTCATTTGTTTTGCTTGTATGTATCTGGGACGTTTGCGTGTCGAGAAACATGAAAGCGATAATGGTTACGTTGTCGTAATGGCCACCGAATTGAGAATGAATCTAAAAGGCGCAGAAGATAAAAGGCACCAACAAACTAAAGAAAATATTATGTTGTAAAATATACTGTCGTCTATAATGCCCACCAATAAACAAACAGTAAATGACAAATTCTAATCTTTTAAAACTAAGGACAACATCATACAAGCAAGTATTGCAGGTAGAGAAAAAAGAAAAATACAGAGTGGTCTGAAGGTTTCGCCATCCTTACATAATATAATTTCCTATTTCGGATGGCTAATCTATTTCAAAAGCGTTAATGAAAGTAAATAAACGGAATAAACTTAATACAGTACATGTGCTTTCTATTACTGTATCATTTGTTGTTCTATTGTTTTGATTACGTTTAGATAGACGGTGACAAGACTTTCGGACCACACTAAATGTTGATAATACTGAAACATTATTCCAGAAAACTGACTATATTTCTGAGATGAGGTATTATGTACACTATTTCCATTATTCGGACTAATGTCCTCATCTTTGTTGCCGTATTTATCACAACGTTTCGGCCGATGTACGCTCCGGCATTCTTCAGGTGATTGGAATGCCGAACTCAACTCGCTGGGGTAGACTGTTTTAGTTCCACGTACCATGTCTAATGGATGTCAGTTATCAGTTATCTCCTGTTAATTAACCTCTCCATGTTATCCACTGCCTTCACCAGGTATTGAACTCACAAATCTTTGGTTCCTGTCACTGGATCTAACAACGCCTTTATCCACTGTGCCTTGTGCTCTTGAAGTAAAGGGTTTAGTTCAACAGTCCAAGCAAATGAAGAAGGCCGAAGCGTACATTGGCCGAAACGTTGGGATAAATACAACAAATATGAGGACAATAGTCCGAATAATGTAAATAGTATTCCGGAAAAGTTGTATAAAATATTATAATATACTAATAATAGATTATAATTGAAATTAAACTTAAACATATAATGAAAGTGGATCTATGAACTTTTTTTTTGTTTTTAATATCAAAATAGATGTTTTATTAAATTCAACAGATTTGATTTATAACTTATATCATATTTTCTCATTTTCCTAATAAAATGTTGTGCAATGTGGTCCGACAGATTCTTTCACCCCTACATAATACCATTTTTTTTTTTTTCAGATGGCTGACATGATCACTTACAGTTTGCTCGCGAGGCTGCTTTCAAGTGTATGGAAACATGATCATGTGCATTCTGACAAGGGAATGGAGGATGGGCGACATGACTTCACTGCAAGATTCGGCAAAACAACTCCTTCGAAGAAGACGATACTGCGGTGGGAACATAAACTGTTTCTCACGGGATCAATTAAGGACAGACTGGGGACAGGACGACCCACAACGCGAAAGCAACACATGTGCAGAGATGGAAACATCTGTGCTACGGTTACCCAAGAAGTCACTACGGAAACGATATATCCAGATAGGCATTCCCAAAACCACAATGTTTAACACACATGACAAAATGATCTTGATTTCGTCAATGAAAGAGAATAAACTGAATCCAGTAAATGTGCTTTGTATTACTGTATTACTGCATTACTTGTTCTTCAATTGTTCTCATTACTTTCTGACAAGATTTTCAGACCACCATATACATCGGAAACAAAATTGTGCATATACCGTAAAAACAAAACAAAACAAACAAACAAAAAAACATCAATTTATTCTACTTTTGTTCATGTACTTTTCACTGTCAACATCCAGTTTTTGAGAATAACTGAGACGGCAGAAAGGGCTTCTATAAAATATAACAACATCATAAACCATGGAGAGCTTATCTCTTATTTTGATCCCGATCTGAAATATTTTAGAAAAAATGAGAACATATATTAAAAAATGAAACAGGCAGAACCGGCGAATTTAACAAAATTTGTTTTGAATTAATTATTGCTGTCTAAATATACAACACACACTTATATAAAGATATTTTTATGTTTAACATTCTTTTTATAGATACAAATATTTAAGTTAATCCTCTGTTTATAATAAACAGTATTAAACAACATTTACCGGCCTGAATGTGCGAGAAATTTTCACGGAAAATATTCGTCCTCCGACAGGATTCGAACCTGTATCCTATACGTAATCGTTATTTAGCTTGACGTGCCTTTTAACCAATTTGTCACAGAGGAGCATTCGGTTAGCAAGGTCGAATTTACTGTATTTAAACTTCAATCTTCCATGAATCTCTCACGTACATTCGTATCTGATCATGGCGTATCAAATGTAAACAAATGACGTCACATATTTTGAAATGGACAAAGTCCGACAATTATTTTTTTATAAAAAGAATGTTAAACATAAAAATGTCTTAAAATAATTATTAATAAAACCATATTCTTTTTTTCAATGTTAATAAAGTTTCCTATTTTACCACTACAGTTGCCGACCGCCTGACGATCGCGTAAATGTATGAAACTTACAGTAGTGGTCGGACACTGTATCCCTGAAATTTAATTCGTATATCGAACATACATTTTAGATTTTAACTACTTCAGTTTTTAGTATACTTATTTATTCTAAAGTACCCCACATGGTTTCAATATCAATCTATATAATAAATGTGAATGTCAGTGTATCACTGTGTCACACTTTTTCAATTAAACGGACACAACTCTCTTACTTTCAATATCTCAGCTACTTCTCTGTAATATATGCAAATGTCAGTATGTCACTGTGTCACATTTATTCAGTTAAAAGAACACAGCTCCCTAACATTCAAAAGTTCTTCTTCTTCTTCTTCTTCTTCTTCTTCTTCTTCTTCTTCTCTTCCTCTTCTTCTTCTTCTTCTTCTTCCTCTTCCTCTTCTTCTTCTTCTTCTTCTTCTTCTTCTTCTTCTTCTTCTTCTTCTTCTTCTTCTTCTTCTTCTTCTATATAATAAATGCGAATGTTAGTGTGTCAATGTATCACTTTTTCAACTTTATGTAGCCCAACATATTGTACTATTTTATATGATAAGAATATTTATAACTTGGGAATAAATTTGTGAATAATAGAATTTAATTTCGAAATCCGGCGAAAGTCACGTATACAATAAAAAAAATATATATACGTTTGTACGGAAAGTAAGGCCCTACATACATCAAAGTGTCTTTCAATTATGTGTCGACAGAAGAATTATCGATTAACTTTTATAAGGTAAGCTTAAATATTAATGCAATACTTAAATGTAGGGACCAATTTTTAGTTCTTTTGTATTATATTGTTGGCTCCTACGCCTCCTAACCTATTGCGATGAAGGGTCAATCAAGAGCCTCCGCAGGAGCTAGCTTAAATGCCACCCGATAGGACGGCTTTTAAGCTAGTTTAATAAAAATAATAAATAAATAGATACAAATAATTAAAAAAGGTCTTGAAATTCATTATAGAAAAGTCTTTCTGTCTGAAGCAGAATGAACACCCAAATTACTCAACCATTTTCAGAGTTTATTTGGTGCTTTCGAGAGCCTTAATTTTCCAGGCTTGCTTAGGATAGTATTTACATTAGTCGGACTATTGTCCTCATCTTTGTCGCCATATTTGTCACAACGTTTCGGCCGTTGTACGCTCCGGCCTTCTTCAGGTGGTTGGCATTTCGAACTGAACCCTTTATTTCGATCACTGGGGTAGACTGTTCTAGTTCCACGTGCCATGTTTGATGGATGTCAGTTATCAGTTATCTCCTGCTAATTTTCCCTCTGAAAGTTCTCCACTGCTTTAACCGGGTATTGAACTCACACTCTTTGGGTCTGTCACTGGATCTAACCAACGCCTTTATCCACTGTGCCATGTGTCCTCAAGGACTGTTGAAACTTGACTAATGCATGGAATAATAATGCAACACAAAATGTACTTAGAACAAAATGTATTGAAACAAGAAAGTGTACACAATATTTACATATAGTCTTTTGTATATTCCTGGTAAGACCGTTCCTGGAGAATGTGTTGACTGAGTCGTAGTCGGGCAGAGTCTCTGGTTGAATCTCTTGATTCCTCCCTCTCTTCGCGGTACCAACCATATTTATATGGTCGGTACTCCACTATGCAAATTAGGTGGATCCTACCACAACAAGGACAGATATGGCGACAAAGATGAGGACAATAGTCCGACTAATGTAAATACTATACATAATACCTCATCTCAGAAATATAGACAGACTCTGGCTTGGGATACTTTAAGAGAACTTATACCCCTACCTATGCTTTTCCCATGTACATGACCTAATATTTAACCAAGAGCTAAAGAGAGAAGAGTTGGATTTATATCATTCTCAAGGGTACTTATGCGTAAGTGTGCGTAACGAACTCGACTGCAATTCGAAATCAGTCCCCCGAATTATAATTCCGTGCCATTATCCATAATCCATTACATCACCCAACACAATCTCCTACCTTCTCGCATCCGGTATTTCCAACAAATTACGCTCCGTTAAGCATGTTCCCGCGTGTGACGGGACTCAATGTTTACTCGACTGTCTTATCTCCACACGGATAAAGATTCTGTTTACTTAAGGTGATTAGTCTGCGTCATATTTTAAACGATGACACTGAAGAGTAATTGGTGACTGAATGGGAAAACATTGAAATGCATATGAATATTAACAGCTTTATTGCCGTTATATGTGGATGCCAAGCTTATTGCATCTGATATTCCCAAGAGTTCACTCGTCTAAGTATTGACCAGGCTCGACGTTACTTCACTTTGGTGATCAGAAAATAATTAATAGACCGTAGGAATTAGGTAAAATCAAATTTCTGTAACTATATATTAATATCTAGACATTTATCCTGAATCACATTACGTCTCGCTAATGAAGATATATATATATATATATATATATATATATATATATATATATATAGATAGATAGATAGATAGATAGATAACTATACTCGTTTCGAAAAACCCTCGAATTTTTGATTTGCCAATAATCAAATCAATCTCGAGGGCAAAAAAAAAGGTTTTGAAAAAAGAAAGAGCTAGAAACATGAAAGTCTGTCGAAAAAAAATCGCACAGATACAGGTTTAAAGCCCAAAGAAAAAAACCCCGACACGAGTAAACAACTAACAAAAGAGCTCAATACAACCGTAGAGCAGACCTAGATAAACCTAGTGAGCCAGACAAACATACCAAGGTTTCACCTAAACGGATCGTCAGGGAAAGTCGGCTAAGGAAGCAAAGGGAAACGCATATTTATAGGCGATAGCCAAAATTATACCATGTGACCAAATAAAGAACCACAACACAAACACAAAATCACCTGAGTGGGTGGGGTGGGGTTTTTTAAAGATGGTAAAAAGCTGAAATGAAAAATGAAAAGAAATTCACACGTTTTTTAAGGACCTCATCAAGTATACGCAAAGTTGAGGAAGTGAGGTGGGAGAGAGGATATGAGTGTGTCATATGTATCATTTTAGTTTCCTATTTTAACCCCAGTGTGTCGGCTGGATGTTGCTCAAATTTAACGCGTCTAGTCTCTAGATAAATGTGGCTAAGGGGTGAACGATAAGAACTACATTAAAGGAAGACGTTACAACAACCCCAATAAATTACACGACAGGTTTCATTCAAATTCTTAGACGCTGTCAGTTCGCGTTACTTTAACGTGCATATTTGGGAGGTTAAGGTTTGATAAATATCTAAATTTTAAAACAATCTGCCTGGCTGCATACACAATTCCGGAGAATCCTTGTTGAAAGCACAACTATACTTAAACTTGAAAACAAAAAACTAAAAATATTTGAGGCTATATCCATAAAACATTTGAAAACTAACCTGAACAAAATAAACCATGAAATCTCCACAAATTATGTAAGCCGAAAGCGTAAACAGTATTTAACAATATGTATCAATTTTGTGATTTTCTTTCTTCTTTTAATGATAATGCTATTAAGCTTATCAGACGATATGAAAAGAATTTACATAAAATAAATAGACAAAACGTGTCTATATTATTTAATGAAATATGCATCAATATATATATATATATATATATATATATATATATATATATATATATATATATATATATATATATATATATATATAAATTGTATTTCCGCAGCAAGAATTCTGCGAATATGCTCTGTTAAATAATATGGACAAGTCATGTCTATCATTTGTTAAATAAATCTTTCAAATTTTCGAATAAGTGTTGTTCAGCTAATTTTTCGGTCAATTTGCCAAAACTTATATTAATTTTTTTTCTTTGATACTTTCGAATAGGACTCCATTAATTTACAAGGACTGTTCTGTCTGTATTTATGATACTGGTTTGTAATTCTTGCGTTCTCCTTTTAAAAATAAAACATATTCGGAAATTTGGAAGATCTAATAAAATATGAATATATATATATATATATATATATATATATATATATATATATATATATATATATATATATATAAATAAAAAGAAAGAACAGTAAGATATAAAATCCGGTGTTCTTATAGATATTTTATTTTTACAAAATAGTGCTCAATGTAAATTTACAGAGCGTTAATATTATAAATTAATTGATTTTAAAATATGATTATTTTTCTACACAGTTCAACCATGTTTCAAAAATAGAAGCTAAAAACCCTAATTTTATTTTTGCAAATAAATTAAAAGCATTAGTTCCATTTCATCTTCAAGCGAATTTTGGAGTAACTTTTAAAATTTACCGGGTTTTAAAGACACAGCTAAAATCACGTTTCCATGGTTACAGAATATTCTACTCAAATTGAACACGGGGTGTCTAGATTTTCCTTATGACAGTATCATTGTATCAGTTATTAGCTACATTTTGGTAAGGGTGAGGATGTATTTTTACACTGAAACCTGACGTCGGTTGAATGGATGTCGTCTGAATTTAAAAAAAAAAAAAAAAAAAAAAAATTGTTAACGGTAAAAAATTTTCAACGTCATCTTTTAAAATTAAAGATTTTTTTTACAATACTTTTTATTTAACTACGATTTGAAATATTTTCCTTTTTAATTTTTATTTTACTATATTCTTTTTAAGAACAGTTAAAAGTTACTCCAAAATTCGCTTGAAGATGAAATGGAACTAATGCTTTTAATTTATTTGCAAAAAAATAAAATTAGGGTTTTAGCTTCTATTTTTGAAACATGGTTGGAACTGTGTAGCGAAAATAACCATATTTTAAATCAATTAATTTATAATATATATATATATATATATGTGCATGTTTGTATGTGTGTGTCTAATGATAATACTGGTAATCAGTGCGGATATTTACAAAAGGATATGGATCCAGGGAGAACTCTATATCAGAAACAGAATAATAATTAGTATTATAAAGGCATAAAACCATTAAAAAGCCATGACGTTATATTTATGTCATTGAAGTCGGAAAATTGACCTCAACTCTTCAGATCTGGTAATACAAATAAAAACAAAATAGATTTCTCCAGGCCTGAAAAACATCTCTAACTTTCTTAAAACTGCATTATTTAAATATAAATAAATAAACGCGAAGCGTGATAGAAGGGTGGGGGGAAGCAATGGTAGTGTAATTGTACCAGAGCGGGGTACATGAAATTTACATGCTTTTATCCTTGTTTGAACGAACTCAGAAGAAACTGTTTTTCTCTGTGTATCGTGTCAATATTTCTGATCGCACATTCAGAAATCTTTTCTTGTCTGGAAATGTTACTTATTTTTAAATAATAAAAGCTTTATGAAATTATTTAGCTTGGATCGCCTGAAGATACCTAAACGTTGAAACCGATCGGCGAGTCTCATAATTTTTTCAAAAATTTATACATATATATATATTATAAATTAATTGATTTAAAATATGTTTTTTCCGCTACACAGTTCTAACCATGTTTCAAAAATGGAAGATAAAAGCCACGAATTTTGCAATTAAATTAAAGACATTATTTCCATTTCATCCTCAAGCGAATTTTTTTCGCTTGAGGATGAAATAGAACTAATTACTGATGTCTTTAATTACAAAATTAAATTCGGAGCTTCCAGCTTCCATTTTTGAAACATGATTAGAACTGTGTAGCGAAAAAACCATATTTTAAATCAATTAATTTATAATATTAATGCTCTATAAATTTACATTGAGCACTATTTTGTAAAAATAAAAATATATATTATAACACCGGATTATATATATATATCTCACTGTTCTTATATATATATATATATATATATATATATATATATATATATATATATATATATATACGTTAGTTAGACAGCTAGATGTATTTTAAACATATTTTTGAATGTTATCACTCTACTGACAAGTTTTCTTGGCACATAGTGCCTTTATAATTGGATTTTTAAAAAAATCAATATCCCAGCAGTTTGATTCACCCAATCTTTGGCTTCACTTACTTTCTATGACTGAAAATTAACCCGAGCAACCTCCCTCTGGTTGAAACTCACTGAACTAGATAGATAGATAGATAGATAGATAGATAGATAGATAGATAGATAGATAGATAGATAGAGAAAAAATATCAGATCATTCCAACGTTGTAAGAGTAGAAAGTAAATATTTGGTATTGAAAGTTAAATGAAAATTATATGATTTACAAGTGCATTTGGGGTTAAAAACTGACATAGCAACAAATTATATACATAGATAAGTATGTCGGCATCATATTGACTTAACACTTAAGCAGAATATGTACTCTATAAGACCAGACAGCTGAAGTGAATAAAAAGTGAATATTTATTTAAAGTTTACATTAGGATATCTTTATACTTGAATAAACAGAAGATGACAAAAAACTATTATATCTTTATTTCTGTTAAAGAGAAATGTGTGTCAGTTATTTATAGTTGGCTCATATATTTTAAAATGTTATATCCAACATATGCCTAATAATAAGAAGAATTTCATTTTTTTCCTTTATACTATGATGGGGTATACAATAAGCTGACTGCATTCTTTTTAATCGCGTAGGATTACGCAAAGGAGACCACAAATCGGATGGATATTTGAGCACTCGGTTATGGTCAACCATTTTTCCATAGTCTCATGTATAAAAAAAGATCAATGTCTACTTATAGAATTATCTATAAAAACGTTCAATATTTACCTATAGACTCAAGTATAAACACAACCAATTTTTACGCATAGAAAAAATGCGAACACGGCCAACTTTTGACGAGAGACATTAGTATATTAAAATAAAAACAGATTTCTACATTATAGAGACACGATGGTGTAATGGATAGCTGCTCGAATAAAGGAGTTCGAATTCCAGTCGGGTTCATTTATTCACTTACGTGCAAACACCCATGGGAAAGGTATGAATCCATGTCTTCTTCACCCTGCTGTGGGTTAAATAGCAGGACAGGCTATAGTATTGGATGACAATCGGTCTAGGAGAAGGAAAACTCTGAATTCTAAACCTGAGTTGTCGAGTGGTCGGCGACTAAACCAAGAATAAACAAGAGCTGTTAAGAAGCAGATGAACTCCTCAGAATCAGCGGCCATGCACTCCAACTATGGAGTAAATAGCTTCACCAATCCGTCGTTGGCCAATTGTAGTGAGTACGGCTACAACCGTGAAGACATTGCCAATCAGGGAGGGTTTCCTCCAGGGGATTTAGTAAGTCTCTGATTTTAGCATTAAATAATTCAACAGTATTTGATATATCGTCAAATCTAACAATCAAAACATCATTCAAATTTTCCAAACTAGTGCTATTTTTCTTTTAATTAAAACGTATTGTAATAGTTCAAGTATTTTGCAGTTTTAATGTTGAGTTTTCATTGCAAGTGAGTAACTTAAAGTCATTGTAAAACAAACTAAAAAGTATTAATTTGAGCAGTAGTTTTTGTTATGCCATTCAAAATTAATTTGATTACACTCAGATTTAGAAAAGTAAATTCTTGATGCCCGAAAAATGACAGAAAAAAGAACTTTGTGGTAGACGTAAATTAAAATGTGTCAAAATTAGATTGTATTGATGGTCGACTCAAAAAGAAAACTACATGACCTCATATACAGGGTAGAGGAAGAAATCTAGAGAAAGGAACTAAACTTCAACTTCAAGAAGACAATAAGTATGATCAGCAGCAATAGAAAAAAAACCGAAGATCCTAGTTACGAATTGGAGGTATAAGCATCAAGCATGTTCATATATCTGAGAATCGTTTTACCAGAGGATAGAAAATAGTAAAACAACCTTTCAGAAGCTAAGCAAGATGCTGAGTTTCGCTAGAATTAAAGCAAAAGGTACTAGATTGCTATGTGATGTTCATCCTCTTATACAGCAGTGAATGTTGGAAGATTTTCCATGGATAAGGACAAAACTAGAGGCATAAGAAATGTGGTTCTACAGAAGGATACTGAAAACTCCATGGACGGGGCGAGTAAGCAACAAGGAAATCTTGAAGAAAATGGCAACGGAAAGAACAATTAAAATAAGGAAAAGATAGCTGAAATTTCATGGAGACCCAAAGAGGAAAGAACGAGGATTTGGAAAATTAGACTCTACACCAATCATATAGAACGCGAGAGAGATAGAGGAGGGCAGCGAGCCATTTACCTGACAAGCTTGTGTGAATGACCCGCAGAATGGAGGAAAAAGACCATAGCAAAATGAGAGAAATTCCTAAGAACCACAGGCGAGAGAAGGTTGTGGAGAGCCATGGTCACATATGTACTGAAGTGTCGCGGTACATAGAAGACTAATTGCACCATTTCTGTATGTAGTAAATAAACAACAATGTTGTAGTAAAATATATATCTGGTCAAAGAAACTTTTTTTTTAATTTTACACTTTTTCTTGGGTATGGCGGTAAACTATAGCAATACCACTGATCGGGAGATTGGAGATTTTGAGGAACGTGTAAAAACCTCTTACTTTCTTTGATTCCTAGATCCACCCTGACCCGCGTTAGTAGCACCTGTTAGGCTCCCATCTACTGGAAAAGAATGAACCCATAAAAATATCAAAACATTAGTAAAGTATAAAAATATATTTTTATATAAAAATACTAGCAATATATTTTATAAAAAAAATTAATAACATATTTTTATAGCAAAATTATCAGCAATGTATTTTTATAGTAAAATTACCAGCAATAGATATTTATAAAAAAAATAGACAACAATATATTTTATCATCTAGAAATTATATATCTAAAAAACATCCTCCGTTTACCCTGAAAGTAACAAAAAAAATGTGTATCATATCTGTAGTTGAAGGCATAGAATTGCGTTCAAAATATTTAGATTTCGGCATTAAATAACCTATAGAGGTTGATATGCTGCTAAACAAAATCAAACACATTTTGCCTTTATCGATTATTAAAAAGTTTTTTATTAAAAATAACAATTTTTCAGAAGTCTCCAAGGAAAACTTTAATAAATAATTTCTTTTCTTTATTTTTTATTTTTTATTTTTTTGCTTTTTCAGAATCAGAATCTGTCTTCATTTTTTTTTTTACATCTCTTGGCGTTTCGAATAAAATGTTGACTGATTTAATATGAACTGATTTAATTTCTCCAGGGATTTAGCTTACAGAAATGTACATATCTTTTGTGATCAAAATATATTTTATTGAGATTTCATAAAATTAAACAAATTTCGGTTTTGATCGACTTTTAAAATGATTTAAACAGATTCCTCTTAAGAAAAGCAACACACTCTTTTAATAAATGCATACCTATCGAAAGCTTTATGGAAATTCGATAATTTGCTTATTTTTAGCAATTATTTTAAATCTGGACTTTTATGATACGTATTATTACGTCACATCTTATACAGTGTATACAACATTTCAAGCACACCTCTGGTTCTGTAGTTGACCAAACTCCGTCATTCTCTTCGTATTCCTCCGATGACATGTAAGTCCCACTTAAGCAGCTTCTTTCCATTCTGTGCCTGTAGAATACACCGACTGCACCTCTGCAGATAGGTATGACTCCCCACCCCCAGCGCATTGGGGTGTTCTGGTGTTGTAGAGTAGTTTTCACAGTGGAGGCGTGTATTTCGGTAAGTCGGTCCTAAAAGGGTCCGACGTACAAAACGTTAGGAACTTGAAATAAGAGTTAATGATGCAGCAATCTAGTTGTGATGGTTGATACTTCAATGTCCGACATCGACTGACTCACTCAACTCTACTGAGCCCAACTGGCGACCGCTACTACTACTACTTATTATGTGTGGAGAGTCTATTAATAATAGAATAGGTACGTTCAGGTATAACACCTGGGTAAGACGATAAACTACATCCGCGTCCATGGTAAGACAAGAAACTACTTCCAACAGCAAGGCCTCTGATCTGGAGGCTTTCAGGAGCGTAGAACCACCTCTTAATTGCTGATGTTCCCAGGTCCACCCTGACCCGGGTTGGTAGCACCTGGTAGGGTCCCAGCTATAGACAAATAGTTAACCCAGAAACTGAGGTAAAACGTATTATGAAAGTGTAAAAATAGATTTTAATACCATGAATAATTTGTAATAATTATTGACAGAAATGAATTTTTGGAGAAAAAAAAACTATTACCAGCAATATGTTTTTGAAAAAAACAAAACAACTATACCAGCTATACGTTTTTCAAACAATAATATTACCACCTATACGTTTTTGAAAAAAATAATATTACCACCTATACGTTTTTGAAAAAAATAATATTACCACCTATACGTATTTGAAAAAAATAATATTACCAGCTATACGTTTTAGAAAGAATAATATTACCAGCTATATATTTCTGAGGAAAAAATATTAACAGAAATAGATTTTCGACCAAAAAATATATATATATATTACCAGAAAAAAAGTTGTCGGCAGTAAATGACCCACTGAGGTTGATATGCGGTAAAACAAAAGAAATCAAACCAAACCTTGAACACTACAATCTTAACTAGTTCATCTCTAGGGTTAACTGTTGTCTTCCACACATATCCGCATAAGCCGTACCTTTTACACTGTAACTTTCTACTTCCAGTGGCTCTCGGGCCTGTATAGGGTGTACGTCATTGTTAAAATTACCAAAATTTGTGTCCTATCTTTTTGTTGTTGTATGAAGCTCAATGTCTTGTTACTTTGAATATTTCCAAATCCCAAGATTCACCACTGTAATTCTATGCCATAGAATATCCTGATACCAAGAACGATTCCACTCTGAATGAAATTTCATACTTCGGACAAGTATTGGGCTTCAAGTTCCAAGACATCAAGTGGAACTCATACATAAAATCTATTTCTAAAGAAGCTAGAAAATGGTTGTCACGAAGTATCTCACGCCTTCTGCCATATTGTACTTTTGCAAGAGTCAGGTCAGAAAAGAAAACGTAGTATTGCTGCCTTATTTATTCTGGAACTTGTCAGTCATCACTTAGATTGTCAAATGGTCTACGGACACGTCAATGGGGAAACTTTTTTTGTTTCCATCGAACTTCTTCCTCACAAATGAAGCATTGAAGTTTGTATTGTTGCTGTAGGGCTGTTTCCGTGGCAAATGTTCCAAAGCGTCCTATTCTATCGTTCCAGAATTTGAGACCTATCCTATGACACGCAATGCTATTTTCAACGATAAATGATTAATATGTTCGCCTATTGTCCAGTTCAAACTCCTTTCCGGTCTTTTGAACAGGAATAGAGGTTTATCCCTTATTTCTTGTTTAGGGTTGGGTTTCTCGTTCCTTCTGAAGTTTTCTCAGTCTCTTTCACTTCCAGTAACCCCTTGTGTCTTAGTGGCATTTTCGTCTTGCTTGGGGTGAAATGATTAAAAACACAAAACATGTTCTTCGTAATCTAAGGCTCCACTCAGCTTTTTACTACTACATTTTAGAACAGACTATCGCGTAAATACATCCCTGAACACGTCAGTCGTGACTTCTTCAAGTTACCTGTTATCTATCCTCTCTATTCTCGTGATCCGCGTTTCCTATCACCTTCTCATTAATTCATACCACACGGCTCATTCATGATTAGCATTTACATTTCTTCCCTCTAACTTGGGTGGCTTTCGAACCTTGATTTGAGTTAAATTTTTTTTTATAAAAGAGCTTGGTTAAATCAAGATGTTTTCGGTGTTTTTCGTCACGTATCACTTGTTCAGCAATACGAGATGAAGATTTCTACGATATATTAGGTTTTGTACATGTTATGGTTTTGTTTTAGAATTTTTTAAGGTTATTCATGCTGTTATTTTTGGAGCAATAAGAAATAGTTTTTCAAGTTTTGAGAAACATTCTGAAGGTATATGGGTTCAGTGGAAGCTAATGGAAACAAATACTGGAAAGAGTTTAAAACTATACCTTTCTCATCTTAGTCAATATACGAAAAATCATTTTCGACGAGTCGGTGTAGATAAAAAAAATAGGTTTAGTGCGACAATCCGAACCGAAGAAAATAATTTATACCTAAAAAAAAAAAAAAAAAAAAATAGCTAAAGAAAACCTTTTCCCACTCTATGTGTTTCGATCCAAAAGAAATTCTTTATGATCAGTTGTTGGTACTTTAAGCAAATGGCTTGTTTAAACGAAGAATGAGAACAGTAACGTATTTAGGGCCCAAAGAAAATAACCAATTGGGAGCATAAATCTCCCATCTTTTCCCCTTTTCCTATTTTATTTTCTTTATTGTTTCTTTCTTATACAAGTGGTTGTTTTTAATAATATAAACTCAGGTTACCTCCAATTCTGGCCAAAATGTTCAACTGCAACGTGAAAAAGAGTTGCTTACCAAGCGCAATTGTGTCTCATCGTTTTAGCGCTCATGCCTGTCGTAATATCGGCCCACTATCGTCTTTAGCATCGTGACTAAAATCTTCGAATGTATAATCAAGAACACCTCAACAGGACCAACCAACTAAGCGATAACCAGTATGAATTTCGCCAAGTCAGCTGATGTCTTAACCCTCATTACTCACAAAAAATCAGCGAGACACTAGCAGAGATTTACAAACGACACGGCGCGTCTCATACGTGCAACGGAAGAGGATAGCGGGTGAGACAGAATGATTGAAAGACGATCAAGGATCTAGAAACAGTTAAAAAAAATACATACAGCAAAAATAAAAAAGATTTCAAAATTTGAAATATCATTATGGATTAATTGTAATTGCATGCACGGGTCCCAGTATAAAGAGTTATAAATAACTACTGACCGATATTACCATTGTGCTATTTTTGAATTGTATAAAATATTAAGAATATAGTAACTAGGGTCCGCAAATTGGAGGAGACAGTTATCAATGATATTGTTCGAATGCACTGTTATCTACCTTTAACTCTTATACATGTATTTTTTATCATATAAAATTTGATGAGCCGCGAGCAACTTTTTATTCTGAAAATGCGGCAAATAGAAAAAAAAAACGTTTGGGAACAACTGACTAGATAATACATTCTTCACAAGAACCATTGCTTTTGACGAGTTGTGGCATCGGGGAGTTCTACATAAAATCTCCAGCTATGGAATCCAGGAAAGAGTTCTCTCTTGCTAACAGGTCCCTGAACGTCGTTGCTAACGGTAAGTCACCAGAAGCCCATAGGATCAATGTCTGCGTTCAACTGGGTTCTCTTGTGGGTCCTATCCTCTATATTAATGATTTCGATTGACCGCTGGAGAGCTTGACTTCAACGAAAGAAGCCTCCTTGAGAGAAGACTCATCCACCATGACAGGGGAATTGAATTTTACTAGCCATTCCTTTCCCCATTGAACAACTTGGGTTAAGTTGGACAATTTTTTAGAGGTGCACCTGTAAACTATTGTATCATCGGCATAGATAATCACCAATGATCATAGTAGGCTCTGATTATCTCCAAAGAGACTCATATATCTAATATTTTCTTTCTGAAAATGATAGATTCATTGTACAACTTCAGTAAGTATCTGTCTCTCACACCCCGCGCTATACTCTCTTTACAAGACCAAACATGGAGTATTACAGTCATATCTGAGCTCAAATTTCCCAGTTCACACCTGACTGTTTTGATAGTGTTCAAAAGTGACTTTGTGGCGTAAAATCTCAAGCCTTTCGCTGATCTATAACTATTTCCATGACGTGTTATGACGAGCAATTTTCCTTGCTCCCAGCATCCAAGACTTTTACAACTGGAAGGTGCCATGCCACAAACAAGGCTGAATCATTCCCATTCCTTTCGAATCCGTTAGTCAGAATTAAGTTCAATGCGGTCAGATTTTTCCAATAAAAACCTGCTCGGTGGAACAAGACTTCTGGAAGAATGTTTTCCAGATCACTACAATCTTGACTCCTTCAAGTCCAGGGTTATCCGTTATCTTTCTAGCATTATCTGTTCAACTTCACTTCTTGCCTTTTCTTACACTCATGCAACATACACAGTCACCCTCTAACACGAGTGGCTCTTGGGCCTTGTATTAGGGGAACATTAGTATTAAGAATTTCTCAATTTTTCCTCTCTAACTGTTTTTTCGCTTTTTTGTAGTTTTTCTTTGTTCTTTTTATTCTTTAACTTTTCTCTCTCTTCCTCTGTCTCTTCTCTGTTTCGCGCCATTTCTTTCTTTCTTTCTTTTTTTCTTTCTTTCTTTCTGTACTATTGAAACACTCTGTTCTTTCAGGTTTTTTTTCCTTTTCTATTCTGTCTATCACTTCTTTACCTCATTAATATTTATTTAATTGTCTCTTTTATATCTCTGCGCTCCCTTTAACTCTATAGCCTTTATACTTCTTTCTTTTATCTTACTTTCTTTCTCCACTATCATTACCTTCCTTTTAACTTTATATTCTTTTTTCTTTCTTTCTTTCTTTCTTTCTTTCTTTCTTTCTTTCTTTACTAACATTATATTTCTTTTAACTTTATATTTACTTTCTTTCTTTTTCCACTATCATTACCTTCCTTTTAACTTTATATTCTTTCTTTCTTTCTTTCTTTCTTTCTTTCTTTACTAACATTATATTTCTTTTAACTTTATATTTACTTTCTTTCCTTCTCCACTATCATTACCTTCCGTTTAACTTTATATTTCTTTCTTTCTTTCTTTCTTTCTTTCTTTCTTTCTTTCTTTCTTTCTTTCTTTCTTTCTTTTTTTCTCCATTATAACAATATGCCTTTTAACTTTCTTTCTTTCATTATTTCTCTACTATGCTTATCTTCCTTTTAAATTTATATTTACTTTCTTTTCTTTCTTTCTTTCTTTCTTTCTTTCTTTCTTTCTTTCTTTCTTTCTTTCTTTCTTTCTCCATTATCGCTATATTCATTTTAACTTTACTACTTTCTTCTTTCTTTCTTTATTTCTTTCTCCATTATAACAATATGCCTTTTAACTTTCTTTCTTTCATTATTTCTCCACTATGCTTATCTTCCTTTTAAATTTATATTCTTTCTTTCTTTTTTTTCATTCTTTCTTTCTTTCTTTCTTTCTTTCTTTCTTTACTAACATTATATTTCTTTTAACTTTATATTTACTTTCTTTCTTTCTCCATTATCATTACCTTCCGTTTAACTTTATATTTCTTTCTTTCTTTCTTTCTTTCTTTCTTTCTTTATTTCTTTCTCTATTATAACAATATGCCTTTTAACTTTCTTTCTTTCATTATTTCTCCACTATGCTTATCTTCCTTTTAAATTTATATTCTTTCTTTCTTTTTTTTCATTCTTTCTTTCTTTCTTTCTTTCTTTCTTTTTCTTTCTTTCTTTCTTTCTTTCTTTCTTCACTAACATTATATTTCTTTTAACTTTATATTTACTTTCTTTCTTTCTCCACTATCATTACCTTCCGTTTAACTTTATATTTCTTTCTTTCTTTCTTTCTTTCTTTCTTTCTTTCTCCATTATAACAATATGCCTTTTAACTTTCTTCCTTTTTTCTCCACTATGCTTATCTTCCTTTTAAATTTATATTTACTTTCTTTCTTTCTATCTTTCTTTTCTTTCTTTCTTTCTTTCTTTCTTTCTTTCTTTCTTTATTTATTTCTTTCTTTCTTATTCCTTTTAACTGTCTTTCTTTCTCCACTATCACTATCTTACGTTTAACTTTATATTCTTTTTCTTTCTTTCCTTCTTTTATCCTACCCTTATTTTTTTACACACTCTCTCTATATTTATATTCGTGCGTTCTTATTTTTTGTTCCCATTCTACTTCATATTAAACTGTGCTTACTATTTATGACCTGTGTCTACAATCACAGACTCGTTTCAATTCTAGAATAACAACCAGAAACTGAAATGGCCATAAACTATTCGATATTTTTAGAAACCAAAAAAAAAAGAAGTTACTTATGTTTTGAATTCCCAACAAAATGTTGACATCAATAGCCTTGCGTATATCCTTTGCTTTTTACCAAACGAGTTTCTATTTCTTTATTTTTTTTCGGATTCAATGCTTCCCTGAGGTTTCAGCCATTCCATATTTGTCCTTCTCTGATTGCAGATGCTTTCAAATCAACGCCGTTATCACCAACAAATGGATTACGCTCCGTTAAGCAAGTGCCCGCCTGTGACGGGACTGAATGTTTGCTAAACTGTCGTATCTACAGACGGATCAAGATTCTGTTTACTTAAGATGATTAGTCTGCGCCATATTTTAAGCAGTGACACTGAAGAATAATTGGTGGCAGAATAGGAACACATCTAAATGCATATGGATTATTGATATCTTTATTGACTTTTCAGGTGGATACCTCCGTATCTATCTATATTCTTTTTCATATATATATTTCTATAGGGTGTTTCAAAATATTTGATACCATTTTAGATACAAGTATCTGTGTAAATAAAACAGGCTCATTGATGAGCAAAATCAGATTGATTCCTCATAATTTAAATGAGAAATTCAAAGGTAAGTGGATTTCATGAACAATTTCACTTGTCTTGCATATTGACACGGATCTTGATTTTATGTTTGTCATGTGACTTTAACGCCTGAACCAGCTGCATCTTGTAGGATGTCATTCGCAACACGCCAACATTTGAGGAATCTTATTTTCCGGACATGCTCTTCTGGGGCTTCGCAGAAAAGTTTCCCAATCCCGCTCGACCATCTCTTCTGATAATGGTAGACGCCCACATTCTTTTGCACTGCACAAATAATCTTCTTTGAACATTTTGCATCATGTCAAATTATGCATTGCAATTGGTGCAGCATCTTGTTCAGTTGTGTTCGGACATACTATAACACTCAAAAGGATATTTCTTTCCCGGTGAATGACATTTCTCTACCCTTAAAAAGTATAATACAATAAACATAGCATTTTGGATTGTTTCTAAACGTGCTGTTAAAATTTGAGATCATTAGAACGAGAATTGGTTAAATTATTAAATTACGAAATGAGAAACCTATTTTCATGAAAGCTTTAGGAGAAAGAGTTTATAAATTTCAACCGACAGGAGTACTGCCTGCTCGGTGAAAGAATGTTGAATGTTTCCTTATAAGGAAGCGGTTAATATTACCATTATCATTACGAAAGCATGCTCAGCGAGGACGGACTTCATTAACTCACGAATCAAACAGCAAGACTGCTTTGATAAACATTGGCTTACAAGCAGAAGAGTAAATGAATTATTCATGAAGCGAAACATTGTCTGGAAAAAAAAACATTAAAAAATGCCTATAGGCAACGAGGTTCGAAATCTGGTTACGTGTAATAATTAGTTTTCTAGATGTATCTGTGACCCACCACCCTCTGCTAACCTTTTTATTTTTCTCTCTTTTTTTTTAAAAAACAAAAACTTTCCTCTCTCTTCCTCTGAAAATAATAAAGCACTCAGAATGGATCGATTTCACTGATTAAGCGAAGTGATCCGAGAGTCGGGTTTTGTAACAATCGCACCACAGTGGGAAAAAAAAACAAACTCCGTTGATATTTTCCAAACTTATCAATGGGGATTATATTTTTTCCAGAAAGGTTTATAATAGAGGATTACACATTGACTATCATAATTACTAATCTGGTGCGGTAATCTTTTAATCGAGCTTGTTAACCATCACACATGTGGTGTAGTTAAACATACACGTATTTAATTATTTATATTTTAAACAAGTTAAAGGCATTCGATAAAGGCCGACTGGA
This sequence comes from Acanthosepion pharaonis, assembly GCA_903632075.3. NCBI lineage: Eukaryota > Metazoa > Mollusca > Cephalopoda > Sepiida > Sepiidae > Acanthosepion > Acanthosepion pharaonis. Next base: position 1,292,351 of record CAHIKZ030002512.1, read on the forward strand.
TGATGTACAGGTTGTCCCAAAAATAACTTCCTTATTTAAAAATGTCAGATTTTTCATATATTTATTTCACTTTTTTATTTATTTCAGAGCTTAGATTAACACAAAGAAATTACTCATGAAAAAAAAAATCGTAAAAAATAACCAAAATTATAGAATTATATTTTGAATTTCACCAACCCATCTAATTTCATGAAATAACAAAATCTATTCTCCCGACTTGAGAATTCCTGGTTATTTTTCAGTAGTTCCAAAACGGTGCAGCTTGCTTCATAGGTGCGAAGGAAGAGGAAAGCAGGTGAGACGGAATGACTTAAAGATGATCAAGGATCAACAGTTTTAAAAATTCATATGCCAAAAATAAATGATTTCAAAATTTAAATTATTATCGCTTACTTGTAATTGCATGCAAGAGTCCTAGTATCAGGTCATCCTATAAGTTCTGTCCGAATTTTAACTTTTTGTTAAAATGAACGAAATTTAAAGAGTATTTTATAATGTCTAATGGAGCTGAACATTATTTTTATGTTTAGATGCATTTAAACTGATCAAATTTTATTTCAGATAACAATAGAATTAAATTTTGTTTGATTAAAACCCTGCTAACATAGAAGTATCCAAGAATTATTTGAGGCACATAATGCTTTATGAGTTCAAAAAAGGAAACTCAGCAGCCGAAGCGGCTAGAAACATTCACTCAGTTTATGGAGAGGAATGTGTGAATGAAAGAACTTGCAGAAGATGGTTTGCAAAATTCAGAGGTGGAGATTTCACCCTTGAAGATGAAGATCGAACCGGACGTCCAGTTGAGTTTGATGAAAAGCTTCTCTAAGCAGCCCTTGAAGAAAATCATGCTTTATTAGTTGAGGAATTGGCAGTGGTTCTCAGTTCAAACCATACAACTGTTCATCCTCATCTTCAACAACTTGGAAAAATTCCTCATGAATTGTCTGAAAACAACCTTAAATCCCGAGTTGACATCTGCTCCCTCTTCATTCTCGCCAACTTGTTTCACTTTTTTTTGATAGACTTGTGACTGGCGACGAAAAATGAATCTTTTATCGAAATGGTAAGCGTCGTAGACAGTGGTTTGGTAAAGGGGAAGGACCCCAGCCACAGCCGATAAGGGAACTTCATGGGCAAAAGGTTCTTCTTTCAATCTGGTGAGATCGCCAAGGAAAAATCCACTTTGAATTCTTACCACCTAATGCAACAATTAATTCTCAAATATACTGTCAGTAATTAGAGCGTTTGAACCAAGCTTTGAGGAAAAAAGACCTGCTCTAGTGAATCGAAAAAGGGTGATGACTCATCAGGACAATGCGCGACCCCACACAGCAAGAATCACGTCACAAAATATCGAAGAACTTGGTTGGGAGAAAATTCCTCATCCACCTTATTCTCCCGATCTTGCTCCTTCAGACTACTATTTGTTTCATAGCTTACAGAATCATTTGGAAGAAACAGCTTTTGTAACACAGGAAGAGGTTAAAACTGACATTTGTGAGTTCTTCGAATCAAAGCCAAAAGAATTTTACAGTAATTGAATTTGTAAGCTTGTTAATAGACGGAAGGAAGTCATAGATAATCAGGGAAAATACATTGTTGATTGAATCTGTAATTAAATGTAACATCTGGTCACTTGTTTTCTTTATTCAAAATTCGGACAGAACTTATGGGATGACCTGATATAAATAAATATTGGCCGATTTTATCATTATCATATTTTCGCATTATATCAGTCACTTAGTTATGTGCCATGCGTAATACATGTTGAGGCTATTTTTTTTTCTGCGGTAGACCAGTTGTCATCCAAGGCCATAGAACACGGTCTGTCCTACTATTTACCCACAGCTCGGGGGTGGCGAGAAGAAGATGATTCCTACCTTTCCCAAGGGTATTAGCACATAATGAATTCGACTGGAATTCGAACTCGGATCTCCAATTCCTCAATCCGAGTGCAGAGGATTTGGGAAGAGTTGGATGATATATCCAGTCAACATGATGGTGGTTGGAATGATCACATGTGATGTAGACATTATACCTTCATTTATCTTCGTACATGGCCTCAGACTCATCACGAAGGCCTACATCATGTACCTTGAGGATGCCGGACTTCCCTCGGTCAAGAGGGTGACAGAGGGAAGAACCTATGTCCGACAACAGGACTCTGCACAATGTCACACAAGAAGGCGAACCCAATTTCTGCGATCACAACACCCCTTACATCTGGCCACTTAACTCGCCAGACTTCACCCCCCCCTGATTATTATTATGTGTGGGTATTATTATTATTATTATTATTATTAGCGTAGTTGAGCGAGAGACAAACAAAACTCCCTGTAACACCGAAGATGAACTGAAGGCAAGGACTATGGCAGCATTCACCAGCTTAGTCAAGGAGACCGTCCAGAAAAATTGCACTAGATTTCGAAGTCGCCCGGAAGCCGTGGTTGAAGACAATGGCGATATTATTAAATAAATATACTCTGTAGTATTTCATTATATTTTTGTGTAATTTTCGTAAATATATCTATTAAAATGAGATTTCAGTGTTATTTTCATTTTTACGTATTTTAGAAAATTTATCAATCGCGACCTGTATAAAGGATGGGATGGTGTTGCTTTGATCTACAAATAAGAAGCTGTGGAGAGCCATGATCAGGCACCTCTTGAAGTGTCAAAAGAATCGTTCACGTGTGCTATATTACAAAATTACAGCCCATGTCCTAAAGCGTGTAATAATTTGTCAATCAATTCTTTACACTAATGAAGTAGTCTTCGAGTCGATTCTCTTAAGTAATGCACTAATATCACCCTCCCTTGTGCATATATTCTTGTGTGAGAAAACACTATCTAAAATGTGTCAATATTTGCTAATCTTACAGTCGTGTGTCTATGTATGTTGATACATGTATGTTTTCGTTGTTTACCCCAGTGCTTGTCAATTACTTAGTCTATTAAATCTCTCGGGAGTTATCTGCTGGCATTTTTTTAAAAGCTATATTAGTCACGTTGGCAAGCGTGATACATTTAGTGACGGGGACATATTACTCTTTTAGAGAAATATATACTTGCCAATGACTCATGCCACACGGGATTTGCAAGTTTTATAATTACACAAGGGTTTCCATAACACCGTTCAAAGAAAACGAAAAGCAAAGTCATCAAAAATTATGCGGCAATGAAGAAATTGCATATTTCATAATTACACCGTGTCGACAGTTGGTGGACGTCAAAATGATTTGGGCCCATTTAGACGAAGCAACTCATCTCACTTCCCGAGTCATTAGTAGGCATACACGTAGTATAATGGATAGAGGCTCAGAATGAGAAATCAGAGACCTGAGTTCGAATTCTATTCGGGTCTGTTACATTCACTTGAGCTTAAATTGGGAAAGCTACGAATTCTTCTCTCCAACCAACAGATCTGTATCTGGAATAATTTTCATTCTTCGTAAAATTGTTCACACAAAAAAAAAACATTCTCACGATAACAATATCGGCTTTAAATAACTCGCAAAGGGTTGATAAGCCGTAACATTAAACAAGTCTGTCAATCAAGAAAGTCAATACCGACAAAAATCTTCAAAGTGTCATCTAAAAGGATTGGTCAAAAAGTAATGCCCGCTTTTATTAAATTGCGAGAGATTTATTGATATTCATAATGGTAATATTAGCCGTTTCTCTATAAGGAAGCATTTGGCATTCATTGACCGAGCAGCCAGGATGCCTTTCGGTTGAGTTTTATAAAATACTAGCAGTAGAGTCCGGCATTGCCCGGGGATGTAACAGTAAGAGATAGATCAAGTATCCACCATCATAAAGAGTATTGTTTAAGGTTGACGGGCACGCATGTCTTAATTATTTTTTTTTTATTTTTTTTACGAATTGGTCAAACCCAAACTCAAACAAAAACATTGTTTTCAATCGTTATGAGTCTATCGATTGAATAGAATTTTATTATAAACAATTGTCTTGTAAATGGAATTTTTAAAGCATAAAGAAAAAAGTGTGCAAGGCAATAAGAAACACTACCTGCCAAAAAAAGTGAAGTTTTGTTGAAATCGGTTGAAAAATGTAGGACATCCGATCCCATATATAAACGAACACACACACATACACAAACAACGTGGGTTTTATAATAAGTATAAACTCGATATGAGTTGTCCTCCTTTCATTCCGCGAAAGCGATGCCTCTTAATCGTGTTTTCAAATTGATTTCTTGCAAAAACAATTGTGTTTTTCCAATTTTTGGCGCTGTCAGAACCACCGCAAGCCAATTTTACGTAGTCCTGTGAAGTTTTGTTGAAATCGGTTGAAAAATGTAGGAAATCCGATCCAATATATAAACGTACACACACACACACACACACACACACACACACACACACACACACACACACACACACACACACACACACACAACCTGGGTTTTATAATAAGTATGATTTCTCTTAAAATATTTTATTTTTTTTTTAGAAAAACGGGTTTTTTTTTCTATCAAGTCCATTCGTTGTCATCGTTCTCTTCAGTACTGAGATTATTTTTCCTAACATTTCATTTGAAATGAGGCAAAATGTTAACATCTCGGTTTATGTCATCATTTACTCTTTCAGTAACATGCGCTATTCATTCTTGTAATTGGTGATGCTGACAGTCCTAACGTATTGTGGTTTTTGTCACAGTTCTTCGTGATTCTATCGCACCAGCCCACAATGTGCAAAGAAGGATTATCTTTGCCAAGATGTTTACTCACTCAAATCCTTTTTTCATTGATCTTAAGAAGCGGTTATATACAGCTGACACTTCAAATATTTCTGAACGGGTTTGTAGTGTCATACAGAATAGATAAAATGGAACACAAAACTCCCAGTTTTTCTAAGTCTAATCCTCAACATTGTTTCTCTAATCATCAGTAAAAAAAAAAGTAATAATTGTTTATCTTTAATTACAACAGGTTTAATCGTAGTCGGCGGTGGCATTATCTCGTATCCAAGAATATAATTACTTCTTTGAGGATTGCTTCCTTTTTGATGATAGCATTGGTGACAAAATTTACCGCCGATGTGTAATTTCATGCACAAGAAGCAAAACCTGCTTCTGTCATTCATTCTCTACGGCCGATTGGATTTGCAAGCGTCGGTTGGCGGTGAATGAAAATCAGAGTAAAAGAAAGTACCAATGGCGTGAATCTGTTTAAGGTGGACCTCAAGGTATCAGGAAGTGACACAAACACCTTGATTCCATGACCTTCTTCTGCGTAACATATAGAATGAGACATGCAGAATCCAGTTATGAAACTGCAACATACGGCCGCTGAGTCTGTTATAATTTCAGGTAGCGCCTTCTGTACCATGTCCGTCGTGCGTAGCCCTCTCCATCCGCTGGTTCAGTCGTTGAGAATTATTTTTTTTTAGTATACAAAGAATAGTCAAATAAAAACAAAAAATTCCGACTTCCATATCTAGTCATCAAGTGTTTTTTTTTTCCCATCTCAATCGCCATATTACACTTTTCATCGCATGTATAGCCACAACGTCGAAGATTCTCGGCTGTTTTCATAACCCTATGAGATTTCCCACCATTACTGTTGTAACGTTTTTGTTCAAAATAGACGAGAATTAGGAAGGCCGTAGTCAGTGAGAGAGTTTCGAGTGAACAAAGAACGAGGTAGAGGAAACAGAGAGAGGTTTACTAAATATTCATACATAGAACGGAAATACTTGGTAAACTAGTTCCTACTCAAATTCTCCTATAATGCGACTACTTCTCATATTTATAAGTAGGAGCAATCCATTATCAGAGTAGAAGGGGATAGCAGGAAGTACGCCGAGTCGTACTCTACAAAACCTTCGATTGTAGTTCTTATTCCTGAATCTTACTAAATATATATATATATTTTTTTTTTTCCACTTGGATTCAATATATATATATATATATATATATATATATATATATATATATATATATATATTAGGTATTGTGGTGGATGCAGTAAGAAAGGTAGGAGTGAATGTGTTGTTTTGGTGATAGGACTATTGTTTGTATGTTTGGGTCCGTGTCTGTGACTAGCTAAGTTTAGAATTAAGACAGAAGAAGACCGTCCTTCCCCAACCCCCTTTTTTGGCCTTGTGCCACATTTTGTACAGTAGTACGAATAAATAACTATATATATACATACATATATATATATATATATATATATATATATATATATATATATATATTTTCCTAACTGATGTGCTGATACCATATCATCTGTAGTTATGGTAGCCACGGGTAGCGAAATGTGTCCCAGGAGTTCGAATGCCAGTGCCGTCGATCAGGGTGAGTTTTTCTTACAATCTCTACGCCGTAGGTGGTTCATATGTCTCTTGTGCCGACCACTTTGATTTTGACCCAAATAGATTACTCAATTACCCAATTCACCGAAATATCACACCCCCACCGGCATTACGACTGTTTTCATGGCTGGTATTTCTTTAAATGTCGCCATTTTCTTTTATTCCCTTGTAATTCAGGCAACAATTTAAAGAATATAGTAGTTATTTTTATTCTTGAGAATATTAACTCGACCGGGGATTTCCTCGACGTATGTCTGTCAGTAGAACAATAGAAAATGCTGTTAAATTTCCACGACCGGGAATTAAATAGATAAACTCATGTGATAAAACCCCGATGGATTAACCGAGATTTAGTAAGTCGGTAGATATAGAGAGTACTGAATGAACTGGAGAGTAGGTAGAGGAAAGAAAGAAGACGGTAAGTAAATACTCATAAAGAGAACGGAAATACTGATATTTATTGTATATAAAAATACACAATTTAGGCACAAAGGGGGAATGGGTTGAGGCTAGTCTTCATTTACTATCTTATAGTGATTTTCCAAGCGTAGCTCAGATGTGGCACAAAGCCGAAAGTATAGGACACCCAGTGAGGATCGAACTCATTACTCAGTCATAGTTGTTCTAGCGAGGCAAGCTTGCTAACCATTACACCACCTCAATGTGTCCCAATGGGAAATGGGAAAGTATAAAATAAAATACGGACATGGGGGAAAGGAAAACCCTGACCCAGCCGAGATAAAGGTAAGCCAAAAACAAACTTTGGGAGGTTGGGATCATAACCAAAGAAAAAGCCGGGAACAGGATGTGAACGACACTTACATTAACTAGGTACACAAGTAGGGTGTCTTCTAACCAGGGAAGGGATCCTCAGGAAACCGCCCCGATGTGACAGAAAGACCTAAAAAAGATTATCAAGGATGGCCTCGTTTACGCGAACCAGGCTTGCCTCAGTAACCCACCTTTCGTTGAAATCTGTCGAAATCAATCGCTTTCTATCAGTTCTAATCTTCATCTCGAGTCGATGCTCAAAGAATCGGATTAGATCCGGATGAGAAAGACAGTTACCTCGCAAGACCTCCTCCTAACGCGTCGTCCAAATCACCATTCGGGTCGTGGCCAGCAGCGATATAAACACCATTCGTTTCACCTCAGAATGCGAGGGCGACATATTGTCACACGCATATGCATGATCAATAAGCACGAGCTTTTCGGGAGCGATACGAGACGTCAACTCGACTGGTTCCATAGACGGCAGAGAACGGAAATACTTCTATCAATCAAATACTACTCAAATCCTTCTCTAATGTGGCTACATACCATATTTATAAGTAGTCGCAATCCATTGTTACAATAGTAGAAAGTACGCCGAGTCCTACTATTCAAAACTGGGGAGCCGTTTTTGGAATGCCTCCCCAAAGAAACGTATAGAGAATGAGTAAGATTAGTTGAGTATTAGCGTGTAACCGATTTAACAGGTTTGTACGAATGGATAGTTGACCAGTAACAAAAAGAGACGATAACATTATAAAGATTACTTAGGAAAACAATGGAAGTAGTGGAGTACCTGAACGTTGTTTGCACATAGAAGATGATTATTATGGAAGACCCTTAAAATAAAATCCGAACTTAGACTGAATGATTGATTCGTTTCCTACTGTGACGTCGCTTGGTCCAGGGTTGATCCTGGTCGCGGCGCCGATTGTGACGTCGCCCCCACTGGTCGCAGCGTCGACTCTGTCGTTCGATCTCGTTCGCGGCTCCAGTTGTGACGTCACGTGGCTGCCCAAGGGTCTGATATCCTGGTCACGGACAGCACCAGTTGTGACGTTTTTGCCGCGGCGTCATCTGTTCGCTCCTCGCTGCTCCAAGTGTGACGCTCCAACCCTTTGGTTAGATGATTACCAGCCTCGCCGTTCCCAACTCGCTTCCAACGCCTGGTTACTAGGGTAACTGCACTGATCTCCGGTCTGCCTACCCACGTTGTGATTAGATCTGAGACAGACGGGATCAAACAGGGATTGGGGCCGTACGCAAGCATGGTTCGACGGGGTGGAAACACACAAGTAAAAGAAAAACTCACGAGGCCAAAAATTACTGATATAAAAAGGGTAACAACCTTTTATATCTAAATGTTCGTTACATAAAAATTATTCCTACTTCCCGACCCGTTTTGTGGACTGTGGCACCAAGCTTCTACCATACAACTTAAAGACTTCGAGTTGCCTACTCTCTAGAAATTTGCATGTCGGGGTGTGGTTTGTTTCGACACTGGGCGCTGATCTCTACTAGTCGTTCACGGCTGATTCTTCTCGTTGTCAGTGCGCGAATCGACTTCTTCTCTTCGGCTTGAGTTGGACGAGCTTATTCACTTCGGCTTGAGTTGGACGAATTTCTTCACTTCGATTTGGGTTGGACGAATTTCTATTCTTAGGTTTGGTTTGGACGAATTTATTCACTTCGACTTGTCTTGGATGAATTTCTCTTCATAGGCTTGGTGTGATTCCAACTCCAACTGCAACTTCTTCTCGCCAAGGTCCGAACTCTTTCCTCTGCCGTCCGGGGCTGAACTGATTTCTGCCTGTTTGGCCTGCAATTCCAACTTAACTTCTCATCGACTTTCGGGCAATCTTCTTCACTTCGACTTGGGCTGGACGAATTTCTTCACTCCGGATTCTCTTGCCCGCAAAGGGGCGAATGAACCGGGTCTGACGCCCGCGTTCAAGCTCCCTCGCTGTCCACGGCGTAGCTGCAACTCATTTCTGTCGATTGGGGTCCTGCTTTTATTGACGCCGCAACAAACTGGGGTGGGTCTGTCGGCGCCAGGGTTTTCTTGATAATTCCAAAAGTCGCATTATTTCTGATTTCCCATTATCGCTCTTACTTTCACCCCTACTTCCTCACAGTGCCTCTGGAGGGGAGGCGCATACCCATTTCTCCTGGTCTCTCGTATGTCAGGTGACCGTTTTCGACCAATGGGTCCTGGTCGAGCGTCCTTTTCCTTTCGTCGCACATCACGTGATCGCTCTCGGCTAATGAGATTCTGGTCGGGCGTCTCTTTCTCCCTCGTGACGTCTCCAATCGGGCGTGGCCAACCCGGGGCTTTGTTCTGGGGAAGAAACACCTTGCTAAAAAAAAACAAAACAAAATCCAATTTGGCCTTTTTCGCACGCACGAAAATGACAATCTCGGCTTTCCTCACATTTCGCCTTTGTCAAAACAACCCGCCGCTAATTAGATGTGACTTCAGGAAGAATTTTTCTCGTCCTGCTGGCGCTCTCTGTGAGCTAAAACAATTGCTTTCACCTCTTTTCTTTCACTCAGGCCTGTTAATAAAATCTTAATTATCTGAATTGAAAATATCTTCACCTATCATCGTGGGGGTTCTTATCTTCAACTCTAGAGCTGGTCAAGATCTGTATACAATTCCAGCGGTCACCTCTCATCTCAATGACACCCTTTTTCGATTGTCACTTATTAATATTTCTTTTTCCATTGTTCTAAAAATCCCATTTCTCCAACCAAATTGACAAGGAACTCTCACATTCCGCGGACACGAAAGTAGGTCAGGCGTTCTGACCGATATCTGGTATTTTATCAATCGTCCGTCTTGATATCATGTCTTTTTCCCTTTCTTTCTCTAAACTCTATTCTTTCAAATAACAATTTCTATTGTTCGTGAATTTCGGTCAGGCGCGTTGGCCTAGATATCTCTTGACACCTGTTTTCGCTTATGACCGGGTTTTGTATTATCTATTTCTCCTTCTCTTTTCCCTTCTTTCCCTCTTTTTTTTTCTTCTTCTTCCCTTCGGATCGCCTAAATACAATTAGAGAATTATTCTCAAAACTCAATTATTCTTCGTCTAAATAACTAACAACTGGTTAATAAACCGAATAAAAATTAAATCATATTTCTATGAATATCTCTTTTTAGTCTTTCTAATAATGCAGGGTGCCACACTACGGCTTATCAACCCTTTGCGCGTTAATTAGAGTCAGCAAATATTTTTAGATTGCAAGGACTTTTTTGAGATAATGAATATTTAGTGATACAAATCTTACTAATTAACCCATAGGTATGGGGAGAAGGGGTAGATTCACACCTTTCGCAAGAATATTTGTGCGTAAGGGAATATAAATAACCCAACGAGAATTGAAACTCGATTTCACAATTTCGGGCCATTATCTATTACCCCACCTTGCAATATTTGGTATTCCGAAGTGGTCACCCATCTAGGTACTGACCAGGCTCGACGTTGCTTAACTTTGCTGATCGTATGGAAACCGCTGTTTCAGTATGATGTGAGCGTAAGCCACAAACATAGAAATATTGTTCAGAAGCTCAGGGTTTCCAACGTGTTCGATTTGCTTGTCGAAGATGTTTTTCAAAGTTTTTTCTGGGAGTATTTTTCTATAAATATCTTGTTACTTTCTACAAGCTTCTTCGTAATTATTATTAATATTTGAATTTCCATCAGGTCACGTGCAAATTTTATTTTAAAATCTTCAAAACAACCCCCCCTGGACTACTATATAATTGAACATTTTACTGAAAAACGTTTGAAATAGAAGTGGTTGAAATTAAAACTCCAAAAAAAAAAAAAGAAAAATTATCTTTCAAGTTATTTTCTCTTTGTTTTGCTTTGAAATCTCCAAAACAACACATGAATTTCTTTGTCTCTCCGACTTTTACAATAAAAGAATCTTTTTTTCAACATGCGTGATTCTTAAGTGAAAAATAAAAACATAACTTTATTTTAAAGTTACTTTCCCTTCCAAATGCTAAAAACAACAATAGAAAATTTTAAAATGCGTTTTAAAAAAAAAAATCTGACAAAGCTTTGAAGTTTTAGTTATAGTTTTAATTTTAGGATAATGGATTACATTTAATCGCAAAAAAAAAATGTTTTTGAGTACTTGAAATCAATAGCAGAATGATTTTAAAAATATGTTTACATTTTATCAGAAAAAAATATGGATTCGTCCCCGATGAAAGGTTTGTCAACACAAATCTTAATCTTTTAGAAATAAAATATACTTTCTAAAAAAGTTTTCTAAAATATGTGTGTCAAATATTTAATCTGGAGTAAAATATTTATACTATCTAAAATATTATATAAATTATTGACATCATCTACAAGAATTAAGGAATATACGTAAATTAAAGCCCTTTAATTAACTTTAAAAAAGTTTTACAATTTTGAAATGAAGTTTGCCAATTATAAAGACACTTATTGAAATATGCATGACACACAACACAGGATTTTTCTCTCGTCGTTCGAAAGGCTAAAGCTAAGTAGGAAAGACATGTGACTGAGCTAAATTCTTAATTACGTCACATATTATCTTCCATATTTGGAAAAAAATCCAAATACAATTTCGGCCTTCTTCAGGTGGTTGGAATGTCGAACTGAACCCTTTATTTCGCTCACTGGGGTAGACTATTCTAGTTCCACGTGCCATGTTTGATGGATGTCAGTTATCAGTTATCTCCTGTTAATTTCCCTCTGAAAGTTCTCCACTGCCTTAACCAGGTATTGAACTCACACTCTTTCGGTCCTGTCACTGGATCTAACCAACGCCTTTATCCACTGTATCAAGGACACGTGGCACAGGGGATAAAGGCGTTTACCCCAGTGAGTGAAATAAAGGGTTCAGTTCGACATTCCAACCACCTGAAGAAGGCCGGAGCGTACAACGGCTGAAACGTTGTGATAAATATGGCGACAAAGATGAAGACAACAGTCCGAATAATGTAAATAATGTAGAAGGCTGCCTATAATATATTTTATTTGGAACGGTAATTAAGATTTTAAGATTAGAAAATATTTTATTTTTATTGATTTTTTTTTTTTTTTTTAAGATTCAAGGTAGATTTGCTTCGGACATGTTACTTAAAATGGTTTCCCCTGCATAATTTTTGGTGTAAAAATTTAATTAAATTATATGCGGAGAAAGAAACAAACTTAAAATATTACTGCAAAATATATCTATAAACCTTTAAACATAATCTAATTTATTAACTTCCAACAATTTCTTCATAATCTGATTAAATCAAATTTTGAGGAAGATTTCTTAATTCAAGTTATTTTGCGAATTTTCCGTTCCATGTTTACACAAGACAAAGATAATTTTTAACGAAATATTTTCGGTACTTATTTACATATAAAAATCCTCCAATTTGCTATTTGAAAAAAAAAATGATTCTTCCTTAAAAGAACAACATTTGGTTAGCTAAATAACTCAATAAACCACACTGATAGGTAAATAGTTTCAAATATATAATTTGAAGTGTATTTGAAATGCATTTAAGGGTGTAAGGATACAGAAGGCGCTTACCGAACTTTGGTGGAGATAAGTCACGTGCATCACATGACAGGCGCTTAGTGACTTCACTGCATACAGTGAGCAAAGCGGCAGTCAAATACAGTTTTGTTTCCAGCAACTAAACGGTAAGGTTGCTTTCTTTTAATGTTCCAGAGACTAAATCTGCCTCCCCAGCAACTTACAAGTCCATGGTGCCATTTCCCTTTGGGGATACATCTTTGCCAGATATAGGAAGCAACTCCAGCACGAAGACCTTTATTAAGAAAAATCCAAGATACGTTATTTCCCGTGCGTGAAATATGTCCTTGCATGGGGTATAGATGAATCCGGTCCGTTTGATTCTGGAGTGCTAAAAATGGCTTCTCCAAACACAGGAATATCATTACATTATACGTAAGATGTTTCGTTTTTGTTTCTCCTTACACTCTGCTTTACTATGTAGATATATGTGATACATTATTCTCCGCGTGGGACACACATGTATTAATGGGAGAAGAAATCTTTATTCCATGTGTGGCACCCTGCATTATTAGAAAACTGAAAAGAGATATTCACAGAAATATGATTTATTTTTATTCGGTTTATTAACCAGTTAATAGTTATTTAGAGACGAAGAATAATTGAGTTTTGAGAATAATTCCCTAACTGTATTTAGGCGATCCGAAGAAAAGAAGAAGGAAGAAAAAAGAAAGAAAGAAAGAAAAAGAGAAGGAGAAATAGATAGTACAAAACCCGGTCATAAGAAAACTAAAACAACACAGGTGTCAAAAGATATCTAGGCCAAAGTACCTGACCGAAATTCACGAAAAATAGAAATTGTTATTTGAAAGAATAGAGTTTAGAAATAATAAAAAGAATGAAAGGGAAGAGACATGATAACAAGACGGGCCGCGAGCGGATAGACACACGCTCGCCCGGCACATATCAAATGTCAAAATTATCAGGTCAAGCACTTGATCTAATTCCGTGTCCGCGTAGGATGGAAGTTTGTTAAAGTTGGCTGAAGTAATAAGTTTTTTAGAACAATGGAAAAAAATATTAATAAGTGACAAACGCAAAGGGTATCATTGAGATGAGAGGTGACCGCTGGGAAATGTGTACAAAAACAAAACATTGGTACACAAACCCTGACCAGCTCTAGAGTTGAAGATAAGGACCACCCAAAATGATGAGTGGAAGATATTTTCAATTCAGATAATTAAGATTTTGTTAAACAGGCCTGAGCGAAAGAAAGAGGTGAAAGCAATTGTTTTAGGCGCCGACAAGGCGGAGAAATTCTTTCTTTAAGTCGCATCTAATTAGAGGCAGGCTGTTTTGACAAGGGCCAAATATGAAGGAAACCGAAATCGTCATTTTCGTGAGAAAAAGCCAATTTGGATTTTGTTTTTTTTAGCAAGGTGTTTCTTCCCCAGAACAAAGCCCCGGATTGACCACGCCCGATTAGAGACGTCACGAAGGAAGGAGGGAAGATACCGACCAGAGTCTCATTAGCCGAGGGCAGTCACATGATACATGAGGGAGGAGGAAAGACGCTCGAGAGCGGTCACCTGACATACGAGAGACCAGGGGAAACGGGTATGCGCCTCCCCCCCAGAAGCACTGTAAGGAAGTAGGAGTGAAAGTAAGAGCGATAATGGGAAATCAGAAATAATGCGACTTTTGGAATTATCAAGAAAACCCTGGCGCCGACAGACCCACCCCAGTTTGTTGCGGCGTCAATAAAAGCAGGACCCCAATCGACAGAAATCAGTTGCGGGGCGGACGGCAAGAGAAGTTGCAGCTGGACCGCGGACAGCGAGGGAGCTTGAACGCGGGCGTCGGGCCCGGTTCATTCGCCCCCTTGCGGGCAAGAGAATCCGGAGTGAAGAAATTCGTCCAGCCCAAGCCGAAGTGAAGAAGATTGCCCGAGAGCCTAAGAAGAGTTGGAGCTGCAGCCCGAAAGTCGATGAGAAGTTAAAGTTCAGCCCCGGACGGCAGAGAGAAGAGTTCGGACCTTGACGAGAAGAGTTCGGACCTTGACGAGAAGAGTTGCAGGGCGGACGAAGAAGAAGTTACTTGCAGTTGCGCCTAGAAGAAGTTGAAATCAAACCAAGCCTAAGGATAGAAATTCGTCCAACTCAAGCCGAAGTGAATAAGCTCGTCCAACCAAGCCGAAGAGAAGAAGTCAATTCGCGCACTGACGGCGAGAAGAATCAGCCGTGAACGACTGGTAGAGATCAGCGCCCAGTGTCGAAACCAAACCACACCCCGACATGCAAATTTCTAGAGAGTAGGCAACTCGAAGTCTTTAAGTTGTATGGTAGAAGCTTGTGCCACAGTCCACAAAACGGGTCGGGAAGTAGGAATAATTTTTATGTAACGAACATTTAGATATAAAAGGTTGTTACCCTTTTTTATCAGTAATTTTTGGCCTCGTGAGTTTTTCTTTTACTTGTGTGTTATCACCCCCGTTGAACCCAGCTGGCATACGGCCCCAACCCCTGTTTGATCCCGTCTGTCTAAGATCTAATCACAACGTGGGTAGGCAGACCGGAGATCAGTGCAGTTACCCTAGTAACCAGGCGTTGGAAGCGAGTTGGGAACGGCGAGGCTGGTAATCATCTAACCAAAGGGTTAGAACGTCACACTTGGAGCCGCGAACGAGATCGAACGACAGAGTCGACGCTGCGACCAGGGGTGGCGACGTCACAGTTAGTACCGTGACTAAAGGATCGACCCTTGGGCAGCCACGTGACGTCACAATGGCAACCTCACATATAACTGTTGATCACGTCGCGATTTTATTTAGCTGACGCGATCTTATTTACCGCCGTTAACTGTTGATCACGTCGCAACATGAATATGCAAACAAATATGAAATGTTGATTTCTCAGTAGGTAAAGGATTATTGGATGTGGCGTGTGCTATGAACGCGAAAGGAGAAATTAAAAATAGAATATTATGAGACTATTGGGGATAGATAACAATTGACCCATGACATGATGTTAGTGTTTGTTGAAGCATTTACACAGGATTTAGGATAACAAGCTAGCGATTATTTGGAAGAAACATATAGAGTTCAACAACCTCCTTACCATTGGTTGGTTGGTTGTTTTGTTTTGTTTTATGGCATATCAAAACCTCAGTGGGTCATTTAATGCCAACAAAATTTTGAAATAGATTCATAGCGATAGTTTGATTTGGTTTGGTTTGTTTTACGGCATATCAGCCTCAATGGGTTATATAATGCCGACAAAATTTTTATTGCAGCTAATATTTTGTTTTGTCAAAAATCTATTTCTGGTATTATTTTCCTTCTAAAATTTATTGCTGGTAATAATTTTTTGTAAAAAGTATTCCTGATAATATTGTTTACTCAAAAATGTATAGCTGGTAATATTTTTTTTTCAAAAATGTATTGTTAGTGATTTTTATTTTTTTCAAAAACATATTGTTGGTAATATTATTTTTTTTCAAAAATGTATTGCTGGTAATAGTTTTTATTTTTTTCTACAAAAATTTATTGCTGGTAATAGCATTTTTCTTCAAAAATTTATTACTGGTAATAATTTTTTACAAAGTATTTCTGGTATTAAAACATATTTTTTCCCTTTCATAGTGTTTTACCAAGTTTCAGGGTTAACCATTTGCCCATAGCTGGGACCCTAACGGGTGCTACCACCCCGGGTCAGGGTGGACAAGGTAACACCAGCAATTGAGGTGGTTCCACGTTCCTCAAAACCAACTGAGCAAAAGCCTTGCTGCTGGACGTAGTTTATTGTCTTACCCCTGACGCGGATGGAGTTTATCATCTTACCCAGGACGGTTTTTACCATTGGAATACATAGGGAAGAAGGGTGATTCACACCTGTGAACACAGGAATGTGGGCCTTCACTGTAAAACTCTGAAATGGTGCCACTAAAAACAGAGATCTTTAATAGTTTGGCTTTGGAACCAAGTTCTTCCGCAGTTGAGCCACCCGGGTACGATCAGAGGAAGGAACAGTTGCTAAGTTCTGGTTATCTAAATTGTTTGAGGTGAACCTATAAACCGTTGTATCATCCGCATAGTTATTCAGTATTCACTAAAGATCGGAATATGTCCTTAGGCCGAACAGTAATACAGAAAGCTTAAAAACGCGAGGAAGTTTTGCTCCGACCTTACACAATATTTGTATGCACATTGCAAAGATGCGTTTACATCCAGACGATTATTTATCTACGCAAATAGCCATCTACAGACAGATTTAACGTATACACAACCAATGATCATTTATATATATATATAAAACCGTCGATATTTGTTTTGTATGTTGTCATGTCGCTGGCCAAAAGGCTTGACACTGTAGCTGAAAATTAGTCAATAAGAACAACTTGACTGGAGGATGAATATGGGATATTTGGCGTTGACCTCCCAGGCACTTAGGTCTTGTCAAATATCAATTTATGGTCGAAACTCTTTCCGGTAAATCTGTGTAAAGAGAGAAGAAAAAAAAAGTTTTCTGCAACATTGCTTAAACTGAAAGCAGCGAAATTGCCGATTTCTTTGTAAACATAAAAATACAATGATGGTTGGTTTGGACCAAAAGTTTATCCTCACAGATATGCAGGTAGAATAATGGCTAGAGACTTAGAAAGAGTAGGACGGCGAGCTGAATTCAAATTCTGGTCGTGATCGATTAATTCACTTTCGCACCGGTTCATAAATGGGTTAACTAGCAAGGCCGAAGCCAGCTATGATTTAACTAGCAAGACCGAATGAATTTTCTGTCGCTCGTTGGCAATAGAGTCCCTGTGCGCGCGCATGTGTGTGTGAATGTGGTGAGATAGCGGTTTGAATTGAGAAATCGGTTAGCCAAGTTCAAATTCGGGCCAAGATCGTTGCATTCGATTTCGCACACATATCCGCGAAAAAAGGTATGAAGGCATCTGTTATCATATCGAATAAATAGCAGGGGAAAATCGACCCTCTAGCCGTGGTTGGCTTTAAAACCGTATGTGTCATTGGCGGGATACATACTTGAAATGCAACAAATGTCTACTCAGCATGGATGCTGCATAAACCACACGTTGGCTCTGTTGAAGATGCACAAATGGGCTAAGTTAGATGGGTGAGCTCGGAAACGAAACAGAATGATAGAATTCGAACTCCAAATAAGCTAATGTACTTGGGAAATGGTTTGGATAAGAACAAAACAACACAAACGATATTCAAGAAAGCTCTTAAAGAATAAAAACCCACTCATATATATATATATATATATATATATATATATATATATATATATATATATATATGATTATTATTTATAAAAATTATAACATAAGTATGTTATAAAATCACTACAAAAATAGCCATTTTGTTTCTCGGTGTCTTATCAAGTGATGATGTTGAAGATAAAATAAATGGTTTTAAAAAGTTTCAGATTAATTAACGATCCTACACTAGGGGGAAACATTGTTACAAAAGCTAGAATAACCAATCAAAAACCAAGTATAGAAAGATTCAAAAGCTTGACAACGAAATCATGTTATAATAGCTATTCAGATCTTTAAAATACGTGTAATATTAAAAATAATTTATACTAACCAATAATTATTTTGGTAATTTTATTTCACTTTTAAATGAGTATATGAATTGTTTTATGTACGTGTTTATGTAGTTTTAGAAATGTTTTCTTTAGTCCTGGAAAGAAAAAAAAACATATATGAATACTTAATAAAATATATAAGAACAAACTCAACCACTGCATCTTGTCATCGTTTTCAATGAAACTTGCATGAAAGAGGGATTACTGCCCAAATACACAATACACACACACACATACACACGTGTAGGTGTGTTGGGAATCTCGACGTGGTGTAATGGTTAGAAAGCTTGTCTTCCTAGATTAATTACGACTGAGTAGTGTGTTCGATCCTCACTGGGGACCCCATACTTTCAGCCTTGTGCCACATCTAAGGCGGGCTTAGAAAATCACTGTGTGTGCATGAATTTATTTTTGAGGTAACATTCTTGGCAAAAATGCATCTTATCGGCCGTCAATTAAGGTATTTATTGATTATATTGTTGCTATTGATTTTTAAGTATCACCTGTTTTGCGCACCGCATTCCACTTCTTTGTTCCAGTGCTTGCTCTCCTGTTGATACCGTAGAATTCAGGTGACAATTCCCAGTTTATTACTGTATTTGAAAAAAACGTTTTGTAGGTTCGACGGGTGATTATACAAATTGGACAATACTTTCTGTATAGAGCACTTAGCGCGCTTTCTTCTTTTTACGGGTCTCTTGCCGACTTGTAAAATAGAGAAGTCCATTGAAGCCCAGCGTGGGCGAAGAAAAGACACTTTCGTAAATCTACAACTGAGAAAAAATGGCGTTTCTATCGTCAGATATAAATCGAATGCACGTGGGAAGTTAAAAAAAAAAAGAGAGGCTTTTATGATACAACTCTTTACAGATGAAAATATTACAAAATAAAGTCGCAAATATATAAAATTCATGCTATACAAATAATGGTGTTAATGTATGATTATATAAGGCGTGTTTTATTGGCTAAATATTTATAGAGTTAATAGATAAGTATGCACCCCCGCCGGTCAGGGTCAGATGAATTTATTGGATTTATTAAAAAGATATACTCTACAGAAAAAATAAAAATGTTAAATGCTCGTATGGGAAATCGTCAGTGTTATTGCCAATACATCGATCACATTTTTGTATTTGTGATATTGAGAAGTCGTAGCTTATTCACGGATTATTGAATGAATTGAGTTCAGAATTAGTGTTTCCATGTAAAAAAATAATCAATGCAGTATTACTTTTTCTTGGTATACTTGTACATCAATCAGACAGTTTTTTTTAGACAAAAGCCTACTTTTTTCTTGATTATACACTTATTACGATACTATTTGTCCAAATTAATGAAAATGAATTTGATTAAGTCTTTGGTTCATGGAGACCTAATTAAATGTTCCAAAACCAAATTACATTCAGAAATTGAGTTTATTACGAAGGTTTTAATAGAAAATGGCTACCCTCTTGATCTTGAACAATCAATCGTGCGTGCTAAAATTCCACAGGTTAATAAACCCACATTGCATGGTCTGGAAAAGTATCATCAATTTGTGATTACCGTAGATTATGTATCTTTATCAATTTTCGTCCAATCAACGGCCTGTTTACACTGCAAAACCTATGGTGGAATCCATTCACGGAGATGTTCTGCATCCTCCCATCATTTCAGTTCAGAGATCTATAATTACAAATGTCAGTGTAATGATGAATATATTGGAAGAATTAATAAGAGGTTGGAGACCAGGATTGAACAATACGTACCCATTAAGATTCGTTGAGGGCCATATGAAATTACGCATACGGATCTTAATACTTCCGGTTTCGAGAAGCAGAATAATGATATGATTTGTGACACATCTTACACTAGGGATCTTTTCTCAATAGGACCGAGCCTATTCAGATTATTTTCTGAAAAATATTGTAACCATATATATTAAGTCTAAACAGCCTTCTCACTGTAACCAGTAGGGATGGCTGCTGATGAACTAGTAGTTATTTCTATACCCCGTTTTAAGTCGTTGTGTACATGTGTACAAATTTGTTTTTATTGTCTATTTGCTCTGTAGAACGAGGAACCATTTATGCTATGTTATTATATATATATATATATATATATATATATATATATATATATATATATATATATATATATATATATATATATAAAAGGCTTAAACACTAATATTCCATGGTCATAATTTATTCCATTGGAATCGTAAATTTTAAGTATGATGAGGAGGGAGATGAAACCTTATACTTACACTTTTTCTAAATTCTGTTGTTTTTTTTCTGCTTTCATTTTGAATTTGTAGGTCTGATGAATTAGATTGTATTTACGATTCCAATGGAATAAATTATGACCATGGAAAATTAGTGTTTAAGCCTTTTTATTATATCCTTACTCTGTCCTAGACATTGAGTTCTACCTGGATTCTTCCTCTTGGAAAATTTATTTCTGAAAATATACATGTATGGGTATTTTTTTATATATATTTTGCATATGTATGTATATTTTCCACTAATATTATCTATCTATCTATCTATCTATCTATCTATCTATCTATCTATCTATCTATCTATATATATATATATATATATATATATATATATATATATATATATACTTTTACAACGACTGCTATATATATCGTGGTAAGAGTTTCCTTCGGTAATGTACGTTAGTCTTTAGTCAAAAAGTGTAAATATATATATATATATATATATATATATATATATATATATATATATATATATATATATATATATATATGAATATATATTTAAAAGTATATACATACATACATATATATATATATATATATATATATATATATATATATATATATATATATATATATATATATATATATATATATATATATATATTTGGTTGATAGATGTGATGATATTGAGCGCTTTTATTAAGTACTGCGTATATAATATATAAATAATTATACATATATATATTTATTTATATTTATATACACTTTTCACACACACACACACACACACACACACACACATATATATATATATATATATATATATATATATATATAATTTTAAAACGTTTGCTTTGTAAAGACTAACGTACATTTCTGTAGGAAAGTCTTATCATGATTTAAATTATAGTAAATTTCTAATATAGGCGGATATTTTTACACGCCCATTTTTGGAGGTTGTCCATTTATTGCCAACGTTCCTACCAAACCCTTTCTAAAATATGATAATTATGTGTGAAAATTGCTAAAGTGTGGACAAAGTTTCAACTAAAGATAGCACAATAAAAAGCAGAACTTATAAATTGGCAATTATTAGAAATTTACTAAACGTTTAAAATTGCCTAAGACTATCCAATGGTACTCTATACACTTGTAAATCAATAAAAATTAATATTTCTTAATTTTAACTATTACCGTTGTATGTAAGTCAATAAACACGGCACTTGTTTCATTTAAAGAGTAAGTTTATATATATATATATATATATATATATATATATATATATATATATATATAATGCAGCTTAATTAATATGGCAAAATAGACATTCAAAGGATAAATCACTAAAGGTAATGTAATTAATGGCGAACTCAATTCGCTAACAGATTAAGTAAGCATTAACTCACTGATCACTCGTTGAAGGACAGAATCCTTGCTTTTATTAATTGTGCAATGAATTAGATGTTCGGTCCCTATTGCTTGCAACTACTTTCGGTAAAACATTTACTATCCTCAGGCATAGATGTTATTTTTTCTCAATTTCAGGTAATTTCGGGTAATATTCCAAGACTAAAATGAATGTGATACTTGTCGAAAGATGTTTTATAAACGAAATTTATGCTATTATTAACAGTCAAGGAATTTTTTGAACGGACATTAATGCGACGCTAAATTTTTGAATATTGTCGTAATGTAGTAATAACAATTTCTATTATTGTAAGTGTTTTACCGCTGACGTGACATGAACATTTGGTTCAATAATTAGAGCAATGTCTAAGAAGATTTCAGAAATTTATTTTTACTGCAGATCAAACCATTTTTAAATTAATAAATAATGCAGCTTAATTAAAATTATATAATAATAATAATAATAATAATAATAATAATAATAATAATACAATACATTCTTTAACAAAATATCTTTCAACAAGTATCACAAATAATTTAGAAAATTAAATATAGGAGATCAACCGATCACGCTACCTTGGTTTCAAATTTTCGGTATCTTCAGGCGATCCGGGATAAATAATTTTCTAAAACTATATTATTTAAAAATAAAGAAATAAACGGTCAACATATAGCGTAATAGAATGAGTGTGGAAAAGCAAGGGTATTGAAATTGTATCGGAGGAGAGAGTATTTGAAATTCACATGCTTTCATCCTTGTTTGAACGAACTGAAAAGAAACTTATTTTATGTG
>CAHIKZ030002512.1:1320000-1355000 GCA_903632075.3 Acanthosepion pharaonis
TTATTGATTATTGTCATGGGTCCTTACCTATAACTACAGAATGAACTCTTCCTAACACTATGTATAATACGCTTCTCAAGAGAAAAGGACGAATCAAGCCGATCTTTTCGACTTGACGGTCGAACTCTCTGCTTTTGAGCAGAAAGGAACCCGGACGAGGTTCCACCGAAGGGCAGAATCTCGTTCGGGGTGAATGACCTACCCTGATCTCGTTTTTACGAGTCATACGGGCATATTTTTGGCTGAGCCTACGGGCTCAGGAAACCCACGATAAAATGACCTTGTGTCGCATGCAACCCTCGTGGGGGTGGCTAGATACTGAATCAAGCCGATCTTTTCGGCTTGACGGTCGAACTCTCTGCTTTTCAGCAGAAAGGAACCCGGACGAGGTTCCGCCGAAGGGCAGAATCTCGTTCGGGGGTGAATGACCTACCCTATCTCGTTTTTACGAGTTATACGGGCATATTTTTTGGCTGAGCCTACGGGCTCAGGAAACCCACGATAAAAATGACCTTGTGTCGCATGCAACCCTCGTGGGGGTGGCTAGATACTGAATCAAGCCGAGCTTCTCGACTTGACGGTCGAACTCTGCTTTTCAGCAGAAAGGAACCCGGACGAGGTTCCGCCGAAGGGCAGAATCTCGTTCGGGGTGAATGACTCACCCTGATCTCGTTTTTACGAGTCATACGGGCATATTTTTTGGCTGAGCCTACGGGCTCAGGAAACCCACGATAAAAATGACCTTGTGTCGCATGCAACCCTCGTGGGGGGGTGGCTAGATACCGAACCAAGCCGAGCTTTATCGGCTTGACGGTCGAACTCTCTGCCTCTGAGCAGAGAGGAACCCGGAAGAGGCTCCGCCGAAGGGCAGAGTCTCGTTCGGGGAGGTTGACCACCCCGATCTCGTTTATACGGGTTATACGGGCATTTTTTGGCCGAGCCTACGGGCTCGTGAAACCCACGATAAACTCGGCCTTGTGCCACATGCAACCCTCGTGGGGGGGGGGCTAGATACCGAATCAAGCCGAGCTTCTCGGCTTGACGTTCGAATACTCTGCCTCTGAGCAGAGAGGAACCCGGATGATGTTCCGCCGAAGGGCAGAGTCTCGTTCGGGGAGGTTGATCAACCCGATCCTGTTTTTTACGGGTTCTACGGCATTATTTGACCGAGGCTACAGGCTCGGGAAACCCACGTTAAACTCGGCCTTGTGCCACATGCAATCCTCGTGGGGGTGGCTAGATAACGAATCGAGTCGAGCCGATAGTAGTTCCTCCAAACCAGACTGACAGTCATACTAACACCTTCCACCTTTTGTATTATTATTTCGTGTAATAAACCTTCGTTATTTCTACTCTTGTGTTCCTGTTGTTCTTCTTTGGTCCTAACGTGGACCATAACAATTATATATTTATCATACTATCAGTATAACAACAAACATATGTTATTTTAATAACCACAAAAAATGGTCGAGTAATATCTTCCTTGGTATTCACTAAATTCTTCCCATTATCTGTTCTTCAATATTTACAAAATTGCGTTAATGAAGCAAAGAATTAAAATGCCTGCACGTGTCCAGAGAGAAGCTAGATCTAACGTATGTAGAGAAAACTAAAAATCTTCTGGGTAGGTGGAATTCTTGAAGTAGTCTAAAAAATAGCAACAAAAGGGAATATATTTAAAATTTATGAAAAAAATATCTAATCAATACAATCAAACGTTTTTATTGAAAAAAAAAATCATTCTTTTGTGGCTTCTGAAGTAGGACAGAGCTCAAATAATAATTGCAGTATGGTGTCGAGATAGAATTTCTGACTGATGAGTAATTAATTTTACTAAGTGTCCGGTTAATGCGTTTTCATGATGGGTACTGTATCGTGTCGGTCAGGCACCGTCTGACATTGAATGCTGTTTGTCTCCAAACGGTCAATGAGCTTTGAAATAGAACCCAGACGGAAATGTGCAAGCGGGCGATCACCTGACAACGCTTCGAGAGTATCGAGAGCAATGAAAGGATTTCACATCGAAAGGGCGAGAGAAAAGAGAAAATGGCTTTCTCTCTAACACACACAAACACAAACACAGTCACACACACACAAGGGTGAATGCTAAGATTCTCTTTCGCTCTGTCTCGTTTACACGGCCCTTTATCTTGGAGGACATTCCTTTTGTTGAGAGTTCATTACATACTTGGGAGACACTCAGTTCTTACTCCGTCCAAGATTAAGCTAAACTACTATTACTAGGCGAAAGTAACTGAACCAGCTTTCGTTTTCTCGATGTTTCCCGGTAGAAATTTAAAGTGCGTTTCGTATGAGGGACCTATGTGAAAATTTTCATGTGAATGAGCTACAATCCTAGATCAAGTAAGTGGGTCTATATTCCAAAATAGTAGAAACCAACTAGATATTTTTTGCTATATATATATATATATATATATATATATATATATATGCTCCTGAAAATTTTTAT
Organism: Acanthosepion pharaonis; assembly: GCA_903632075.3. Taxonomy (NCBI): domain Eukaryota; kingdom Metazoa; phylum Mollusca; class Cephalopoda; order Sepiida; family Sepiidae; genus Acanthosepion; species Acanthosepion pharaonis. The sequence continues at coordinate 1,322,471 of CAHIKZ030002512.1, forward strand.
TTAGGTTGAGCTCTCTGGAGTTTGTAAACAGTGACTATTACAGCTAATAATGCAAAACTCTTCGGTAAGGCGAATCGAGTTCTCTCAGTCACTGGCGTGTTTATCTAAAAATAAATACGCTTAAATTAATTACTTCCCCTCCGTGCGGGGTAAAATCTTCGAATGACGCTAATTCAGCCGGGTTTCGATCCTAGTCAAAGGCAATAGGATGTCTATCCACAATGATGTGCTGTGATACAGTGTAACAGTCTGTCTGTGGATGACTATATATATATATATGGGTACTAATCTATCCATATCATCCATTCTCCCAATCTCTTTCGGATACTTCTTTAGTCCTTTTCAAGGGGGTTGTTTTTGATGTTGTTAGTGTATTTTCATGTTTTTGACTGCGTAAGATGTATTATTTGTGAATTATAGTAACAGCGATGACTCCGGGCCATTGTGTAGCTGGTGTTCGAGTGGTCGACTTTTTATTTTAAAAAGATAAACAACGTACGTTTGATGATGGAATAGAGCTGTTTGATTTACAATGCTTGTCTGAAACTAGGTGTTTTATCGACTGCTATATTTCTAAGCGATCATGTAGATTATGGGTGGATAAATGTTTTTTTTTTATAGTGATTTGCTCTGATAAGTGACATGTGAGGCATCATGGAGGTGGGCGTATATCCGATATAGGTAACTGATTTATGACAAGCCACCCATTCTTGTACTGGGCAGTGAAATTGATACACTATATTGGTAATCTCCAGTTGAGATTTCGTGGGGTTCGTACGCACATTTTAGCGTTGATCATTTTTTCTAAAGTTGATTTAAAATTTATAATTTGCTTCTTATTTATTATCAAGACAAACATGTCGTCAACGTACCTTGTGTAGATTTGTGCTTTGTCAGTTGTTTCAGACACATTGCTTTTCAATATGAGGCATGTAAAAGTACACCAAATTAATCCCTGAAGATGGCTAAAGAAGTGGCCGAAAGGTCATGGGACAATCGATGTAATGGACAGGTTTTGTACTCGTATCATTCCCCCAAAACGGAAAAATGTAAGAACACTGGAAAAACTAAAAATGATGAATAAAATTATCCTTGTCCATCATATTTCACTATATATATATATATATATATATATATATATATATATATATATATATTAAGCAATACGCCCTGAGCAAGGCGTGAAGCCACTAGGATATATATATATATATATATATATATATATATATATATATCGTGTGTGTTTTTAGGCAGCATTTTTTCATTCATGCATGTTTCATTAAATAATATAGACAAGTGATGTCTATTTATTTTATAAATTCTTTTCATAACGTCTGATAAGCTTAATAAATTATCATTAAACGAAAAAAGAAAATCACAACACTGATCCATATTTTTTTAATTCAATCTAAGCTTTCGGCTTACATAAGCCATTATCAAAGATGACAATTACAATGCAATATATTAAGCAATACACGTGAACAAAGTGATGTTTCTGTTTACATGGATGATTTCTTATATGCATGTGTTTAGCGTTGTACTGTAATTGTCGTCTTTGATAATGGCTTATGTAAGATTGGATTAAAAACTATGTATCAATATTGTGATTTTCTTTCTTCGTTTAATGATAATTATATTAAGCTCATCAAACGTTATGAAAAGAATTTACATGATATAAATAGACAACACTTGTCTATAATATTTAATGAAACATGTATATATATATATATATATATATATATATATATATATATATATATATATTAGTAATATTTTGGAATATAGGCTCACTTTAGCTATGAAGTAAGTCATTCATACTCATATTACGGTAGTACTAATAATTCCTATACGATAATTTATCTGATAATGATTTTAAAAAAACAGCATGTCACTAGATTGATATTCTGAACGTTCCTATTGAGAATTGTGCCAAAGAGGTTTCTTCTTGTGTCAAAGCCATCATCGATAATTTTGTACCTTCTCGAAAATGCGAAATCTAGTCTTCTTGATTACTGTTCTGTTGTTTGCCCTCTTTAATACTGTTTTTCTTTTTTCTTATTCTTTCACACTCAGTAACCTCTTGAGTAGTTTTACTGTCTTGCCTTGGTGGGTGGGGGGAATTGATAAATAAAAACAACAAAAAACACAAGAAATCCACTAAATTCTTGCCAGCAACGGTAAATTCCGTTATATCATAAAAGGCGAAAAATAGAAAAAAAATACTGGATGCGTCAAGCAGGAAAAACAAAACAAGTAAAAAGTCATTTAAATATGATAAATTTAAGCAACAAGCATATTAATGATATTTCATAATTAAAAAAAAATGTATTGGCTTTCGTCTATAAATGATATGATTTCTTTTCTTAATATTCGTCCAAGACTCAAGAGCCACTTAAGGCAGAAGGTTAAAGGTATGCAAGGAGGAAAGAAGAGGTGCATATTAGCAATGGATAGCGCTTTGGATTAAGAAATCTAAAAGCCGAATTCGAATTCCAGCCGAGTCCATTATATCCACTTACGTGCTAATACCCTTGGTATGAATCCTCTTCTCCCCCCCCCCTGCTAAATAGCAGGACAGACCGGATTCTATAGTCTTTTATAGCAACTCGTCTACCGCAGAAAGAAATGGCAACGTACTGCAGAAAAAAAAAATCTGCCTCGTCAGTCATGTATCGTGTATCACGCAAGTCACATAACTGATACGATAGATAAAGGTGGAAACTAGACTTGAAAAGCTAAAATTGTAGTGATCGTGCAAGTATACTCGCATGGTCTTTTCCACAAGGCAACATTTCTAGGAAAGAAACTGTCACACACCAATTCGCCTCTTTCCAATACGATAGAAATAAGGATGAATCAACAGTGTACGTGGAGTGGCTCGTAGTATCGGTGAAGGTCTAGACTGGTGGATTCAAGGAATGCTGTTTGCACGAACATCCCCCATGAAAATAGCAATAGAATAACAACGTTTCGTCTGGGGAAAGAGGCTGTAAGGTCGAAAATAATTAATCTCTGGCAAGGCCGGTTAGAGTATTTTGAATTCTGTCATCGATCGAAATAATGATTGTGCAGCGTCAGCCTAAATATAAAAATGATAACAAACTAATGCTTTATGGGATCGATTATTTTTGACAATTGCGGAAAAAAAACTTATGACAGCGAGATATGGTCGTTCAAGCAACCTTTCTTTCCTGAGTAACGCTAGAGCGAAGTAAACCGATATTAATGTACATCTGCGACTCCCTTTGTTATCAGATCTTCTTCTACAGCCGCTTCTGAAAATTTTCACCCATCTCGTCTGCATCTCGCCTTCTATATTGTTGGTTCGTGGATTTGGTAAAACCATACGTATGTTTTTAATCCCTTAGAATCAGTAGGAACTAAGTAAGAGCAATGCAAGTTATGCATAGCTGCAAGATGACCTATGACCGCCAGCTCAACGACGCCGACTCAACACCACCGACTCAACACCGCTGACTCAATGACATGAAATCTATGAAATTTGTTCAACTTTTTAAAAACAAATAAAATAATTGATATTTAAGATATATTCTCGCCATTTAAATCATTATCTTCTATATCTTTTTTTGTATGAATGATTCATGTAATGTAAATTGAAATGCACTTCATACTTGATATATATAGGAGGCACGGTAGAGTAATGGATAGCGGCTTGGATTGAGGAATCGCAGAGCCGAGTTCGAATTCCAGTCGAATACATTACAATCTCTTACGTGCTAATGCCCTTGAGAAAGTTATGAATCCTCTTTTTCTCCCTTCAGCTATGGGTAAATAGCAGGGCAGACTGGGTTCTATAGCCTTGGATGGCAACTGGTCTAGAAGAAGGACAACTCTGAATTCAAAACCTGCGGAGGATCGTTTGGGAACCTTGTGGCACGTAGTTCACCAGGTCTCTGTATTCGACCCCTCAGAAAGTGTGGTTGGTCCTGCAGGAAACCTTCACCACTATAATCCAATCTCATGTGCTGTTTCCTGGGAACTGATCTGCTTGACCCTCATACGTCGAACTATATATATATATGTGGGTTGAAGCACCCAGTCTTCACTTTCCAGTCTAGATAGGGTCCAAAATCATTTTTCCATCTTTGTAGCTAATGAAATATTTCCCACTCTACAACCCTATTCTCACCGACGAAACCTCGCAAGCCTCTTTCTACTCAAATCGCTTTTTCCACGGACAAAATTCAGATGAATTACATTCATTTGTTCCACCAGTTCAGGCCTTCACATCTAAGATCCAGCGGGCCCTGTACATTGTAGCAAACCCCGCTCGTATTCCATTGAGTGAGAAGTTTCACTCGAACAGATTCATCACACGAGCTGCTATTTTGAGAAACCGATTACTTTCTCGATCACTATCATCTTAACCTGTTCAATTCTAGCGTTACCTGTTACCTTTCCCACATGTCTTCATAGACTACCCCTGTCCGTTCTTTCTTTTACCATTTAAAAAACCTTCAGTAACCGTTACTACGAGTAGGTCTTTGGCCTTGTATAGGATGATATTAGTAAAACAAAAAAAAAAAAAACACATTCTTTCTCAACAATAAAAACAGCACTCTAGCGGGTAAAACATTACAGAATTGAATTGTTGATCAAACAAAAGACTGCAAAAGTTTACCCGTTCAATAAATCTATTGGTTCTAAAGAAGGATGCTGAGAATACCATGGACTGAACATGTGAACAATGTGGAAATGATAGAGACAATGGAAATAAACAGTACACTTATACTTAATATCGGGCAGTTGAAATATCTATAAGAGATAATGAGGAAAGAGGGCTTGGAAATTTTGATACTCACAGGACAGACTGATGTCAAGACGCCTGCATAACCCGACCAGCGAACTTGAGTAAATGGATAGCGGTGGAATGGTTTAGGGGAGGCAACAAAAAGACATTATTAAATGCTACAAAGGAAAAGAAACTGTGGGTAGCCATGATCGCCTACGTCCTGAACTGACACGGCACATAGTAAAAGAAAGACGTTTCAAAGCAAGGAAGGTTCGTATTTCTTTTCTTTTCAATTGAATCTCTCTAAAAAGAATAAAAATACAAATTAAATGTTTGAAAAGTTCAACACACAGGTCAAATGATTAATTTTAATTACTCCTACTTTTTTCTTTACAATATCCTCGCCGCGTGTAGAGTGTAAATTGTATTTTTAGGCCCCGAAATAGCTAATTACATTTAAACCAGTGAAATATCACGAGAGAAAGGTTTCAATTTATTGAATAAATATGAATTTATTTCAATTACAAGTGCTCAAATTAATTAAAGTACTAAAATTATAATTCCCTATTTAGATGAACTCATATGTTGAGAAAGAAGCGGGTATGATCTGTTTTTATTTAATTACCGCTTCAAAGTTATACTGATTTAACTCAGACATGGTTATTGAATACGCTTCCCGGAAAAATACTTAAAATTAAATTTCTTGCCCGTATATATTTAGACTCAAAAGATAAACAAATATTATGAATATGGATACATTATAAAACTTTACGTTCTGGAAACTACAAAAAAAGATCTATCTATATCCATCTATCAACATGGCTTATCTATCTATCTATCTATCTATCTATCTCAGTTTTTTTATTTGTTTTTATCTAAGTTTTTTTTATTTGTTTTTATCTATCTATCTATCTATCTATCTCAGTTTTTTATTTGTTTTTTTTTATCTATCTATCTATCTATCTATCTATCTACTTACCCACATAAAATATAAAAATGATAGATATGAATAATTTTATATTATAATATCTATCTATCTATCTACATGAAATATAAAAGAGATAAATATTAATAATTTTATATAACATTATCTATTTATCTAAGTTTTAACTCTGTTGTCTGTCGGTCTGTCTATCTCTGTCACTGTCACTCTCTCTCTCTCTCTCTCTCTCTCTCTCTCTCTCTCTCTCTCTCTCTATATATATATATATATATATATATATATATATATACAACAATATATATATATATTACATATAAAGTACAGTATCTTTACATCTACCTCCCTGCCTGTCTATATCTGTCCGTAACTATCTATCAATTTACTTATCTACCTACCTACTTACCTACCTCGGTGTTTCCATCTATCTATCTATCTATCTATCTATCTATCTATCTATCTATCTATCTATCTTGCTAGCTAGCTAGCTAGAGTGATTGAAATAAGCGAAAAGTTCTCATCCTACCCAAAAGGGGATCCTTAAAATAAATATATTTGGTCATATTTTGCAAAGTGTTTTTCGGTCGAGAATATTTTATATCTCGTTTTAAGCACGTCCATGGCATTTTCTATACAGGAGAAAACGCCCACCCACAGTGTATATATATATATATATATATATATATATATATATATATATATATATATATATATATATATATATATATATATAGGCATTAAAAACAAGAAATTTTATATTGTAGGCCATGATAGATTTAAAACAATACACAAACCAATCGACTGGTGTATGTTTTGTTTTAAATCTATCATGGTCTACAATATAAAATTTCTTGTTTTTAATGCCTTAATATTTTTTGTATATTTCAAACATATTTATATATATATATATATATATATATATATATATATATATATGTGTGTGTGTGTGTGTGTATCTTCAAGAAGACCTGATATTTTGCTGTATTTGCTATTTTTAGCCATTCTTCATCAAATCGACAGGACCTCCCTTGACTGTAAACTTAATTTCGTTGCAGTTCTATCAAGTGACGCTTCGTTGGAGATACCACTTAATTTGGTGAAATGCACTTCCGGTAAAAAAAAAAAGAAATATTTATTTCTTCTTTGGTGGATGCTCTTTTTTGTGTTTACTGAGGCGATTTTTTCCCATTAATTGTGATTAGACTTTGACTAAACAACGAATAGTGGCTGTCAGATTAAAGATCGGAGGGCAGAGGTCGATGTTCCAGGATAGCGACTTAACCGGAAAAAAAAAAAAAAAAAAAAAAAAAACAAGGCGAGAGATTTTTCTTTAGTGAGTGTAAAGATATTTCTTTAATGTTTGACAGATTCATTTAATTGGACAGATGTTGTTTTTTTTCTTCTTTGTAAAAACTAGATTCCTAGGATCAGTCAAGAGACTATTCTTCCCTACCAAAAAAATAATGTATGTAATATCTTCGTTTTTCTTTTTTGTTTGTTTGTTTTTGCGAAACTCTTGCCGGTAGTGTAATGGATAGCGTTCGGAGTAAGAAATAGGAGAGTAAGGTTCGAGTTCCAGCATACTTAATTACATTAACTTGCACGCACATAACCTTGGTTAGAGGTATGAATCCATATCCTCTGACAAAGGCTACATCAGTGTGTATAGGATCCCGCCAGCTGTTCCGTGAGTGAATGATTCCGGCTAATACGTTTAAGAAAAAATTACATTCGTAACTTTTTTTATCCACTTAAGGTATATTGTTATAAAATCCTTCGTTAATACAATAAAGGCTTCAACCTCTTTTGTTATTTAAAAATCATAATAATCATAGGTAATGTATTTAGCGATGTCTGTATAGCGTTAATGTGAAACTGTCATCAATGGTTAGTGGATTGGGTCTTTACTTAGAGGTCTCGTACATCATTTATTGACTAACTTGAGTAGAGGATGGTGTCCATACATAATGTTTATCCCGTGAACTACGATAAATATATGAAGGCGATAGATATTAATGTTATATGATAATTGCTATGCAAGGTTTCTGTGAGACATGAAAACTATTTCAGGTATTCCACAAGGGTAAAAGGGTTATTAGGACCTATTTTTGGAAATATTATTGTTATTCTGAAAGAAAGTGCAAAATTCATTCAATGAGAAGAATTATTCTTACAATGCAAAACATGTTTCGGGCTTAAATAACCAAAGAATCAGTCAGTTATGTGTCATGCGTCATACACATTTAGACGATCATGTATCTTTCGATACATGACTGACGAAGCAGAATTTTTTTCCGCAGTAGGTTGCCATTTTTTCTGCGGTAGACCATTTGCCATACAAGGCTATAGAACCCGATTTGTCCTGTTATTTACCGATAGCGGGGGGTGGGGAGAAGTAGAGGATTCATTATTTTTCTCAAGGAAATTAGCACGTAAGTGAATGTAATGGATTCGACTAGAATTCGAACTCGGCTCTCCGATATCTCAATCCGAGCCGTAAGTAATCTTATTATCGGATCTCATTTTACTTTTATCAATCTGTCTGTCTGTTAATATTTAACAGCCCCCACCCAAGAGGGATGTATGTGGCACAAGACCGAATTTACCGTGGATTCTCCTAGCCCGTAGGCTCGGCCAAAAATATTTCTGTAGAACCCGCATAAACGGGTCCGGGCTTATCTACCTCCCCGGACGAGACTCACCCGGGTTCCTCTCTGCCTTTGGCAGTGAGTTCGACAGTTGAACAGGCAATGGCACTGTCTGTCTGTCTCTCTCCTTCTCTCTCATAATTGGTCATGGTTAAGTATAATTGACAAAATTATAAATTGACAGTTGACAAAATTCTCAACAAGCGGAACTGGCAAAAATTCTCAATAAACCAGAAGAGAAAGAAAAATAGCAAGGTAAACAATATATAGAGTGGGTGGAAAGAAACCCTCTATTTCAAACTCTATTAAAAATTGTTAGTATCTTTATTAATTACTGGTCGATTTTCATAAATCATGTTTGAACAGTATATTGGTTGAAGTATACTACAGTATACATGACTGAACATTGAAGGCCAACCGCTTCTGTGGGTATCTTGTAATCATCAGCTTGGAATAACCAATTCTGATAATTTTGACATCTACAAAAGTACATGATCCACTGGGCCACCATCACTTGCACCCGGATGACAGGAATTAGCAAAAAACATATATACCCGCAAATATAACAAAGTAGCGACATATGTGCGCTAGAAGATATGCAAGAAGCACAAAATCGAAACCACTGAGAGATGGTATGAGCACCAATCGGAAACAGTTACCCAAAATAACGATGTAACTAGCCTTAAGGACATGTCAATTCAAACTGACAGGGAAATAAAAACTAACAGACCTGATATTATCAAAAAAGGCAAGAAATTCAGGAAGTGCATGCTTATTGACATAGCAGTACCATCTGAGAGAAACACTTCCATGGTAATTATTGTGAAATATAAAGACCTGAAAATCGTGATTAACAGGGTGTGGGGAATGAGGACTAAGACTGTACCAATAGTAAACGGTGCACTGCGCCTTGTAAGTAAAGAAATGTATAATTTTACTAAGAGTGTCCCAGGTAACATTAACATACATGTTACCCAGAAAACCGTCCTACTAGGAACAACCCACATACTAAGAAAAGTGCTATCAATGAAATGACAATTCTCCTATAGAGCCTAAGGGCCATAGTTTGGAGCTGGTTCTACAGGATACAAAGCGGGATACATAAAATACAATAATAATAATAATAATAATAATAATAATAATAATAATGATAATAATAATCATGTAAGTAACTTGTTTGTGATCTTATTTTTTTTTTTTTAATAAATGATCATTACAAGCTGTCAGGAAGCCATTTATGACCTTAGGTATCAGTTTGGGACACGGAAGGTAATATATATACAATAGAAATCAAGGGAAATAATAATAATAATAATAATAATAATAATAACTTTTGCCATGCTCCGGAGTAGGAAGAAACGGTAAATGTAGCATTTATTCTTTTAAATGTTACTTTTCGTGTAGTTTGCTATGACTGTAAATTCTTGACTCCAGCTAATTCTTTCCCTTTCAGCTCCCTCTTATTTTTTTTTTTTTTTTTTTGTTTAACGTATATTTCAAATTTTCGGTCCCCCCCCCGACCTTTAGCGGACATCCGTGTCCATTTTTCACTTTATTTTTCACTTTTTTTTCTCTCTTACTTTAAGCATCCCAAATCTCTGTCGTTGCGTATATGTACATATTTACTAAATATCTCTCTCTCTCTCTCTCTCTCTCATGTGTGTGTGTATATATATATATATATATATATATATATATATATATATAATTTGCATGTGTATGTATCCGCATTGACAGGGATCATATTGTATTTATCTTTACCTTTTTCATGGCTTCAGGTGTGATTTTCGTACAATGCTCTGCCCTTTGACTATCATGTCTTTGAGTGAAAATTTAAAAAATGTATCTTTTAGCGGCTAGTAGGCTGAGAGATGACGGAAAAGTATAACTTTTACTGTTTTGCTTCTACCCTTTGTTTAATGAATTCTTTGATATCCAGCCCCCCCCTGAACATTTGTGGAAGATCACTTTTGCCATGCTCCGGAGTAGGAAGAAACGGTAAATGTAGCATTTATTCTTTTAAATGTTACTTTTCGTGTAGTTTGCTATGACTGTAAATTCTTGACTCCAGCTAATTCTTTCCCTTTCAGCTCCCTCTTATTTTTTTTTTTTTTTTTTGTTTAACGTATATTTCAAATTTTCGGTCCCCCCCGACCTTTAGCGGACATCCGTGTCCATTTTCACTTTATTTTTCACTTTTTTCTCTTACTTTAAGCATCCCAAATCTCTGTCGTTGCGTATATGTGTACATGTTTACTAATATATCTCTCTCTCTCTCATGTGTATATATATATATATATATATATATATATATATATATATATATATATATATTATAATTATGTGTATGTATCCGCATTGACAGGGATCATATTGTATTTATTTTTCCTTTTTTTTTTTTCTCTAAGTCTATATACTAAAATGCATTTATTCCCCCCTACCTGGAGTGGTCACTCGGACTTATACTAAGTTAAAACTTACTATAGTCTACCCCACTGAATACCACACAATCTTTTGAAATATTCTCTCTTTATATCAAAAAACCCACAATCTCATTGTATGGGCGTGCTCCTGGATCTTCTTCCAGATTCTTCCTACAGCTGGTAATCTGAACATAACTACCCCTTGGCGGTCAAGGTTAAAACGCATCTCTACTAATTTCAATGAATACGAATAATATTTCATACCGGATCGGCCGTCAACCGGGGCAACAAGGGCCGCGTCACTCAGAGAGGAACCAGTCTGAGAACGAAAAGTCTGCCACTGGAACAAACTCTTCCACACACGAAGAGACACTTGGTCACCAAAACCGGATTATTGCCAACCTTGGACCAAGTGACTCTATGCAAAATCGACTAATATAAGTAAACGAACGAAATGGAGCCGCGAAGAGTATCGACAAGTCATGACATCCTTCTTCACTGCACTCGAAAACCCAGCAAAGAACACCACCAATCAAACATACCAAATATGGAGAAGTACGGTGGGAAATGATGTAAGACCTAACCTTACTCCAAACATGCTTGCCAATGTACGTAGGGACATCATGCGAAACAACAGACACTCACAGGCGGAAATAGATAAGATAAAATTACATATAAGACAAAATACTATGACCCATCACTCAAACTCTATTGAGACGAATGTAGAAATAAGGAATGCAACAGAGTATGGGGTGGATGCTGGAGAGAATGAAGTACGGAATAATCTCCCAGGAAATGAAACCCAAGACTCTACCTTAAACACAACCTACAGTCCTCCAGAAACTGCACCTGAAGTCATCTTCAGTGACAATAAGTTAGAATTCCTTGAAAACCACGGAGCTGAAATCACCGAAGCGAAAAATGACGTCATCCAAGTGCTCAGCAGAGTAACATTCACACAATTGTCAGACAGAGACCAGCTCCCGAAAATCCATATGACGAACTCCAACAGGCACATCGTGAAAATATACAATGCTGCTCTGGAAACACTGTTAACAGATAAACCACCGGGAAACATCACAGAAGTTAACAACGTCATATACGCAACAGCTTTAGCAGCGACTCGGAAGCTTGGAGTCAAGACAATAAATAAAATTAACAGACACAGAGAACCAACTTTGAAAACCAAACTGATTCGAGAAATACAACAAACCAGATGTGAGCTTTCTATATTAGATGAGCTCACCAGAAACCCTAATATTTCACACGTAAATTCAAAAAGATCAAGCGGAAATATAACATTAAAATCCTAATTGATATTCCATCAATCAAGGAAATGCTGAAGCAGAAACTTCAGCTGAAGGCGCAGAGAACAAGACGATACGAAAACGTTGTAGGTTCTATCGCCAAAATAAAATATTCGAACAGATCTTAAGAAATTTTACAGGGAAATTGGAAAAACACCTATACATGTAGAAAGGCCACCATCGATTGATAATGTACAGAGATTCTGGGAAAATATCTGGAGCAGCCCAAAGGAGTATAACCCAAATGCAGAGTGGATACGGCGTGAAGAAGAACGAATGCTGGATACACCTCTGCAAGAATGGGAAAATATATCCACAGATGATGTTAGGCAAGCTCTAACGAAATCCCAAAGTGAAATCCCCAGGAAGTGACAAGTTGCCCAATTTCTGGCTGTATCATCTCACATCTACCCATGAAATTCTTAAAAAACATTATCAACGCTTGTAAATAATCCCTACGAAAACCCGGAATGGATTACTGAAGGTATGACATACCTCATACCAAAAACAACTGAAACAGACGACCCAAAAAAAATTATAGACCGATAACATGTCTCTCCACAACGTATAAGTTGATCACGTCTGTACTGACGAACCGTACTTATTCCTTCCTCGAAACAAACAGCACTCTCCCGCTGGAACAGAAGGGATGCAGAAGAGGTTCATATGGCTGCAAAGATCAACTTCTGATAAATAAGATGATCCTGGAAAATTGCAGGAGACGACGCAGGAATCTAAGTGCAGCGTGGATTGATTATCGTAAAAGCCTTTGATAGTGTTCCACATTCTTGGATCCTTAAGACTTTGGAAATGTACAAAGTCTCCCCTGTGGTATTAAATTTCCTAAAAAAGCACAGCATGGGAATGTGGAACACCAAACTATACCTTAGTCACACTGGGGCACTGCCATATCCAACCGTCTGAATATCCGACGTGGAATCTTTCAAGGAGACTCTCTGTCACCCCTTCTGTTTTGTTTATCCTTAATCCCTCTTACACATGAACTGAACAACAGTAGCTATGGTTACAAAATAAATAAGAAAATATTCAATCACCTACTCTACATGGATGATCTCAAACTCTTTGCCAAAGACGACAATGAGTTGAAAGGCCTCCTCAATATTGTAAAATACTTCAGTGACGACATAGGTATGGACTTCGGATTAGATAAATGTGCAAAAGTAACTTTCAAGAAAGGTAGAATTACAGAAACACCCTTAATAGATTTAGATTTTGTCACAAAGATTAGGGAACTGGAGCATGGTGAAGCTTATAAGTACCTAGGAATTAGCGAAGGAGATGGCATACAACACCCCCAAGTGAAGGAAAAAATAAGAAAAGAATACTACAGGCGTGTACGTCTGGTACTAAATACTGAGCTGAACTCAAAAAACAGGATATCAGCCATAAACACATTGGCTGTCCCTGTGGTGCAATACAGCTTTAATGTCCTTAACTGGACCATAGCTGAAATTAAGCGACTGGATGCCAAAACGAGAAAGCTACTCACTTGCTATCGCATGCATCATCCCAAAGCTGATGTCGACCGTCTGTATGTGCCCAGATCCGAAGGAGGCAGAGGATTAGTTCAACTAGAAATGTCCTACAAAACTACAACAATTGGCCTCCAAAGATATTTGGAAACTACAGAAGACTGGATGATCGTGTGCGTCAAGGAACATGAAAGTAGTAAGCGTCTCTACTCCGTAATGAAGGAAGCCAACAAATTCAAAATGGAGTTTCAAATGGGCGTAGAGATGCAACTACAGCACAATACACCGGCTGAAACTGCAAAATACCTAAAAAAGATAGCTAAGACGAATGCAACAGACCAGTTACAGAAGCGATGGCAAGATAAACCGCTTCATGGCCAATACTCTGCCCGTACCAAACAAGCTGACGTAGACAAAATCCATACCCATCAGTGGCTACGTAGTGCAGGGTTGAAAGCGGAAACTGAAGGTTTTATCCTTGCTGCGCAGGACCAATGCTTGCTAACTAGGAATTATCAAGCACATATACTAAAATATTGTGTCAGTCCAAAATGCAGATTCTGTGATAAATATCCAGAAACGATTGATCATCTTGTAGCAGGTTGTACGGTGTTGGCACCCACTGAATATAAAACCCGACATGACAGAGTGGGCCAATATCTGCACTGGAAAATCTGCAACTTCTACGGGAAGAAAACTGAAAGAAACTGGTATGAACACCACCCAGACCCGGTTACGGAGATAGGACCTGTTACAATTCTATGGGACTACACAATACACACTGACAGAACAATCAAGGCCAACCGGCCAGATATTGTTATTAAAGACCATAAACAAAACGGTGCCTCCTTATTGATATGGCAGTCCCTGCCGACTGCAATGTATCTTTGAAGATATTCAAAAAGTTGTCAAAGTACAAGGACCTTGAAATAGAAATCGCGAAAATGTGGCATATGGGGAACATCAACAATCCCTGTTGTAGTTGGAGCCCTAGGACTGGTTGGAAAAGATTCCAGTAGACTAATTGAAGGGATACCTGGAAGTCCATGCCTCAAGGAGATACAGAAAATTGTTCTAACAAGTACAGCCCACACCTTACGAAGGGCTTTATCTATGTAATCTTTGTTTTTTTTTTTTTCTGTCAGTGGAAAGTGTCATGACGCCATTTCTAACCTTAGGTGCCTGGGCGGGACCCGGAAAGAAATGTGTAAACGCCAGAAATCAAAGAAAATAATAATAATAATAATAATAATAATAATAATAACAAGTAATTGTCCAAATACAAGAACGCGGAGATCGAGATTAACAGGATGTGGGGAATGAAGACTAAGACTGTACCAATAGTTATCGGAGCTCTGGATCTTGTGAGAAAAGAAATGGCTAATTTTGCTAACAGTGTCCATATAACATCAGCATACAAGTTGCCCAGAAGATCGCCCTACTAGGAATATCCTATCTACTAAGAAAAGGGCTATCAATTAAATGACAATTCTCCTATAGGGCATTAGGGCCATAGTTTGGACCAGGCTTTACAGGATACAAAGCAGGAAATATAACATATACAAATAATAATAATAATAATAATAATAATAATAATAAATGGCATATTACTCCAGCAGTCAAAGCTCATATGGCTTTTGATCTTGACTCAAAAACAGTGACCAATCCGAATAAAATCTCAGTGGTTGTTTTTGAAAATATCAGCCCAGTGTTTTCGCTAATATTGGGAAAAAAAACTTTAATCGCTGCCTGAAGGAGAAATGCTTCCCAAATCTATAGACAGTTTCAACTGCCTATCTTGTTCTTAAGCATATTGTTGAGTGTTCATCCCTGTCACAATATCAGCCCATTAGCATCCTTAGTTTCATCAGCAATCCCTTTGAATCTACAATCAACAAGAACGTTGTTGAAGCCATCAAGAGTAACAATGTCCTCAGCGATAACCAGTATTGATTTCGTTATGATAAATCTACAGCTGATACCTTAACTCTCATTACTCACAGAATCAGCGGGGCATTAGACAATAAGTTAATCACGAGGACCATTACTCTGGATATATCAAAGGCATTTGATAAGCTGTGACATCCGAGACTACTACATAAATTCTCCAGCTATGGAATCTATGTAAGGGATTTCTCATTTATCAAGTCTTTCCTAACAGGTAGGTACCTGAAGGTTATTGTTAACGGCCAGTCATCAAATCAACGCCAGCGTTCTTCGGGGGATCTCTACTCGGTCATACAATCTTTCTGCTCTATATTAATGATCTGTCAATTAATATGCACCGATATTTGGTGAAGATATATGTGCCTGAAACAAAAGCGTATAGGTACACCTCCAAAAATTTGGATGATCAGAACCTGACAGTTGACCTCTCCGCAGACATTGATCTAGTGACTCAACGGGGGAAAACTAGCTTATTTAAAATTTAATACGATCGAAACTAAACTATGAAACCATCATCGAGCAGACCGGGAACTTTTAACTATCATGATGGATTTTATCTCGAGAGGTCTCCTTGTCTTGATCGTTTCTTGGAACTCTGGCTCACGCCAGATCACAAGTGGAAGTGATATATCCGATTTTTTTTTTTTTGCTGAAGATAGTGGTTAATTGGTCGGTTCTTTGTATCACACTAAATGCCTTTCCTTGCTGTGCTCCATCTTGACAAAAGCCAAATGTCGAAAAATGCAGGATGACTGCCGTTTCAAGGCTGGGGCAGTCCATTCCTCACCTTCCTGTCCTGAAGGATTTCAAAGTCATCTAACCGACCTTGTGGGTACTTAATTATTTCCAGCCGACAATACCTTCCCTATAGAGAAAATGACGCTCGCTTCTCTCTATTTTCTCGTTTCAGCCTATTTTCTCGATCACTACAACCTTGACTTCTTCATGTCTACAGTTAAGGGTTATATTTCCTGTATAACCTCATGAACTTCACTTCTTGCCGTCTCTTAGGCTCATATACCGCCATACAATATCCTACCTTAGGTGGCTCTTGGGTATTGTACTGAGTGAACATAAGTATTAAATATTTGCTTGGAGATGTTAACATATAGACGAATTAAGATGGGATACAATAAATATCCTATTGGCCACTGACCTTAACCATTTGGGCCTGTCCTTTAGAGATTAATAACTTATGAATAAGCAGCAATAGTAGGTAAAATCATGGCTGGGTGTCAAGACGGTTGTTAATCTTAAATTGGAAGATGAGGGAGACTTGCGAATCATATCTAAATACATGTCAACATTGTCAGATGGAGACTGTCTGAGCCGACTGTGTTACCTGGCATGAAGGTATTTGCAACTGAGCCCCACTGACAGGATTATGCACTCCGTTATTTAAACATATCTTCATATCATGCACAATTGGATGTTATGCATTTGTTTTTATATTCTTATTAGATGGTGTCCGTGAGTGTATCGAAATTCGTATATTTGTAACCGAACTTCATTTTGATGATGTACTGCTCTCTCAAATAATAATAAGAAGAATAAGAAGAACAGTAATAATTGTTGTGGATTCCGTGACTGGAATCCTGCACAAATAAATAAACAACGCCAGTAATTCAGATAGAAAAATAAGTGTATTAAACGTATAAATACAGACTTGAAGTGAAGATTAGTCGTCCAAGAATGCGGATTATTAGAAAGTATATGTACAAGTCTCTGTAAGTAAAGCTGTAATCATCTCTCTCTCTCTGGACTCTTGTACAACTCTCTGAGAACACCTTGTGTCTCCGTATCTCTCAACCTGCCTCAACGTATCTCAACAGCAGGTATTCCCTCTGTCAGTGTAAGTATACTTTGGACGAGTCCATCTTATGTAAAAAGGGGAGAGCCCCACAACAACAACAACAACAATAATAATAATAATAATAGTAATAATAATAATAATCAAAATAATAATAATTGGACTAAGTGATTCAATGCCAAATCAACTAATAAAAAGAAAGCGAACGAAATGGCCTCACGAGTATCAAAAAATCATGGCATCCTTTTTTACGGCACTCGGAAATCCACAAAAGAAATCCACGAAAAAAACATACCAAATATAGAGAACGATGGTAGGAAGTGAAATAAGACCTCATCTCTACCCAAACGTGCTTGCTAATATTCGCAGGGACATCGTGCGAAACAAAAGACTCTGAGATGCAGAAACAGATAAGATAAAAGTAGATATAAAGCAGAATATAATAAGCACTCGCTCAAAGGGTAAAGAGATGAGAATAGAAATAAATATGACACAGGATGAAGTAAAAAATAAAATAAATGAGATACGACGTAATAATCTCCCAGGAAATAAAACCGAAGAATCTACCAGTGATATAACCTGCAGTTATCCAGACAATGTCACTGAAGATGAGTACAACGACATTAGGGTTAGAATTACTTAAAAAAAAGTCCAGTAAGCATATTGTGCAAATATACAACGCTGCACTGGAAAACACTTAACGTAGAAACCACTGGTAAACATCACAGAAGTTAACAATATCATATACGCAACGGCTTTAGCAGTGACTAGGAAGCTTGGAGTCAAGACAATGAAAAGATCAAACAACAGACAAAGAAAGCCATCTTGGAAGGCAAACCTTCTGCTAGAAATAAAGGAAATCAAATGTGAGATTTCGATACCAGATAAAATCACAAGAAACCTAAATGTCTCAATACGCCAATAGAGGAAGATCACACAGAAATATAAAATTAAATCACTAAATGAAATTCCATCAGTCAAGGTATTGCTAAAACGAAAACTGCATTCAAAGGCACATAAAACAAGATGATACGAAAAACGTTCGCCAAAATAAAATATTCCAAGTGGAATTTAAGAAATTTTACAGGGGAATTGGAAAAGCATTTATACATATTAAAAAGCTACCATTTATTGACAAATTTCAGAAATTTTGGGATGATATTTGGAGCAGCTCAAAGGAATATAACCCCAAATTCAGAGTGGATCAAACCTGAAGGACAAATGCTAGATAAACCTGTACAAGAGTGGGAAATATAACCACAAATAATATTAGGCAAGCTCTAACGAAATTCCCAAAATGGTGGTCCCTAATTTCTAAATGCATCATCTCTCATCAATCCATAAAACCCTTGCACAAACTCTATCAATGCTTATTAATATTCCCAATCAAATCTCGGAATGGATCACCGAAGGTATTACATATCTCATAACAAAAGCAAGTGTAACAGATGACCCGAAAAATTATAGGCCAATAACATGTCTGTCCACCACGTATAAATTGATCCCGTCTGTCCTAACGAACTTCTACTTACTTCTTTCTTGAAAAAAAAAATCAACATTCTACCACTGGAACAGAAGGAATGCCCGAGAGGATCATATGGTTCCAAAGATCAACTAGTGATAAACAAAATGATCCTGGAAAATTGGATGAGACGATGCAAAATTCCTAGCACAGCATGGATAAATTACCGTAATCTTAGATCATTTTCCAACTTATTCAAGATGATCTTCGCCTTATCTAACGTTCTAACTTTCTCTCCTGGAGCAACATGTTGCCTCAAGTTACACGTATGATTTTATTTTCAAGTCATTTTTCCACTGTTCTTTGGACTGTCATTGCTGAAACTTTTCTATCAGGTGCCAAACCTCTTACGAATTGTGTTGAAATGATGATCCCTCTTCCCGTTGCCAGCTCCTGATCTAGTTATCCTTTCTACTGTTCCATCTTTTAAATTTTTTTTGATATGGTTCTCTTGATGGTTCTTGAATGGACATTAAAAATGGGTGCCAGAGTATGAATGTTGGTACCATTACTGTTGGCCTGAATTATTTTTTTCCTCTAGCTATTGCTCAGTTGAGAAGACAGTAGGGCTGACATAGAATAATTTTAACCTGCCCCATTTTTAGGTGAATAAATCAAAAGATTTTTCAGAGATTTTTACGGCAAATGTTCTCAAGATGGCTAAACGTCTTATCTGAAAACTCGATAATAAGAAACTCAATTAGTTTAGTAAATTTGGAGATATTAAGCATTTTCTGGGATGGATAATTATGCTGTTAATGATTTGGACAATTCTGCTGTTACAGCTGGTATATATATATATATATATATATATATATATATATATATATATATATATATATATATATACACACGCCTCTTTGATTTTCTATTTCACAGATACATTACAATACAGTCGTGAGTTCATATGCAAGCAGACAATTGTATGGGGATTGTGTAATGCCTTATAGGAAACAAGTACCAAGTCGACGCTGCAGTAGTAAAGATCTGTTACCTCCATGGCCACATTTGACAAATATAGTAAAATGTATACATCTACTAAGGGGTGCCAGAAAATTCTCGACTTCACCATTCATCAGAATTTCTTACGAAATGCATTCTTGGTGTCTGTGTGAACATTGACTTATCAACACCCCGTGTGTATATATATCCTCTGACGAGGGGACGAAGCGCTTGCTGGAAGGGCCGTCTGCAAAATTCTAGATTTGGGATGCTGATGCTAACATCAATCAGCTAAGTGACAATTTTATATTTGTATAACCCTATATATATCTATATCTATATATATATATCTCTATATATGTCTATATATATATATATATATATATATATGTGTGTGTGTGTGTAAATTCAAAATTGTCTATATATATATATATATATATGTGTGTGTGTGTGTAAATTCAAAATTGTCTATATATATATATATATATATATATATATATATATATATATATATATATATATATGCAAATGGCTAAATAAGTGACCCAAAGCGCTTGAGACAACAGACAATTTTGATGCTTTTACTCCCCTTACTCCAACCAAATGGAAAAAAATGTAAGAACGCTGAAAAAATGAACTGGATAGAAAAATATTTAACGAAAGATATTTGAAAGTAAGCTTGCTGTCCATGGATATATATATATATATATATATATATATATATATATATATATATATATATATATGAGATGTGGTATACTTATTATTTACAGACTATTGTCCTCATCTTTGTTGACATATTCACGGCGTTTCAGACGTCACAGTATTGGATATCTCACAATCAGTTGTCTCCCTTTTAACTCAACCCTCCAATTTTTTTTTTTTTTTTTGGAACGAGTTTTCTTTGAGGATTAAACACTTTTCTGCACGATACTTGATAAATCCACGATGCAAAATGTTGTCCATTGCCAAAGGAAGTCGCTACTTCTGAAATCTTCTTTGAACAGCCAGCTGCCTGTTTACCTGGAAATAAACAATGCAGTTATTAATAAGCAGAGTCGAAATTAATGCATGCATTATTTCACACCTCTAACACCACTCTTTCAAAATCAGCCAGTGTATGTAACAACATTTGAAAAACTGCTACTTTGATATGATTTGTTGATAAAAGAAATTGGGAAAATGTTCTTTTTCCCTAATGGCGCAGGTTGATCTGTGATGCATGAGAAATTACAAATGGCTTCCAGATTTTCGAGGGAAACATTCTCAAGGTCGGTTATGGACACAGGAATCTACATTGCATGATGTCTTTCACTTACAGCGACTCATTGTAATCTTCAACTTAGGTGTCGTGTCATTGTCTCTGTATATTTCTGAGATAATTATTTACATTATTTAGTGTTCGGACTGTTGGCCTCATCTTTATTGCCATATTCACGACTTTTCGCCCGTTGTACGCTCCGCCCTTGTTCAGGTGAGTGGAATTTCGAACTGAACCCTTTATTTCATCCACCGGTGTAGATTCTCCTAGTTACACGTGCCAAGCTTCTTCAGGATGTCCCAGTTATCTCCATTTAGCTCACCCCCCACTCGGTTTTATTTTCATCAGTGCATTAGCCAGGTATTGAACTCGCAACTCTTTCGATCAAGTCACTGGATCCAACCAACTATTTTATCCACTGGGTCTCACGGACATATAAAAAGTGTCGTGTCACTTCAGCACGTTTATGCGATAATAGCTCTCCTTAACTTCCTGTCCGTTATAGCTCTTAATAAATCATGTCTTTTCAGTATAAATCTCTGCTTTGAGAACATTTTCACATTTTTGTTGCCTATTTTACTTGTTACTCTCCCCTGTTCCACTGATTTTGAAATTCTAAAAGCCATTATTTCACAAATACTTATACAAACATTGTGTGTTAGTATTTGTCTTCTTTCTGATTTTATACATAAGGGGGTCATTTCATTTCAAATATCCTTAAATCTTCGTCGTCGATTACATTTTCAGGCCGTAATATTCTAAGCATTCTTCTGTCGAAATACATTTATATTGACTCAAGTTTCCTTTTTGCTTTGATGAGATTGTCTAGCATTCCCTGCCATATTCGAGGACAGATATTGCAGTTGGCACTCTTTTATTACGCTATTTACATTGTATGCACTGTTATCTTCATCTTTATTGTCCCATTCATAACGTTTCAGCCGTTGTATGCCCAGGTGATATTTGGTTGATTTTCGATCCGAAGACTACTTTGGGATCGGTTCCAAATTCAAACATATATCACCTGAAGAAGGCCGGAGCGTACAACGGCGGAAACGTTCTGAACGTGACAATAAAAATGAGGACAACAGTCCAAACAATGTAAACAGAGTAAATGCTTAAAATCATCTCAGAAATATAAATAGAGTACATGTGTTGTTTCTAACGAGATTTTCCGGTTTTTGAATACTTTGTTTGATTTTTGAAAGCGAAATTTGTAAGATATATACACTAGAAAGTTTAAAAGCAACAAAACATTAGATGTAAGAAAGAGTTGGTCTTAATTAATAATAAGGGAAATATTTATTTTAAGAAATCCGGACCGATATTACAATTCCGCACTCTATTCCTTGTTTTTAATAAAATCAGATGTGCACCGTGACACAGAAAATGTATGCAGTGATTCCCAAGAAAATGAGTTTATCTACGTGTTTTAACTCACTACACAGCGTTGATCTTTAATTTTAAATTCTGTTTCCCGAGTTGGGGAAATTAAAAAGAAAATCTTTTAGTATTTTAGTCTCAAGATTTTTAATGCTATCAACCTTTTAAAAGAAAGACTAAAGTACACATCTTAAAAATGTCGTTTAAATGAATATCGGATTTTTAACTTTTAACCATATTTTATAAATTAAAAAAAAAAACCCGATGTTTTAAAAGTTGGGTAAATTAAAAAAATCTTTTAGTATTTTAGTCTCAAGACTTTTAATGCTATCAACCTTTTAAAAGAAAGATTACATTACACATCTTAAAAATGACGTTTAAATGAATATCGGATTTTTAACTTTTAACCATATTTTATAAATTAAAAAAAAAAACGGTGTTTTAAAAGTTGGGCAAATTAAAAAATATCTTTTAGCATTTTAGTCTCAAGACTTTTAATGCTATCAACCTTTTAAAAGAAAGATTAAAGTAAACATCTTAAAAATGAATATCGGATTTCTAAACTTTTAATCATATTTTATAAATAAAAAAAACGGTGTTTTAAAAATTTCTTCTTCATAATGAATCATGTTAATCGCGTTTTCTAAATATACATTAAAAATCACTAATATTTTGATTAATATATTGTAAAAACAACAAAAATGATGGTTAAGTGGTTAATAGAGAGAATTACAGACAGATTTGGGGCTGATTCTGAATTCTACGCTGGTGGGCATCCATTTTTGCCTGTAACAGTTTCTTGTGACTTCACATTAACGTTTCTTTGAATGAAAATCGTGATTGGATTAAAGAAGCAGCAAAGTAACACATCGAATGACTTAATATTATAAGGCTTGAAGGTGTAATTTGCATGTGATATTTTTTACAAATTTTCTGTCGATAAAAGTGAAGGTCTTTAGAAAAGACGAGGGGAATAAAAGAAAGACGTCATGGAAAGAACGAGGAAGAAGTAAAATCAAAACCCTTAAAAAGAAAAAAAATATTTGCGATGGAATATGATGAATAAATAAGTAATAAAATTAAATGAGTAAGATGGCAAAATGACAAAGAAAGAACTACAAATTAAAAAAACAATGTAGAAAAAGAAAGAAATATACAAGGAACTGAAAGAAAGAAAGAAAGAAAGAAAGAAAGAAAGAAAGAAAGAAAGAAAGAAGCAATAAAATGTATAGGCAGCCAGGAGTAAAAATAAAAAATGATGAAGTGGAAACAAAGGGAAAGAAATAGAAATAATAAGGAAGAAATAAAGAAAAAAAGAAGAAAAAAAATTCTATATAGAAAGACAAGAATAACAAAACGAAAGAAATCCAAGATGAGACGAACATAAGTAGATAGATAGATAGATAGATAGATAGATAGATAGATAGATAGATAGATAGATAGAAAGAAAGAAAGAAAAATAATTGTCCAAGATAAATAGATAGATAGATAAAAGAAAGAAAGAAAGAAAGAAAGAAAGAAAAATAATTGTCCAAGATAGATAAATAGATAGATAGAAAGAAAGAAAGAAAGATAAAGATAGATAGATAGATAGATAGATAGATAGAAAGAAAGAAAGAAAGAAAGAAAGAAAGACAGATAGATAGATAGATAGATAGATAGATAGATAGATAGATGAATAATTGTCCCAGATAGATAGATAGAAAGAAAGAAAGATAATTGTCCCAGATAGAAAGAAAGAAAGAAAGAAAGAAAGAAAGAAAAAAGAAAAAGAAAGAAAGAAAGAAAGATAATTGTCCCAGGTAGAGAAAGAAAGAAAGAAAGATAATTGTCCCAGAAAAGAAAGAAAAGAAAAAGAAAGAAAGAAAGAAAAAGAAAGAAAGAAATATAATTCTCCCAGATAGATAGATAGATAGATAGATAGATAGATAGATAGATAGATAGATAGATAGAAAGAAAAATAATTGTCCAAGATAGATAGATAAATAGATAGATAGATAGAAAGAAAGAAAGAAAGATAATTCTCCCAGATAGATAGATAGATAGAAAGAAAGAAAGAAAGAAAGAAAGAAAGAAAGATAGATAGATAGATAGATAGATAGATAGATAGATAATTGTCCCAGATAGATAGATAGAAAGAAAAAAAGATAATTGTCCCAGAAAGAAAGAAAGAAAGAAAGAAAGAAAGAAAGAAAGAAAGAAAGAAATATAATTCTCCCAGATAGATAGATAGATAGATAGATAGATAGATAGATAGATAGATAGATAGATAGATAGAAAGAAAAATAATTGTCCAAGATAGATAGATAGATAGATAGATAGATAGATAGATAGATAGAAAGAAAGAAAGATAATTGTCCCAGAAAGAAAGAAAGAAAGAAAGAAAGAAAGAAAGAAAGAAAGAAAGAAAGAAAGAAAGAAATATAATTCTCCCAGATAGATAGATAGATAGATAGATAGATAGATAGATAGATAGATAGATAGATAGATAGATAAAGAAATGTGGTTGGAGCAAAAATAGATGGATATGAACAGAACAAGTAAAAATAAGGGCAGATGCGAGTAAAATAATGATGGAAGCGGAAAGGAAGGAAATGAATTAGAAAGATACATAAAGAAACGAATTAAATAAAGACAATAAAAATGAAAGAAAAATGGAACTAGTGACATGACAGTCTATAAAGTAAGATTAAATTAATAATGGAAGAAAACAAGACCAAAATCAAGGCGGAAAATAAAAACAAAAAAACGTTGGGAAGGAAAATAAAGAAAGAAAGGAAAATAAGTGAAAGAAAAGGTGGAATGGACGGAAAAAGATCTATTGTAATGAAAAATAAAAGAAAAAGTTAAATAAAGCGAAAAGGAGGATAAAAGGAATAAAGAAAAGTGAATATGAAGAGAAAAAATATCGTTTTAATATTGAATAAAAAAAGACAAATATAATAAGAGAAGAATGGAATGGCAAGACGAGATATAGAACAAAAAGCGAAATGGAAGACAGTACAAAGCAGAATATATGGATTAGTGTGTTTGCAATGGAAGGGATTATTTATTTTAAAGTGGCAAATACGGAATAATTTATTTTTAAAAAAATGAAAAAATTAAGAAAAATAAGATGGAAAATGCAATATCGATGATTTAAATTATTTTTTTAAAGAAATATAGAAAGAAAGAAAAGAAAGAGAAAAACAAAAATATATTCGTTTCTTCTACATGTGAACGAATTTGAACTCTTCGATTTCGCTCTTTGAACGAATTTAAAAGTCTGAATCTCAAGAAACAGAATCGCAGAAAAAGGTATTTTATACTCTAAAACATTGTTCACAACCCTTTTCAATAAAATCGCAGTAGGAATTCAAAAGCTTCCCTCACGTCAACAGGAGGCCAAAGGAAAAGAGAAAAAAAACGGAAAGATACTATATATATATATATATATAAAATATATTTAATAAAATGCGTAGAGGGAAATAAATTAAATTGAGACATTGAAGTAAATAAATAAATGGAATTAACAATGTGAGATACAAAAATCACGCAAAATCACACGAAAACGCACAAGAATTTCAAAGAAATCAAACAGGTTCAAGATATTGCACTTTTCGTGTAGAAAAAAAAAATCAAAGGCGGCAACTATGGAATTAAGAGAAAAAAATGTGCAAAAGAAACGTACAATCTGAAATTAAAAGTAACGTGATTTTATCGCATGTATCTTAATTTAACTGTGGAACTTCATACAGATTTAGAAGAATATGGTCAAGTGACCAACATCAGTATGGTTTCTCACATACACAAACACACATACTCACAAACACAAAAGCACGCGCACACGCACAGATGCGTGAACGCACACACACATTTTATGAGGTGGGATCAAAATATACATTAAATATTGATCAGGATGAAGTACAAATCGGAAACTTTTATCAATCTAACATGTTTCGTGTTTTATTAAAACTTCATCATAGAATGAGATATGGAGAAAACGAAAAAAGAAATTCTTGTATGTTTATTTTTCTGTTGCTTGATTTCTATTGGTCAATTATGTTTCACGTGAACACGTCTTTTTAAAAATCAACGTTAGTATAATTTCTGTCTTACAAGATTCAAGGGGAGACAACGCATCTATCTACCGTTTAAAAAATGAACAGATTCTAAGCCTACCTGGAAATCCGTAAATATTACTATATGGATGCAAGTCTATAATGATTCTGGTTTGTCTATGTGGAATTCAGATAATAATGTATATTAGTAATTATTTCTCTCTCTCTCTTCTCTCTCTCTCTCTCTCTCTGTTTAGTCGATATTACGTTTGTTGGTTTCTTGTATGTTGATTTGTTTCTATACTCTTATATATTAACTCTAACTCTCCAAATTGGGGTTATGAAAAAATCGAAGGGAAATTAAAATATGGCCAGAAAAAAGGAACCAATAAAACGAAATAATAAATTATTCGTTACATAATAAAAAACAAACAAAAAGGTACTCGTTAACATTAAAAATACGAAAATATGCTAGCAAATATTATACGATTAACAATAAACCTTAATTAGATAGTCCATATTGAAAAATAAAAAAATAAAACATTTAAAAAATTTGAAAGCACTATTAAAAATTTTAAAAAATTATATTTAAAGAGTAATACCGACAATTAAAATATAATAAAAATATATCAATAATTACAAAAAAATTAGTAATTAAAAATGAATAATAAAAATAATTCAAAAATTTAGAAGATGTAAAAAAAATGATATAAAAAATGCAAAGAAAAAAATAAAAATGATTAGAAATGAAGATAAAAATATTAACCGTATACAATTTTAAACATAAGAAATTACTAAGAATACCGACCATACCCAAGATAAAAAAAAATTATATTTTAAAAATGAAAAGGATAAAAAACAAAGGAAAAGGAAGTTCGTAAAGTAGTGGAAGTTTATCAGGTAGGACTGATATGGAGAATGTAAAACTGTAGTAAAAGGTATACCATTAGATAGGTTAGATAAGTAAAGATTAAATAAGATCCAGAATATATTACATAAGATTAAACCTACTCCTTTGACGACATTTGGAGACTAATTCATTCCTTTGATTTAATAGTTTGCGTTGATTATTGAATTTTATAATTCTGATTTCTCTTCTAAACATAGGTCACACCTACTCTTAAGATTATTAAGAGTATGAGAAAAACCTATAATTTTCCAATCTGAGGTTTCAGAACTTTCTACCTCAATTCCCAAACTTTTTGGAAAGAGCTGACTGTTATTTTAAATTTTGGGTCAGAAAAAGAATGCCTATGTTTAAAAAGTCTTTGTTTCCATTTCCCCGCGAAAATTCCAATGTAAACCTTGTGTTTTAAATAAATAGTTGCTTGGTATATTACCTTCGAAGCTCTGCATTTTCCTTCAACTGGACAATTTTCCCTATTTCTACAATTACATTGGGGTTCCATACCAGGTTTATTGCTAGTGACATAGAATTTACTTAGAATGTAGTTAATATGAGAGTTGATAATTTTGTACATGTTATTGGCGTAGGAATAGCTTATTTTGAACGTTTCTTTAAATACTTAATTTTAAATTTCTAACACTGTTGCAGTTCACCATTTGAGTTGAAAAATGCTAGCTAGTTGAAACTGTCTATTCTCGTGAGGTAATTTTGGATTTCTCTATTATGTAATATATATATATATATATATATATATATATATATATATATATATATTTAAAAAATATGATTCCATCGCTACATAGTAATTGACATGTTTTAAAAAAAACAGAAGCTAAAATCTTCCAATTGAATTATATAAATTAAATTAAAATTAAAGTACCTAGTTCTGTTTCATCCTCAAGCGAATTTTGGAATAATTAATTTTAAAATTTACGGAGCTTTATAGGCATATACATTCGAAATATTTGTTTCTATGGAATGAATATGAGGCGATGGAATCATATTTAACAAAAAAATAATTATAATATAGGCTCTACTTGTGCATCGAGCACTGTTTTTTAAAAATAAAAACAAAAATACTAATGTACTTCGGATTATTAACTTAACTGTTCTTTCCTATTTTTCAATATATTTGCACACAAACACACACGCGCGCGCACACACACAGACACACATATGTATTTATTTAGTGGGATTGATGTGAGTTTGTCATCCTGGGTTTCACGATATTTGCGATCATCAGACAAATTGATTAATTTTTAAATTTATTTGTATATGGTTGCGTAGATCGGTGTTTTTATTGTAGTAAGAGGAACATTGTCGTCAGAACGCCACTCATACATACGCATACATATATACATGCATGTTCACGTATTGCAGCTCACACAAACATAAACATGTATGAACAGTGTGGAAATGGGCATATATGCGAATCCATGTGTCGTTGTGTATATACGTACGCATTTGGTCCCTGTATTCAATGTTGGATTGTTTAGCGAACATCTTTCGTCAGTTGCAGTGTCAACGCGCAGAATGTTCGTGTATTTTGTTCGCTGACTAATGTTTTCTCGCACACACATATATACGTATGCACACGTGTTCACACATCTTCTATCCGTCTTTTTTCATGATGAGGACTGTGTAAGGCTGTGGTAGGTAAAATTGCTATTATTTTTAATTTTTATTTTTTTTAGTGCTGTTTTGTTATTATTTAAAGCCGCTTATTTGCTTGTTTTTCGCGATTGCGCTTATGTAAATAGTAGAAACCAATTTACAATATTCATGCGGTGGTGTTAATTTTGCTGGGGAAGTAAGAATAATTGTGGATTGATGCAGTAATGGTAATGGTGGCGCGGTAGTAATTGTGTAATAATGCGGCAATGATAATTGTGATGCGGCAGTAATGGGGGGACAGAAGATGATAAAGACAATTGTAGCAGCAAATAGAGTAAAATGGTAGAAGTGATTGTAGTAATGGAGGTGGAGTGGTAATAACAATAATTATAATTATTATAAAGGTAGTTTGAACTAGAAAATAATTGATGGTATTATGGTCTCCGTGGTTTCTCTTTTTCATGTTCATAGGTCAATGATGGTTTATGCAGTAATGTTGGTATATATATATATATATATATATATATATATATATATATATATATATGTATGCAGTAATGTTGGATATATATATATATATATATATATATATATATATATATATATATATATACGCTCTTTTAATATATTGATCATTCCTCTCCTATACATATCGACAATTTTCAATATATATATATATATATATATATATATATATATATATATATATATATTCGATACATTCCTGCATGTTCTATTACTAAAAGTTTGTGTTTTAAACAATTTTTAGCTATTGTTATTAATTATTATTGCACACGCATTGACCGATCTTTATACCCAGAGAAATCGTATACAAATGTCTTCTACATCTAAATTCATCCTGTTATCTCAAAGAACTTATCGCTTAATCATTCGCAATTCTCCAAAGGATTGTACCTTACAAATACAACAAACCTGCCATTCCTTATCATAGGATGTCTTTATTTTCCTATATTTAGCAAATTATTATCACTACTCCTGTGTTAATTTTACATTAATGACACGTTTATAATGTAATTAATGCAAATATGGAGTAGGAATTATTTTTGAATTTTACATAAGATAACAGTGCTTTTGACGATGTGAACAAAATTGTACATTATTCAATCCAATTTTCTGATAGTGGCCTTCCTCCTTTAACAAGTGAATTAGTTCATGTTTCATTTATTGAACCTAAAAATGATGTAAATGTATTGGGCATAGTATTGTGTCAAAAACACAAATTGCGGAAATAACAGCTTTAAAAATATGGAATTTTAATGGGTTGATAAAACCTTTCCTTTCACCTCTCTTCCGTAAATGTCCCATTGTTGAAAGAGCTTAGGGAAAAGGAAAAAAAAATTATTATCATACCTTGCCAGGTCGGGAGGATAGTAAGGTCGCTCAAGCAAGGCGGTGTTCGTCAAGAAACCCGCTTTCCGGACGCAAATAACCCTAGGAGGATAATTTCGAAGGAGAAAATATATAGTTTAACATAAATTTGTTGTGACTTCCTGTTTCTTTACTGACGAAGCTAGTATATATATATATATATATATATATATATATATATATATATATATATATATATATATATATATATATGATTGGTGAGAGTAGTCGTAGCTCCAGGGGGCTTGGTGAGAGTAGTCGTAGCTCCAGGGGGCTTGGTGAGAGTAGTCGTGGCTCCAGGGGACACAGTCCTATGGTTACAGTGAACTCAGTAGAGTTCCACCACGGAATATGTGAGCGAGTGGCGCTACATTGAGTCTGATTTGCAATCTCTTTGTCACCGAAGCCCGGTGAAACAGTTGGTGTTTGCTTGAAATCCTAACTGTCTGGGTTTCAATTCTCGGTAGTGGATGCGCACTGTTGATGAGTCCCAAATATATGTCCTCTTTATACTAATAAATAATGTGGCAACGCGTTACCTACGAATAAGTGTTGGCCGGGAGATATCTCAGGTGCTGCATGTCTATAAAAAAAAAAAAAGGTTTGATTAATAAAATGTCGCCCCTGTTATTTAAATCTATTCTGAGGTTCTGTGGGTACAAATCTTTATATATATATATATATATATATATATATATATATATATATATGTGTGTGTGTGTGTGTGTGTGTGTGTGTGTGTGTGTGTGTGTGTGTGTGTACTGCTTTTATTTATACCGTAACTATGGTCAGGAGTACTTAGATATTGTAGCACAACGATAGACGGATTCTTAGGGCTTGGGTTTAATTCGTGGTAAGTTAATTTTAGTCACTTTATAAAGGTACTGAGCGATGAGATTACCTCCACAGATCGGTAACACCAACAAGTCAGTTTTCTGACCAGTCGACTCTTCTCAGTTTAATAAACCTAGTGTCGTAGTTGGAAGCACGCACACACATTTATACATAAAAATAATCTATTTATTTTTAATCTGTCATTTTTATAACTTCAAACGTTATCGTAGCGGACACTTGATATTTGAAAATGACTGTCCCTCTGCTTTCAACATTCATGCATAAGTGTTATAGAGTAGTTTTCACAGTGGAGGCTTGTATTTCACCAAGTCGGTCCTAAATTAGGTTCGACGTACAAAACGTTAGGAACTTGCAATAATAGTTAATAACGCAGCAATCTAGTTGTGGGGCTCATACTTTAATGTCCGACATCGACTGACTCACACAACTCACTGAGCTTCCCTGGCGACTGCTACTACTACTACTTATCTGTGGGAGAGTCTATTTACAATAGAAATAGGTACGTTCCGGTATAACAATAAGGCGATAAGGTGAGGAGAAAGAGTCTCGTTTAATCAGGTATCATGATACGGAGACGTAAAATCAATCCTTTTTTTTCAGTTTCAGTCATTTGAGTCGGATAGTGTTCTTTCGAGACGCTCGTTTTTTAGCCTTCGAGAATTTCGTTTTGCGTGCTTTCGAAAGGTTCTGTTATAGGCCTTTGAATGGTATGTTGGTCAGCCTTTGACAAGCTCGGTTGCCATTTCGGAATATCACTTTAGGATCTAATTCAGCAGCGACGCTTTGATGCTGAAAACAGTAGTCCAGTTGACATTGCTACACTCGTAAGCGAAGTTGCATACGGTAACGTAGTGAAGTCGCTCACCAACATCAACGTATCAGAACGCATATCAGAACGTTCAAATCCCAGAGCATGCAAAGAAGGAAGATATGGCCCCAGAAATTTCTAGTCGGACCGTTAGAATTGTTCACCGGAAGTAGGATTACAGCGATTCATGTCACCCGCTAAACTCTAATCGAAATCCGCTCTGTAGTGTTCAAGATCATTAAGATTAAAGATTCATCGACAGAAACACCCCCAACCTCATGATCGGTACATTGGCTTCAAGGAGGAACGCTGTTTATATTAGTAGATTTGTTCGGGATGTGGTATAGAATGCTTAAACGTTCAGTTCTCCCCCCCCTATATGTTCTAGTGTATATTGTCCGTAGATACACAAAGACAAACCCTGGCATTATGGAGTGAGGTGTTAAAACTCTCGCTGTTTTAGTCTTTGTGGAGGAAATATTGAACAG
>CAHIKZ030002512.1:1360000-1372500 GCA_903632075.3 Acanthosepion pharaonis
GAGTGGGGTCTGCATATCTATTTGGGTATAACATTTACCATTTGAGCACTATGCCTAATCCGAGATAATGATCTTGACGACATTATAAAATTGATCAAATGGGCGCGTTCGTCGCATAGATAAATTCGTGCCTTTTGAAGTGGCTACAAAGATGGCTAAAGTAGAGGGGGTTGCATGGGGGTGGAGGAATGCGAGGGGGTTGGTATGAGGGAGTATCTAACGGCTGTAATCAAACCAAGGTAACGATTTCACACATAAAACACTGTCGGCATTCACCAGGAAATGGATATTGCCTCATGCCATCGATAACGGGCCCCGATAGAGATTCGGATAGTCGTTGCAACTTTACACGCGACCGTGTTTCGGCCACTCTTCTGAGACGGATAAAACGGACGCAGCTCGTAAAAGCGAGTCTCTAATGACTTTTATTGAGGTCCAACGCGCTAAAACAGAGCTGAGAAAGATGTCATTATGCCGAGCTGAGTGACTAAGAGGTTCTTGTAGAACTTCGATTAATAGCGATAAAAGTTATCGATTACTGGAAGAGGAAAAAATAGGTTGTGTTTTTTCTTGCTGTAGTCGTAAAAAGAATGTCGGTCGGACAAGTAACTTCGTATCTTTTTTGGTTGCTAGTAATTTAAGATTAAATATAAGGGAAAAAAGTTTTGATGATAACTAAATACCGTAGAGGGGACTGTGCACATCTTTCAAAACGTTTTAATTAAACAAACCGTATTTAAGATATTATAGACAAATAACTACATATTATCTTAATAAAAATCTTAGTATAGATTTAATGTTCATTAAAATGCATTTTTATTCTTTTACAGACTTTTATAATATAATATATTTTAGACGATGGCTGTTGGTAGCAATGGTAGTGTTATGGTTAACGGTACTGAAAGTAAAATCGGCATCCTAATTCATATCGAGCCTATTTTTCACTATACTAATATAGTAACAGCATCAAGTAGAAGTGTATGACGCTTTATTAGACTTAATAATATTTATTTTTGTATAAAACACAAATGAATGTGTCACATGGTCAAAAGTAGTGATCGGGAAGCCTGGTATTCCAACTGTCTTATCTTAAATGTTAACTAGCCACAATCACTGACCCAAATAAACTATACAATATCCTTTGCACCAAAACACCACATTATTATCATTCTTACGGCAACCACTGTAATACCTCTAAGTCTCTATGAAGTCCTAACTAGTCCCCTGTGTGCAATTTGTCCGTCTGTTTGGTCTTTAAAAAAAAAAAAAAAATGAAAAATGAAACACCAATGAATATTTACAATATGCATAATAATATATGTCATGAATAATCAAGAGTGGTCTCGCCTTGTTTTGTTACTGTTTACTGGGACTATAAAAGGACATTATACACGAACCTTGTATTCTCAGTAGAATAAAGCTTTCTTAAAGCCTACACGTGTACTTTTGTCATTTCACAATATATACAAGAAACTAAACAAAATGGTGTTAGTAATACCCTCCTCCACCACATACACAAACACACAATCTCTAATTGTGTCAGAAATACCAGGTAACTGGACGACATTAATACGGGGTATGGCTAAATTAAAACAGACTTTATTCGACTTAATTCAGCTATAGCGATTGAAAGCATTCTATTTATTGTAATGGATAATTCGGGGGGAGAGTGGATGTGCTTATTTTATTAGCACAACGATGTATGAGCCAAATATGAATGTAGTCTTTAACCGTAAGATCGGAAATGCCAATGTATGAAAAGTGTATGAAAAGGCAAAAATTAGAAAAAAAATTGCATTAAAGTGAAAAATTAGAAAAAAATGTAACGGGCATGAAAAGACACAAATCCAAAAAAGTGTGTGAAAAGTCAAAAATTAGAAAAAGTCTATGAAATGTCAAAAATTACAAACAAAAGTCTATTAAAGTCAAAAATTAGAAAAAAGGCTATGAAAAGTAAAAAATTACAAACAAAAGGTCTATTAAAGTCAAAAATTAGAAAAAAGTCTATGAAAAATCAGAAATTAGAAACAAAATGTATTAAAGTCAAAATTAGAAAAAGTCTATGAAAAATCAAAAATTAAAAACAAAAAAGTCTATTAATGTCAAAAATTTAAAAAAAGTATATGAAAAAATCAAAAATTAGAAAACAAAAGGTCTATTAAAGTAAAAAATTCGAAAAAGTCTATGAAAAGTAAAAAATTACAAACAAAAGGTCTATTAAAGTCAAAAATTAGAAAAAAGTCTATGAAAAATCAGAAATTAGAAACAAAAATGTATTAAAGTCAAAAATTAGAAAAAAGTCTATGAAAAATCAGAAATTAAAAACAAAAAGTCTATTAATGTCAAAAATTAGAAAAAAAGTCTATGAAAAATCAAAAATTAGAAACAAAAGGTCTATTAAAGTCAAAAATTCGAAAAAGTCTATGAAAAGTAAAAAATTACAAACAAAAGGTCTATTAAAGTCAAAAATTAGAAAAAAGTCTATGAAAAATCAGAAATTAGAAACAAAAAATGTATTAAAGTCAAAATTAGAAAAAAAGTCTATGAAAATCAAAAATTAAAAACAAAAAGTCTATTAATGTAGAAAAAAAAAATTAGAAAAAGTCTATGAAAATCAAAAATAAAAAACGAAAAAGTCTATGAAATGTCAAAAATTACAAAAAAAGTCTATGAAAAATCAAAAATTAGAAAAAAAAGGTCTAGAAAAAAAAAAAAATTCGAAAAAGTCTATGAAAAATAAAAAATTAAAAACAAAAAGTCTATTAATGTCAAAAATTAGAAAAAAAGTCTATGAAAAATCAAAAATTAGAAACAAAAGGTCTATTAAAGTCAAAAATTAGAAAAAAGTCTATGAAAAATCAAAAATTAGAAACAAAAGTCTATTAAAGTCAAAAATTAGAAAAAAGTCTATGAAAAATTAAAAATTAGAAACAAAAATGTATTAGAAAAAATTAGAAAAAAGTCTATGAAAAATCAAAAATTACAAACAAAAGTCTATTAAAGTCAAAAATTAGAAAAAAGTCTATGAAAAATCAAATATTAGAAACAAAAATGTATTAAACTCAAAAATTAGAAAAAAGTCTATGAAAAATCAAAAATTAGAAACAAAAATGTATTAGTCAAAAATTAGAAAGAAGTCTATGAAAAATCAAAAATTACAACAAAAGTCTATTAAAGTCAAAAATTAGAAAAAAGGTATGAAAAATCAAAAATTAGAAACAAAAGTATATTAAAGTCAAAAATTAGAAAAAAAGACTATTAAAAATAAAAAATTAGATACAAAAGTGTATTAAAGTCAAAAATTAGAAAAAAGTATAAAAAATCAAAAATTTGAAAAAACTGTATGAACAGTCGAAAATTAGAAAAAAATGTATGAAAAGCCAAAAAATAGAAAAATGTGCATGAAATGTCAAAAATTAGAAAAAGTGTATGAAAAGCCAAAAATAAGAAAAAAGTTGTATGAACAGACAAAAATAAGAAAAAAGGTGTATAAAAAGTCAAAAATTAGAAATAATTGTATGAAAAGTCAAAAATTAGAAAAAAAAGACTAAAGAGAGGAGACAGCTGTCAGAGTATCTAGCCTAGGAGTCACTCAATACTGCTGCCTCTACGAACCACATAATCTTATTATGCTTTATAATGCTGTCATATCTGGTACTGGAGCTATTAATGAATTGATGAAAGAGTGAAAGAAAGACCGAATGTGTAAATGAATGAATGAAAGAAAAAGGAAAAGAAGAAATAACGAAAAAAATAAATGAAAAAATATAAGCGAAAAAAAGAGAAAGAAAGAAAGAAAAATAAATGAGTAAATAAAAATAAGAAAAAAAGAAGGAAACAATGAAAATGTGTGAAAGCTTGAAAGAAAGTACTAACCCCTTTCTCGGCATAAACGTGTATATACGTTTTATTTTTTAATTTTTACTAAAAGTATGTTGATTCTATTTATTCTCTTCCGAACTTCAAGCAAGTTCGATTTTCAACTCAAAAGCCTGGTAGATGTGTTAGCCAAAACTCGTGTATGAAGTGAAACGTTTTTCCTAAAATAATTGGCGAGAAAGGAGTTAATAAAATATCAGGAGGAGAAGATAAAGAAAAAGAATAAATGAATGAAAG
Organism: Acanthosepion pharaonis; assembly: GCA_903632075.3. Taxonomy (NCBI): domain Eukaryota; kingdom Metazoa; phylum Mollusca; class Cephalopoda; order Sepiida; family Sepiidae; genus Acanthosepion; species Acanthosepion pharaonis. The sequence goes on from CAHIKZ030002512.1 coordinate 1,364,117, forward strand.
AAAGAAATAAAGGTAAAAGGGATTAAATGATTTTTTTATGGGCTGTCTACACCTTGCAGATTATTCAAAAGAGAAACATATTTTGAATCGTAGAAATATCTCCTTTATTTGGCGTGTTACTATATCAACAATTTGCTGAAGATATAAATGATGGTTTCAGATTCACTTCCCGGTATTTAATTCTTAGCAGATGGGAGATGGATTCGAGCATTTTCCAAGGTTATTTGAACGTAAGTGAATGTAGAGAACTCGAATGAAATTTGAACTCGGCTCTTCATATTCTCATTCTATTACATCACCCGCACATACACAGACGAAAAAGAAGAAAGTGTGAAAGAAAAAGATGAGGAATAAATCGATATATCATGAAAGAAAGTGCCCCCCACAAAAAAAATCAACGCTAGAACAAAATAAATACAGTAAATAAGAAAAAAGTGACAAAGAAAAATTCACACAGAAAAATCAAACAAATTTAAAAACGATAAAAGAAACGGAATAATAATAAATAAAAGAAAGCAAAGAAAGTAAAAAAAAAAAACAAACATATTTTACACAAGAATCAGAGAGAAATACTAAGACAAAGCACCCCCCTTCCTGAGACATGTATGTAAACGATCTTTAATATTACCCTCGTTATAACATTGACCATTTTAAAATTCAAAAGAAATTGTGAAGAGATGATTCTTATGAAATATTTTAAAAGAATTTCCAAAAAGATAAAAGAAGAGAATTTGGAAATGGAAAAAATGCGTCAACGAAGCAAAACATAGAAAAAGATATAAAGGAAAAGTCATAATGTTTTATGGATGGATTGGAACATAAAGAAATAAAATAAAAAACCCCAAAAAACAAAAGAGAGAAAATGCATGGAAATAAAGAAGAAAACGAAAGAAAACAGCCGAAGAAATGAAAATATTGGCGCGTATGAAAATGAATGCTAATTAAAGAAAACTGCAATTAATGATGAAAAAGAAGACATAAAAAGAAGAAAAAGATTGAAATACGAAGCTGTAAATTTTGTCAAAGAAAAGAAAGAGAATGGAAGAAAACAGAAGAAGAGGAAAATGAAAGAATAAATAAATAGAGTAAGGAAAGAAAATAATATAAGGAATGACGGAAACTGAATAAAAGAAAGAAAGAAAGAAAGAAAGAAAGAAAGAAAGAAAGAAAGAAAGAAAGAGGATAAAAATTAAGAAAAATAGGTAGGGTAAAGCGTGAAAATAAAGAAAGAAAGAAAGAAAGAAAGAAAGAAAGAAAGAAAGAAAGAAAAATGAAAGAATGAATGAATGAAAGAAACGGAAAAGATACAGAAAAGAAAAAAAAAGAGAGAAAAGAAAAAGAAGTACAAAAAATAAAGATAAAGAAAGAAAGAAATATATAGGAGAGGAAAAGAAAGAAAGAATAGAAGGAAAAGAAAAGTAGAGCTGAACATGAAGCAAGATATTAAAACAGTGAAAACATTATAGATGATTAGAGTAATAAAACATTGTAAGCCAAAAGAGGAGAGGAAACCCAATTCTAAAAAGCAGGCTGCCACTACAGTTAACAAAAAAAGAAAAAAAAGACAATTTTAGCATTAAATGTATTCTATTTCGAGGCTTTTGCATTTGTCACGGGGTTAATGAATTTGGACCCCAGTAAATGGTGGAAAATCTCTTCACAGAAGAAGAAGGGTCATGAGTCGAAAAAAAAAATCGGCTCTACCGGAGACTGAGAATGCAATGTACAGAATATGTGAGCAACGGTGAAGTTTTAGATAAAACGAAAACAGAAAGGACACATAGATAACATCAAAAAGAGACAGTTCTAGAGCAGATAATGAGGAAAGATGGCTTGGAAAATTTGACACACAGAGGACAGATTGAAGGCAAAACGGACAGAGGAAATCAGAGCATAAACTAGGGCAGGGATGAGGAGATATAGAAAAAAGTAGGCTATGAAGGGCTACAAAGAACAGGAAAATATAGGGGGCCATGATAGCGCACGTCCTTAAGGGAAACAGCATAAAGAAGAAGAAGAAGAAGAAGAAGAAGAAGAAGAAGAAGAAGAAGAAATGTTGAAGCATATTTAGTTATGATGGATCAGTTAGTACCGACTAACGTCGCGAGTGAATTACTGCGTTAATTCATTTAACACAACTACTGGTACTACTGCTACTACTACTACTACTACTAATAATAATAATTCAGGCATCGGGGCCATTGAAAAGAAAAAGAAGAAAATGCCATCTCATCGATGTGACTTCCTCGTAACCGTAATCTCAGGGTCAAAGAATTTGAAAAGCTTAAATCTGCAGCGGACTCCGGATGGAGATCGCCAAAATTTGCGATTTTCAGGCCTCTATTACCCCAATTATAATCGGAGCGTTGGTGGGAGAGTCTATACCATTGAACCTAAAACACCTACATTAAGAAAACCAGGAAGAAGTTTGGTGCCCTTTCAGAAATCTGCGCTGCTTGACTCAGCAATTCTGCGAAAGGCATTATCTTGGGCTGAGAAAGAAAAAAAAAAGACTTGCAAAAGAAGAAATAATAATAATAATAATAATAATAATAATAATAACTCTCGAAAGTATTGGCATATGGGAATATCAACAATCCCTTTTGCAGTTGGAGCCCTAGGAATGGTTGGAAAAGATTGCAGTAGACTAATTGAAGGGATTCCTGGAAGTCCATGCCTCAAGGAGATACAAAAAGTTGTTCTGACAAGTACAGCCCACACTTTACGAAGGGCTTTATCTATGTAATTTTTTTTTTGTCAGTGGAAAGTGTCATGACGCCATTTCTAACCTTAGGTCTGTGGGCGGGACCCGGAAAGAAATGTGTAAACGCCAGAAATCAAAGAAAATAAAAACAATAATAATAATAATAATAATAATCCCATTTGAGTAAACAATAATTTTATTGTGTATGACAAGTTACAAACGACTTTCTAAGTTTAAATTATAGTGAGCGTTGGTAATAAAATTTATCTACCGATGGTTTCAATATCAAATTAGAGAAAAAACAAAACAAAAAAAAAACTCTCCTTCTACAATTATTATCCACCACAAGCCTGGATTTTACAGAGAGATAGAAATATCGCCTACACAGGACAGTAAAAATGGATTCCAGACTGGTAGTTATAAGAATCCTTTGCAACATGGCGTCATCCTGATGTCTGAGTCGAGACATTTTGCAATATACATTAGTTCTATTTTTCAGGCCTGGAGAGAAAGCATGTAAATCATTTTCATACATTGTCTGCATACTATCTTTCTAGGGAACACCAACGTTATTTTACCTTCTTTCCAGTCGCCTTTATCTGTTTTTATTATAAAAGATTTGGTAGATAAAGTCAAAGCCACAACATTTATCTGGTAGCCCGACAATCGCTTATAAGACGAGAGCCGATAGTTTGAGCCATATTTTTAAATCCAAAGTGCGTTATATAGTATTGCTCAACTTTCAAACCAGTCTATGAATACTTATTTTTTAGGCAAACAATTTGTCCCCAAGTTGTTGTGTCATAACCTTTCTTGCTTCCGAAATGACATGCAGCAAGATGACTTAACTCTTTAATGGCTACCGTAAAATCGCGTAAAAGAGAAGCGACGCCGCAGCGCTTTTCATGCTCTCTTTTTGAGACGCATTCTGGACATCAGTTGGTTCGACTGGGTCACCACTGCTGTAGTTCTCACTCGAAACCAGTAACCCAGACTATATGTCTTTCTCTAACTGCGCCGGTTCAGGCTGGCTTGGTCATGTACACCATATGCCGGAAAGGAAGATTCCGAAGGTCCTTCTGTACGGGCAACAGACCATCAGCAAGAAAGCACATGTACGACCTCATCTTCGCTTCAAGAACATGCAAAGTGGGCATAAGGGCAATGGACGTGGACATTGAGAGGAGGAAACACGTCGCCAAAAATCGATTACGATAGAGACGTGGTTTACACCGAGGGTTGGAGCGAGGAAAGGAAAAACGGTGCCTTGCCACCTTGGAGAAGGTTGGTCGACGGAAAAAAAAACAACATGGCGACAACGGGGGAGAGCGTTTTCATGTGCATTTGTTTCAATCGAAACTGTCACTCCCGCGTGTACCTGTACAGTCATGACAGATGTTGCGCCGCCATCAGCAGCTTAGGCATAATTCTTCGGGCTCAGATCCATGATCTCTCCGGACCGACAGATACCACATGAAATCCCGTATCAATGATAAAAATTATGACAATTTTTTTTCTTAAGTAACTCCAAAAAACTTTAAAAAAAAAGATCCGTTATATACCTATATAACCCATTAATTGCCGATCAGAGGCCTTGCTGCCTGATGTAGTTTATCGTCATACCCAGGACTGTTACATCTAATAAGCTGATTCGCCAAGTTTACTTATTCCAGATTAAAAGAGGTGGCTGTAACATCTCATTGAACAAATACTATATTGCTTGTCACAGTTGACTAGTTTTTCAGACTGCAGACGCGCTATGCAATAACGTTTATTTGTTGACAGAGATGGGCAACAAAACTGACCCTCATCCCACCTTAGAGTATATAACATGCTCCCTGTGACTTTTAATTCTTCCATAAGCTGAAGGAGAACCTCAGATGCAGTCGTTTTAAAGATATTGAGAAGATAAAGGAGGCTGGGACAAAGGTCCTGGTCACCTTCCATTGGGCATTCAGGAAGTGACTAGAGTGCTACATTGAAGACACGGGATCTTACTTAGAATGCAATTAGAGTTTTGTACATCGTTGAAATTAATAAATGTATGCCCTAAATACGTCTCATAACTTTTGGAATGCACCACGTAGCCTACTTTGTGGTTGAAACATGCATGCTTTTTTTTTTATCAATATAGAGTTTCGAGTTAAGACAAAACCATGCTTCTGAACTCAAAAATGTTCGCAGTAATTTGAAGATTAACGTATTAAAATCTCCTTTCAACCATTCCCCTGTCCGGGTCTTGTGATTTACTAACAACTCGATTACAATGCTAATAGTCGGGAAGATAAATCCTGAGATATAAAAAGTGGTTTGGAGGGTGAACGTCGATTTGTTTTTGAAATATGGAGAAATGGATAAATAGTGCCAAATGGGACCTTGACAGAGGAAAGGAATGACAATGAGAAAAGAGGTATTTATTTTTGGATGGATTACATTTCTAAATATCTTGAGTCATTGTAAGCCGTATACCTCAAGGCGTTAATGGATTTTACTTACGACGTATTACAGAGAGACATAGGCTAACTCGAATAAATGACCACAACAGGGTACTCTGCCAATCGGATGTGTTCCCTGAATAAAGTGGGCTGAATAAAAGTGAAGAAAAGAATAATAAAATATACCTCTTATACTAGAAGAGAAATAGAAAACGTTTAACAAATAAAAGATAAAGAGATATAAGAAAAGCAAAAAAAAAAGATATTGCTGAGAAAGAGTAATGTATCTTATTTCGTCACAAAAATGACGTGAAACTAAAGAGAAATTAAAAGGAGACTGAAAAAAAAGCCGAGAAAAGACGAAGCGGAATTGGACAGTGGAGAACTGTACTTACCTTCCTCCACCCAATATGGCGTCAGGTTTCAGCGTTTACTAAGCTGTGGAACGAATCGAACGAAATTCGATGATAAAATGGAGACGGGTATTTCAAGTGACTGATACTCAAATGCAAAGACGATGACCGCATCAGGACTTGTTTTCTCCGTTTGTCGATATCAAAGAGAGTCGATGCAACAAATCGATAGACACTTTGGTGTCAAAGGAAACTGTGTGGCCTAAGATATACCAGCCTCGAATCCGAAACATCATCTCTGTGTAAGTTCATCCATTTTCACCATTTTTCTAACTCTCTTCATATACCCGCATCGCTTATCAGGATTTCGAAATAATCGTGTAGCTAACTACTTCAATCGATCTTTTTACATATCACTCTACATACATATATTCCAATAATTCCCGTATATATATATATATATATATATATATATATATATATATATATATATATATATATATATATCATCTGGGGAATGATATATATCTTTCGATCTCTGAAAAGACTGGAACGAACACCTGTCAGCGTTCCTTTTTCATTTTTGAGTTACTGTTCGCATAACCTTTCTTTATTTCATTTTTTCTCTCACTTCTATGAAGTATGTCTGATTGAATATGATTTGAATAATCTATAAATTATTAACGGAAACGAATCCTCTAAGAAATGAAAAGAACTTCAAAGCTTTTTTTTTTCTCAGACCTTGGTTTACTGTGTATTACTGTTTATTCTTTTTAATATTTATAATTTGATCTTACTCTATCTAACAAACCAATTATAGATATCTGCTAAGCTTAACGTTGTCTCGCCTAAAATATTTTGACGACCAGAAAAGAATGAATGAATTATGTAAGACTAAACCATGCAACCATAGCACAAAGGCAGTCTACTATCGATCAGAATTTGATTATGGTGATGTTACAATAATAATAATAATAATAATAATAATAATAATAATAATAACAATAAATGTTAATTCCCGAAAAATTTTCCTATTTTAATTTTTTGATGAGACTTAAATCTTAAGTTTATCATTGAACGAGCTCCTTGCGAATTCCACGGCTATAAAATAGCAATGGGATTTCCCCCATTGGTCGTTAAATATTTGATTTTAGTAACTTAAAGGAAATCCTGCAATACAATTATAAATATTAATGTAGGTCATTATTTAACAAAAACGTAATTTATCAAGCAGTAGTTCAAGTCTGCTATTGTGGTTGGCGCACTGGGGGCTGTTTACAGGAACCATTGTGCCTCTCAGAACGCCATGGGTATTCCTTACATCATTGGGTTTGCGAAAGTGGCTACACCGCTTGGAAATGCTCACGTGCTAAGTAAAGTGATTTGTTTTTTTGTTTTTTTTTTATCTCAGCTGAATATAAAAACTGTGATATGACTATTAGCAACCGTCCTAAACTTTTAAGTATTTGAAAGGATATCAGATCTGAAATAATAATAATAATAATAATAATAATAATAATATGTCCACTGGAAGATATGCAAGAAGCACAAAATCGAAACCACTGAGAGATGGTATGTGCACCACCCAGAAACATGCGAATTCAAACTGACAGGGAAATAAAAGCCAACAGGCCTGATATTATCATAAAAGCCTAGAAATTCAGAAAGTGTATGCTTATTGACATAACAGTACCATCTGAGAGAAATACCTCCATAAAAATTATCGAGAAATTGTCCAGCTAGAAGGACCTGGAGATCGAGATTAACAGGATGTGGGGAATGAAGACTGAAATTGTACCAATAGTAATCGGAGCTCTGGGCCTCGTGAGAAAAGGAATGGACAATTTTACTAACAGTCCCGGGTAACATCAACATACAAGTTAGCAATTATCGTTTAACTAGGATTATCTCATATACTAAGAAAAGTGCTGTCAGTTAATTGACAATTCTCCTATAGGGCCTAAGGACTATAGTTTGGACCCGGCTCTATAGGATGCAAAGCAGGAAACATAACACACAAACAATAATAATAATAATAATAAAAATAATGAGAAGAAGAAGAAGACGTTGACGACGACGACGGCTAATCTCAGGATGTCTTGTACTTGTGTCAAGTGAATATGAAGATCGTCAGAATAGAGTGGGGCAATATTTACATTGGAAAATGTGCAGACACTTCAGAAAAGATGTTAACACACTGGTATGAACATTACCTAGCACCAGTTACAGAAATAGAAGACATCACAATTCTTTGAGATTACACCATATTTACAGACAGAAAGATTGAAGCAAAAAGGCCGGAAATAATTGTCAAAAGCTGCAAAGAAAAAAAAAACTTCCCTACTAATTGATATAACTTTCCCTGCGGACTGTAATATAGCAACGAAGAAATTTGAAAATAACTATCGAAGTATAAAAACCTGGAAGTCGGAATAGAAAATGAAATGTGTAAATTGAAAACAAGAATAGTACCAATCATAATAGGTGCGCTTGGAATGATAAAAAAGGAACACAAGAACGCATTGAACAAATCTCTGAAAATCCCAGCTTAAGAAAAATACAAAAAAATCTGTCTTGATAAGTACAGTACACACACTAAGACGATCTTTGTCCATGTAATGCTAGTGATGTTATGGGAGGTAGAAAAACAAATCATGACATGTAGCTATAACGACAAGCAACTCTACCTTAAGTCTTCCGCAGACCTGGTAGGTATTGTAACCATAGCAGAAATCGAAATTTAATAATAATAATAATAATAATAATAATAATAACTGAATTGAACAATGTACACATTTTGGGGGAGAAAACTACAAGTTTTTTGTTATGAATACCACACAGACCCGGCTACAGACATAGGACCTGTAACGACTTACAACATATTATTATACA
>CAHIKZ030002512.1:1377500-1405000 GCA_903632075.3 Acanthosepion pharaonis
GAACGAAGCATTAAGAAGAAAAAAGAAATCAGGAATAGCCAGCAAAGAAGTTCTTTCAGATTTGCTTTTGAAGTTGCCGCTACTTTTTTTTTTTTTTTTGTCTATTTATTTTGCTTTTTTGGGCTTCTGTTTATGAAAACGACCATCGCTTATTCTTTCCTTTTCTGTTCCTTTAAAATAGCAAATCATAGCAATTAGGACGCCTTATAAGAAACAGTCCATACATATACACATAGATACTTGTGTATGACTGCCGATCATCTTACTGAGTGCATGACAATTTGCCTGTTTAACAAACTGGCAACTATACAAGTTCGTATTCTAAAAGCGCGAATATATATCGGAACATGTATATATTCATAGCGTTACGACCACATCACGCTGACACAACGGCTCCAGTACTCTTACGGAAGTTAAGTAACGTCGATCCTGATGGTTGACCGCTTGGGAATACCAAGTGCTGTAAGCTTAAATATGCGGGTGGTGTAATGCATAACGATTCGGAATTGTTAATCGCAGTGCCGAGTTCCAATTCTAGTTGGGTTCATTATATTCACTTACGCGCAAATAACCTTGGGAAAGGTCGGAATTCACATCTTCTCCTCACAGATATTGGTTAATTAGTAATTAGTAAGACTTCCATCATTAAATAATTATTATCTCCTCCTCAAATTCATACAATCTAGAAATATGTTCTGGCTTTAAATAACCTATGAAAAGTTGATAAACCGTAGAAAACGGAATAATCAATTACTATATTCATATACGGTAATTAAAAATGCTTATGTCAACATACAAATGCACAAATACAGAAGCACGTACACACGCATATGCATACAAACACAGACATATATATATGCGTGTATATATATATATATATATATATATATATATATATATATATATAATAATTGATTTAAAATATGGTTTTTCGCTACACAGTTCTAACCATGTTTCAAAAATGAAATTTTTGAAACATGGTTAGAACTGTGTAGCGACAAAAACATATTTTAAATCAATTAATTTATAATATTAATGCTCTATAAATTTACATTGAGAACCATTTTGTAAAAATAGAAATATCTATAAGAACACCGGATTATATATCTTACTGTTCTTTTCTTATATATATATATATATATATATATATATATATATATATATATATATATATATATATATATATAATTGAGTGTTTGGATAACAATCCCTGTTTTATACAATTTTCATTAAAGACCATTGACAAAAGTACTGAAATTTTTTTTATTTAAAGTTTTATATTCAATTTTTCTTCTGTTCTTATAACTGATTCCTTTTCTGGATATAAAATTTGTAAAAACCGTTTGAACGTGTTCGATCCGAGCGATTTCGGCTATTCTATTAGCCATTATTGAGTTGTTTTTTTTAAGTGAATGTGTAAATATTTATATATGATGCTAGAGGGATAGGGATTTTTTTTTCTCTCATTTTCTAAAGACAGTCAAAAGATTGTGACCGTGTTCAACAGTTGATTTTAATGAGTATTGGCTTTTTCTTTATTATTATTAGTGCTTCCATTATTTTTAGCCTATTTTTACATGTGATTGAGCCTTTTTTTTACTGGTATTTTCTTCTGGCGATGGAGAATGCTCGATTTCCGTGTGTATTTAGATGATTTCTACTCGAACTATGATCAAAAATGTGTGTGTGTGTGTGTGTGTGTGTGTGTGTGTGTGTGTGTGTGTGTGTGTGTGTGCACGCGCTTGTGTGTCGCGTGGCCCGACAATCATGTTAACGTGAAACTTAAGAAGCAGTCTGAACTTTGTCACATTCAGAGTCGTGAAGTAGCGTAATTGTTCTGTCTTGCTAATTTAAACATGGAGCATTTTTTTTTTTATTACTGTTAAGATAGCTGGCTGATTTTCGGCTTTTTTCTTCATTATTTCATTTTCCCGTTCTTTTTTCGTCTATCGTTTTTTCTCGGTTTTTACTTTAATGATTATAAGTTTTTTTTTTTCCATTAATGTTTTTTTTTGCCACTGGTCTGGCTGTTAGCTTTGCAAATACTTTGGCTTTATGCTGTTGTTTGTTTTTTGGTGGTATATATAAAACAAATATTGGCTTTCGCCAAAAAAAAAAAAAAGGTCGACCAGTGTAAGATAACGTTCTAAATGCAAGCATTCCTTGTAAATATATATATATATGTATATACGTATGCGTTTTTTAGGCATAGAAATAGTAGGTCCTTGCTAGATTAAATGTTCGTTATTTTTATATGTTTATATTAAATGTGTAACCTGTAGTTGATGTCAAATTTTCTTGATTGCACAACGGTTCTTTTATAAATGTCCTTCGGTTTTAGTTTCCCCAGCTATCATCTTCCCCCTTCCCCGACTCTCTCTCTCTCTCTGTCATCTTCTGATTTTTAAGTTTAGATGATATCGGCTTTTATTGTTACCCATCTCTAGAGATTTCATTTACCTCTCACATTCGTGCCCCCTCTCACACATACACACTTACTAAATTTTATTTTTTTATTCCCGGAGTTATTTTTTTTTATTTCGTTTTGAATTTCTAGGTCTGATGAATTGGATCGTAATTATAATGTAATAAATTATAACCATGGAATATTAGTGTTTCAGCCTTTTTATTATATCCTTACACTGTCCTGGACATTGAGTTCTACCTGGATTATATCCTCTTGGAAATGTTCATATATATATGTATGTGTTTGTATATATGTATATATATTTATATATATATATATATATATATATATATATATATATATATATATATTAACCACTAATTATATATATATATATATATATGTGTGTGTGTGTGTGTGTGTGTGTGTGTGTGTAAGCAAATATATGGATATAGATCCGACAGTATGAAGAAAAATATACAGAAAAAAACAAACAAAAATCTTAATATGCAATTATGCTGTATTAATGTTGATATAAAGTCAACGTCGGACGTTTCGGTCTATTTTAGACCATCATCAGGACATATACATAAAACATAATTAACATTAGAACATATAAAATTCAACATGAAGAAGACGATGGACATAAGAGCACAACAAATCCAAACAGATAACTGAAATTTTTATAGAAGATCAGCGTTCCGTTTAAAATATGATCCTGTCGTCGTCACGTGGGTGATGTTGTGAAAACGTATTCGAAGATGATTTCAAAATATTAAAATATAAAACAAACTCGATTGAACTATTTTCTCATATAAACAGTTCGTCAAGAAATCCCTTCCGTTGATATAGGAATACGCAGAGATCAATAGGTTCTTATATAAAAATTTCAGTTATCTGTTTGGATTAGTTGTGCTCTCATGTCCATCGTGTTTTTCATGTTGAATTATATATGTTCTAATGTTAATTATGTTTTATGAATATGTCCTGATGATGGTCTAAAATAGACCGAAACGTCCGACGTTGAATTTATATTAACATTAATACAGCATAATTACATATTAAGATTTTTGTTTTTTTTTCTGTATATTTTTCTTCATATATATATATATATATATATATATATATATATATATATATATATATACATACGCGTGTGTGCGTGCATGTGTGTGTGTTTGCATGTGCTTGTGTTTCTTTTCGAATAGACTAGCATCTAGAATTCCTTACAAAATACGTGCTAATTGGCGATTTCATAGCAAGCCAAATTTCTGTCTGTAAAATTATTGTCAAAAAGAAAATAAAATTTGTTTGTAATAAGGCGGCAAATCTTTATAATTTTGTCTATGGCTCGAGGGATGTTAGTTTTGTTATTTTTCCAGACCTTTTTTTCTTATATATATATTTAAGCATTTATACGAGATTGTATAATGTTTGAGGACTTAATATCTAAACTCGGCATTAATTTATATCTCATAATTATATCTTTTAATCTTTCGACAAGGTTGCCGAAATTTTTAAGATACGAAGGCCTAATTGTTCAAAGAACTGATGTTGATATATTGGTATGGGTTTTGGTACTCTTTCAAGTTAACTTGCGATTTCATTTTGTGTGTTTTCAGGAGACAAGCTCTGAATATTTTTGGATAATATTAACTTTTTGAACATCTTTTGTTCATTTTTATTCCAAACGGAGTTTTTGTGTTCCCCAAATTATTTTATATTAATCGTTTTTTTCAAAAACGTTCGTTTGCGTTATTGAGAAGTAATTTTACTTTCCCACATATATATATATATATATATATATATATATATATATATATATATATATATATATATATATATATATATATATATATATAGTAATTAGTAGGAGGATTTGATAATTATATTTAATTAATTCATCGAGTTTGATAGAAACCTCAACAGGATGCAGAAAGCAGAAAGCAGAAAGCACTGGACGGCCGTTTCGTCCTATATTTGGGACTCATCTGCAGTGCGCATCCACTACCGAGAATTGAAACCCTGACAGTGACTAAGAGATTCCAAATCAGACTCAACTAGCGCCGCTCGCTCACATATTCCGTGCATTCTGCATTCTGTTGAGGTTTCTATCAGACTCGATGAATTAATTATATATATATATATATATATATATATATATATATATATATATATATATATATATATATATATAATATGAACCTAAAGAGCCAGGTGAAAACCTACCTAGGTTTCACCTATGCGGATCGTCTGACGATCCGCGTAGGTGAAAAAAAGTAGGAAGATCTACCTGGCTCTTTAGGTTCATACTTAGATTTACACTACTTAGTGTATTGAGGACTTTACTTAGTTACTTTTGCTTTACTCGTTTTGGTGTTTTTTTTTTTATTTGGACTCTGAGCTTGGATTCTGGATGATTGTTTTCTCCTCAATTACATGTTCTTAGTTCTTTCTTTTTTATCCCCTATTTTTCCTTGGGCATTGGTTTGTTCATTTAGGAACCAAAACACCTAACGTTTTTCCAGACGAGTATAACTATATATATATATATATATATATATATATATATATATATGGCGCCACCAGCAGTTTTTTTTTCACATCGGACAGGGTATTGTTGTTGTATTCTTGTCATCCTAATGCGATCTTTTTTTACGACTGAGATGTTCAACGTTGTGTTAAAATACACGATGCGCTCATAATAAACGTTATTAATGGCGTAGAATGGAAGGTACACAAATGTGTTTCAGGTCGGATGTAGCTTTATGTTGCCAGCTTGGTTTTATCTTGACGAAATCCAACTAGGTGCCTGTTGAGCTGTGGTCTAGGCAAATGTGAAGCTTGCGTTATATATATATATATATATATATATATATATATATATATATATATATATATATAGCATTCCTCTTTCTTTCTATTATTTTCTGTTTTATTCAGCAATCTTTTTCACTTCCTTTCCATTACACTCAATGTCCTGCCTTTAAATTATCATGAGCCTGTTATTTTTTTTTTTGAAAGATAATAATGTTGCGTTCTTTGGTTCTTTGTGTTTTTTTTTTTAAAATAAAGCGTTTTAATTTTAAAAGTATCGCTTGAAGAAACCGTCAGGTCGAAACCATGGTCGCGTACTTTTATTTTCCTCCTGACTTTTAAAATATATATATATATATATATATATATATATATATATATGTGTGTGTGTGTGTGTGTGTGTGTGTGTGTGTGTGTGTGTTTGTGTGTGTGTGTGTATTTAAATGTAGTATTTCTGTATATTATATATATATATATATATATATATATATATATATATATATATATATATATATATATATATATATATATATATTTAAATGTAGTATTTTACTATTTCTACCAGCAAACAGAAATATTTCTTCTCCCGATGATGGCCCTTTTGGCCGAAACTAGTCGAGGAATCTAAATGAAATAATAATAATAAAAAAAAAACGAAAGAATATTAATCTGCAACCCAGTGTGTCTGAAGATTTTAATTTTTTAATATTTTTATTACTCAATATATATATATATATATATATATATATATATATATATATATATATATATATATTTCAGAAATTTTGTCTGAGAAATGTATACATATCTATTATTTTAAAGCGTTTTCTTCAGTTAGATGCGTGTATTATGTTGGTGTTTTCTGTTTAAACATGTTTTGTAGTTTAGATGTAAGTGAACTGCAGATATGCCTTTAAAGTATGCAATAGTTATATGTGTTTGAGGTGTAACGGTTATCGAGGCGGAAAATGGATTCGTCGGCCACGAGTCTTAATTCTGGTTAAATGTGCTGTGCACGCTTTCGCATAAATGCGCCCATTTCTACTCTATCGACCCAGCTGCGTATTTATTGGGAGGTTAAACTAAGCTGACAGCCGGTATGTGTGAAGGACTACACTGAAGTAATAATGAAATAATGATCGCTTATCTCTTGAAATGATATCATTAAAAAAAAAAGAAGAAGCAAATGATTATAACTCTGAAATTAAATCTCACTTTTGGTTCCCAGCAACTATATAAGCATTTGTGAATTTGATGTCATTCTTTGTAATTCTAACGCTGAAGAGCTCCCTAAAATATTCCCTGCAAACGCCAAAAGGATTCTTGCTTTCGTCAGAAGAAAAGGTATTCATACTTGAAGCAAAAAATGGCTGACGAATGTATTCAGATAACCCTCGGGATACTGCAAAAACTTGTTCTGCAAAGTTTAAGAAAATCTATCAGTGCAATAAGCATCAAATAGATTTTTTTCAGCAATCCTTTCGCTTATAGCAAATTACGAAAAAGAACTAACAAGAAAATTCAAATTTCAGAGCAACGATTTGTAAGTGATGCGAGATAAAATCATTCGGAAAAAAAAACTGCACAAACAATAAGCCAGAACGAGCAATTATCGCAAACCTCCGTTCCCATCTTAATGAACTCATGTACAGTTTTGGAGTGTGCTAAGCTGAAGGCGAAGCTAGCGATCAGAGGGCAGAAAATGTCCAACCTCATCTGCAGAATGTGATTTGGACAAACAAAAAACGCATCAATATCCATACTTGTTTCGGATGATGTACAACGAGCAGCCGAAATGGATTGCTCGTGGGCTTAAAAAATCATCATTTAAGGGATGATTTCTCTCAGGACTTGGGCAATGATAGCTCTTCAAACCCTCCTGTCATTGTAATTCTAAAGACAGGATTAGCATATTATCATCATCAGTCATTTTTTGTTCTACAACATATTCACACAAACCCATTAGATTGTTGCTATCTAGCCTCCTTTTCTTTATAAGCCCTGTGAATATTAAATTTTCCCCCCTAATGTGTCCAAGAAATTTCAACCGTCTCTTTCTGATTCACCATCGAGCTTTCATCTTCTTTAGAATTTCCTCGTCGTCTACGTGATCTGTTAATGGAATTCTCAACATCCTTCCCTAAAACTATATCTCTTTCACATCGTTTCTTCATCTGTTCGGTATCTCTGTCATCCAATAAGATACTGTCCTGGGTATGATGATAAACTAAATCCAACAGCAAGACATCTGATCGGGAGACTGGAGGTTTTGAGGCGCGCTGTTTCAGGTCCACTCTGACCCGGAGTGGTAGCAGCTGTTTGGGGATTCACTGCTTGCCTATAGTCAAGTAGTGAACCCCCAAATAAAAATCAGCAGTACATTTTTGTAGTAAAATTGCTTACAATATATTTTTATAGCAAAATGTCAATAAATACAAGACTAAAAATGTATAACAATACATTTTTCGAGTGATATTATCAGCAATACATTTTTTTTTAAATTAACAACAATACATTATGTTTTAATTGCCAATAATACATTTTATCATTTACAAAATCTATATTTAAAAAAAAAAAACTCATACTTTTACTTGAAAGTATAAAATTATGTACAATATACCAGTAGATGAATACATAAAATTGCGTACAAAATATTTACATTGTGGCATTAAATGACCCATAGATATGTTGATATGCCGGTAAAGAAGAACAACAACCAAGAGGATAGATATGATATTAGCAGTTGAGTGAGAGATTTTGATTTTTCTAACGAGTCATTCCTATGTCTCTATATCATTTATATTCTGGCGCAGTCACTTCAAAGCTCACAGCTTGGGGGTTCGCTCTTGTTGCCGACTACACAGTCCCTCTTCTTACGTTACACTTAGTTCATTCTTCTAGCTCACCTTCGCTAATTTATCTAAGTTTTTTTTTCTCGTTTTCATTCTGAATCTAGCGTACCCACCATGCAAGCTACGTACCTTGGGCTGTTAAGTGATTATGAACGCCGAGCGTAAATCCTGCTAGGTCGTCTACTTCACTAACGACCATCACGCTGTATCATCTTCCGCGTAATCATCAGTATCCTGAACGGGTTTGGTTATCGTGTCATGGGTAAGTAAACTTGGTGGAGCCCATTCATTTCCAGGTCAAACCTCAGCGAAAGCCCTCTGACGTGAAGGCTCCGCCTTGACCGACGGCTTCGGTCTAAAAACAGTCCACTCAGCAATGTCGTATTATTGCTGCACTGATTTCATACATATACATAGATCCCTTCTTCTTCTTTGTTAACTCCTCAGGATGTTGGCGATCATGGCTCTCCACAATTTCCTGACCTTGGCAGTTCATAATAAATTTTATCATTCAGCTATTTCTCCTAAACCGTGTTCCGCTATCCATTTACTCAAGGATACTAAATATGTTATTCATTGTTTTTCGCTCGTGTATTTAATCTGTCATTTGAGTATCAGATTTTCCAAGCCTTCTTTCCTCATTATGGGCCCTAGAAATTTCAACTGTCTCTTTCAGGTATTAAGTATGTTTCATTTTTATTTCCATTTTCTCTTAAACTTTGTCGTTACACACATATTCGATCCATGGTATCCTCAGCATCCTTCTGCAAAATCACATTTATGCTGCTTCAAGTCACTTCTTCATCTGTGAGGAGATTCTCCAGCAACGATTGCCATATAAGAGGACATATACTACATAAGAATTCAGGAGTCTTTCCTTTAACGAAATTTTTCTATTTCTTATTACAATGCTTAGCTTCTGGAAGTCACCTTTGGCTATGACAATGCGCCTTCGGATTCAGTGTCGCACACTCCGTCCTCTGTTAATATATTTCCCAGCGTTTACCCTGTAGGTTTCAGCCGCTCTTTGCCAGATTATTATTATTTTTTTTTTTTTTGAATACTACTTCGTGTTTAGCCACCACTCCGACCTCAGAAAGAAAAAAAAGAAACCTGCTTAAGAAAAAGATTACTAACAGCCGACCATGCAGCAGGTAGTACTGGATTATATTATTGCAGAAACATTCACAGAGTTATCGGACTTAAATCTTCCTGCATACGTTATACAGTGAGAAAACGCATAATTTGATATTTGAGGAATAAATCTTTTAGGTGGCGCAGTGGCGTAGCTAAGAGGGGGGCGAGGGGGGACCGCCCCGGGTGCCAGCACAGGAGGTGTGACACAATGTCACCACCAACAAAATTTTTCAACCTGGCTAAGGTTCCAAAAATAGTCTGAAAACAGTGGTGGAGACACAGGGTTTCGCAGGCTGGCATATGACCCCATAGAAATAATTTATGACCCCGCCCAGTTTTGTCCACCCGTCAGAAATTTTCTAATAAATTGTCGGGAAATTTGTGAGTAGGAAAAATAGCAATGTTTACAGCTTTTGATTTGAACTGATTATTTTGTGGTATTGGATTTTGTCTTGGATCATACATGTAAACAGTAACGTACCGGTCAGTAGAGTAAAGTAGAGGTAGAGCATGTATGAAAATTTAGGTACAGCTAACCATTCAGCATAGGGGGAATCGGGGTCATTGGGTGACGTTTACTCTAGCTACGCCACTGAGGTGGCGTTATTGACTGTGGGCGACGTTGTCTTGTTATTGGTAATGGATATTTGATACTATCAAGAAATAGAACATATCTCGATTTGTAAAGGCACCAAAATCTTTTTATATCTACATACGCTCTATGCCTGATGATGAATAATTCTACCCGCAAACATAAGATACTGTAAAATTATAGTTTTATCACACACAAACACACACAGACACACACACACACACACACACATATATATGTGTGTGTGTGTCTGTGTGTCTCTATGTGCATATATGTGTGTGCGGGTATCTAAATCTTATTCAGTTCCCTATCGTTTTTCATATTTTTTTCTCTTTATCCAAAATTTGAATATCTTTCTCTGTTTCTACACAAACGCACACACACACACACACACACACACACACACACACACACACACACACACACACACACACATACGCACATATATAAAGGTCACTGAAACAAAAAACAAAACAACCCACACTCAACAAAATTGCACTTCAAACTAGTCACAACACATTACCTTGCAACTAAACATATATTGTTCTGTTGTTAATATTTTGATCTCCTGCGTGGTACGACGTCATAGAACCGCATCAAGAATTTACAAGCTACGTCTGCTATTTCGCGACCGTTAAAGTCGCATAGCCATCTTCAATGTCAACTTAAGAAAATATCATCTTTGATAGTGAATATCTTTGTTTAAATGTCCGCATAACCACTCTGAACATGGCACATGTGAGCCGAAACTTCCATCAAGGAATATCTTAATAAAGAATATCCAATTTTTGGATAATTTTTGTCTTTATTTCATCTGAAATTAAAGCAAATATGCGTTGTTTACAACGGCTCAATGATCAAACATAACAGGCATCCATTGTCTGTTATATTTAATAATATATGGTATAAAATGATAATTGGAAATAAATCTTAGATTTTGCCGACGCGTTACGTCGTCCGACTTTTTCAAGGCAAAAATGAAATCGAAAAGTTTGAAAAAGTCGGAAGACGAAACGCGTCGGGAAAATCTATGATTTTTTTTCCAATTGTCATTTTATACCAATCTGTTTTGTCCACAGAATTGATCTGGGAATTTAACTATACTACTTAATAATATATTATTAAACATATCTATCTATCTATCTATCTATCTATCTATCTATCTATATATATATATATATATATATATGTATGTATGTATGTATGTATTGCGATAAATTTAAAAAAAGATAGATAGATAGATAGATAGATAGATAGATAGATAGATTATATGCAAATATAATAAGTAATGTCAAGCAAAATTAATACATTTGAACAATGAGCATTGAGTGTCATTCTCAGACCAGATATCGTTTCTTGCATATTCGATAATTTCTAAATGGGAATCAAAATAACTAAAATGAAGATTTATGTATAAATAAATGTCAGTAATATTTCAGATGTTTTTAGAAAGTAGCTAAGTTTGTTTCTTTTTCCGGATTTTATTTTTTCTGCATGTGCGGACACCAAAATTTGCCACAGTCCTCCATTTGTTTTTCTCTCTGTGCGATCACTGGACTTAGAAGCTTGAAGTGATTCGGGTCTTTCTCGTAAACATGTCTGCAAAAAAAAAAACTTCCTTGAGGTAAACATGATTTTGGTTTGAATATACTACTTGCAAAAAATACCTCCTCACACATGCCTATGCACATCAATGTGTATAGATAGTCATGTGTGCATGTATGCTATAAAAGAAGTGGTGCTGAAAAGTTCTCGGCTAGATCCACTTCCAAACGTTAGTTTTTCAATGGATAGATTTTAAAATATCAATCAGTTGCGAATCAAGTGGTCAGGTCAATTGAAATGTAGCGGGCTTGGAGTGGTTGGTTTTTGGATTTGTTTTTATAGAGCTTATCAATGTTTTCTGGTTTATTTAAAGCCGAAACAGATATCAGATTAAAAAGTGGTGGGGGAGTAATCGGTGTAGCATTTACGTGTGATAAACTGAGGTCATGAATTTTAAACTGAACCAGACATTTTCATTGATTCCACGCAAACAAACGCTCGCAAACACGCACAGACATGAACAGGGTGTTTCAAAAATACTTTGTAAACTTTGGGGCGGGTTCAAAACAAGGAAACATAGGTCCATATAAACAAATGTCGGCAAATACTCCCTTTTTGAGTTATTAGGTTTGACATAAAGACTAGGTTATATTTGTCATTTATATAGTGGCTAGTCTGTCTTCAACATTTTACGTATGTAGTAGTGAGTCAGTCGTTCACTTTTGAACCGACTGCTCGGTTGAACTCTCTTCCGACGGGCTACGCTGAAGGGCGGAGTCTCCTTCGGGGAGGTCAACCGGCCCTGAACCCGTATATACGGGTTCAATGGGCATATTTTTGGCCGAGCCCACCGGCTCGAAATGCCCAGGTTAAAAAGGCCTTGTGCCACATGACACCCTCGTGGCGGGGGTGACTCAATATCGTAAGTTAACTGAGAAGTGTTGCGTTTCAAAACGGCAGGATATTCATATCGTGATCAAGGAGATATGATTTTTACATAGGGCCACGCAAATGGTGGCGGACGCCAGGCGACACGGCTGCAACCGATTGTGTTTTCAGACCGAGAGCAGCCGAGTCACCCAACCTTTGCTGCTGTTTATCGTTGCGTTGCTGAGACAGGATGTGTGGCACCACAAACTTTGGATCGAGGAAGACCGAAATCCGCTCGTACGCCTGACCACGAAGAACACTTTCTACAGACTTTCGAAGATAATGCAGCGGCCCTAGGACGTGGAGGGTACTCCACCAGCAGCTCCTGTATAATAATAATAATAATAATAATAATAATAATAATAATGAAAGAAACGCTTCATATTGCTTTTAATCTTGATAGCGCGTGTTAACGTGTAAATATGGGCTACAACAGATTCAGTACACTACATTCAGTACCGGAGATCTGCTTGTCACTTGCCTGATCGTACCCAGTAGCGTATGTCCCCTCGGGGCTGACGCTCATATGCATTAGGGTTCATGAGTGGGAGTAGCAGGGGAGCATGAAGGTCGGGGTTCGAGTGGGTTGTTTTAAGCTTAAAGATGAGGTAGGCAAATCGAATTGTTAGTCATATGCTTCGCAGACCGACTGAGCAAATAGGTTCCCACACCTGAAAGTATTTCTGACCGAGTTTCGCCTACAAAATTTGTATCACATCCAGGCTAAAGGAAGAAACATTTCGTTATATATATATATATATATATATATATATATTAACTGATTTCAAATATGGTTTTTTCACTACACAGTAATAACCCTGTTTCAAAAACTGAAGCTAAAAAGTTCAAATTTAATTATATAATTAGATTAAAAGCATTTGTTCCGTTTCATTTTCAAACGAATTTTGGAATAACTTATTTTGAAATTTACCGATTTTTAAACGCACATATTATATGTGCGTTTAAACTCAGTTTTTCAAACATGGTTATTACTGTGTATCGAAAAAAACATATTTTAAATCAGTTAATTTATAATATTTATGCTCTGTACATTTACCTTGAGCACTGTTTTGTAAAAATTAAAAAAATATCAATACGAACACCGGATTATATATCTTACTGTTCTTTTATATATATATATTGTATATATATATATATATATATATATATATATATATATATATATATATATATATATATATATATATATTTGTACAGAATTATTCACCCCCACTGAATATTTGCAGATTATCTAAGGAAATGCTAATATTTGCATTTACTTACTGAATTTATCATAACTGGTCGATTTCGGATTTAATTTTGAATAATTCTTAAAATTTTTAGAAGTTTCGATCCATTATATACATAGTTGTAGATTTTTCTAAAATTTGGTGCAGTCTAAAATCATTCGCTCCTCACCCCGCCTGGAAATTAGGAAAATATTATTCCTCTTCGGCAATTTTAATATTTTTTCTTTCTTAATTTGACATAATACAAACATCCTTTCTAAATGAAATTGTATTGAACGGATTCTATAACATTCTAAAATGTAATGAAGAAGACAATATGTGAGTGTCACGTACCGCGATAACTTATTCATTCTGAAACAATGGCGAAGATGGCTGAACATGACAAGAAGTTCTTAATGAAGATAGAATCCCAACTTAAAGGCAAAGGACTTTGTCAATGATGGAATGACATCAGGATTGACTGTATCTGCGAAGACCGCCACTAGATGTTTTCAGCGAGCAGGACATCGAGTTTGTCGCTCAAGGAAAACTTATTTGCTTTATGCTAAACAGCTATAATGTAAATTAGCTTATGCTGGAAACCATCTAGAACATGAGAATAAATATTGGAACTCAGTCAGATGAAACCAAACTAGAATTATTTGGTCAAATAAACGCTCGTTGAGTAGGGAGGTAAGTGAATGAAGCTCACAAACCTCACTACAATTAAGCATGATGTTGAGAGCATTCTGCCATGGGATGTATGTGTATGTGTGTGTGTGTGTGTGTGAGCGTGTGAGTGTGTGTATGTAAATATATGTACGCATATTGACAATACGAATAATAATTCATTTGATATTGCTTGGGAATAAAACACGTAAAAAATCACGATATAAGAACTATGTAAGTTATAAATATTTGTTACAATTGAGCGAACACCCTGATTGTAATGTTTTCACACACACACATATATATATATATATATATATATATATATATATATATATATATATTTCGTACCGTATATTTCAACGTATAATGTGACATGTGACCCATAGATAAGACGAGACCAAAAATCTAGGAAAATTTTCGTGATTTTATCTGATATTTGTATAAATTTTATCTGATATCTGTCGTATAAAAATTTGGTATAATTGAGTGAACACCTTGAGGATGATGCTTTCACACGCGCACACACACACATACACACACATGCACATGCCCAAACACACACACATACACATACACGCACACACACACATATATATATATATATATATTTATACCGTATAATTCCACGTATGAGCTGACCCATACATAAGGCAAGACCAAAAATCTAGTTAAATTTTGTGATTTTGTCTGATATATGTAGTATAAATTTTATCTGATATCTCTCGTATGAAAATTTGGTATAATTGAGTAAACACCTTGAATATGATACTCTATTTACATTATTCGGTCTATTGTCCTCATCTTTGTCTCCATATTTATTACAACTTTTCGGCCGTTGTATGCTCCGGCCTTCAACAGTTGGTTGGAATGTCGAATTTAACCCTTTATTTCGCTCACTGGGGTAAGACCACGCCACAGAGGAGAACATGACTAAAGACTGTGCGTACGCTATCCCGTGAAGCAGCGGAAAGACATACAGGGCAGACAGGCCGCCTCTTAAGGTAAAGCATCAAGAACTCCAGAAAGCTGTAACACGAGGGCAAGTGGAAAAATTTGGGGTGGTTGACGACATATGGAGAGAAAAGGGAGATCACCGCCCTCTGTGGGATCAGGTTGATATCATAGACAAAGAACACCACTGGAAAATTCGTAAACTTAAGGAATCAGCACATATGCTAGGCCACAAAAATCTCCTGAGCCGACCAACCATAAAATGAATACAATATGGGAACTAGTAATAAGGAGTGGCAGAGAAAAATCAATAATAACAAAAAAAAAAATGGAATATGAGCTCTGGTAAAAACATGATTTATAACAGCAAAAAATTGCAATATGAGCACTGGTAAAAAATGATGCTGAGACATTAGGTTTATAATACCCAGAAATTCATAGATAGATGTCTTCAAGAACACATGGCACAGTGGATAAAGGCGTTGGTTAGATCCAGTGACAGGAACCAAAGAGTTCCATACCAGACAGGAGATGACTGATAACGCACTAGAACAGTGAGCGAAATAAAGAGTTCAGTTCGACATTTCACCCGGAAACGTTGTAAAAGATAAGGGCAATAGTCCGAATAATGTAAACAGTGTACATAATACCTCATCTCAGAAAAATGTTTTCACACACACATATACTTATATACATACACCGTATAATTTTATGTATGAGGTGACACATAGGTAAGGCGAGACCAAAAATCTAGTTCAATTTTTGTGATTTTGTCTGATATATGTTATATAAGGCGACCGAAATCGCAGGCTAGGCTAGGCTCCCAGTAACAGTTACGAGTATAAAGTAAATCTGATGTCATTAAGAATGTTCACTTGCTTACCTTTATCGATATCAAATCGAAAGAAACAAAATAATATATGGTACTAGAAGCATGGGCCCGGCGTTGCCCGTGCTTGATTAAAAAATCGCACGACTCGTACAGCACTGCACGCACCAACCTGTTTCTTACCGCGCATAGCGTGACCTTATATTAATCTGCATTTAGGAAATACCCAACCGGAAAAAATATTTTTAAGGGTTGACCGATTGTCCATTTGCACTCTGTTTGGGGGAGGGGGGGCGCTCAGAGTTGAAACTTCACATGGGGACTCCCAATGGCCTCTTTATAAATCCGATCGGTTTTCGCTAAAAACCGACATGCGGTTCAGGTGCAATCTGGGCGTATCGGCTTTTGGGTTTTATCGATTTTCCGCTCTGTTTAAGGGGTCCGTGGCCATGAAACTTCTGGACAACACTTCTAAAGGTAGACTCTAAAAGGGTGTCAAATTTGGTTGAAATGCAATAATTCCTTCTGTAAGTAGATTTTTTCGATTATCGATTTTTTCGGAATCTGAGTCCGAACTGAAAAATTGGTGTGCATCATGTCCTTAAGGCAATCATTTGCAAACTTGTGATGAAAACCGCATGGAAATCGGGTGAGAAATGCGGCCTGGGCGAGGTAACAACGACCACGTCAGACACACAGACAGACAACATGGGAAATATAGATAGTAGATTAACGTGAATCATTATGAAAATAACAATAACGGTTTCATTTTTACGAGTCGTACGAATTAAAACAAAAGGAAACGTTGTCAACTCATTCTAGAAATGCGGCATCTTCAGTGCCATGTCTGATAATGAAGATGATATGCTGTATGAGTCTAACAATGAAACCGAGGCTTATTCACTAGATTTGGACTGGGGTCCATATGACGACATTTTAAATAATGATGTTTTTTGCATCAGATGATTATCATCATCGTAATTTTGAAGGGTTTTAATTATCTATGTGGGTGTTTTATTTTTATTTTTTAATCTGTTATGAGAAATATAGTTTGTATGGAATCTTAAATGTTTTTTGCTTAAAACCGCAAAGCATAAATAACGTATAACATATGTTACTGAAAAATAAAGTTTGCATGTTATACTAAATGTTGTTATTTAACACCAAAATGATAATGAATTTTAATTAGAATGATAGATTGTATGTTACCCTAAATGTTGTTATTTAACACTACCATGAGAAATAATGACAAGTCAGAACGCACAAATAGCTCTTAAAATCAAGAACGAAAGATTTATTTACGTTACTTGTGCGTGTTGCTCAGCGGAACTTTTGCAAATTGCTGCGTAATCGACACTTGAATATTGCATTTTAATGTGAAATCAAGAAGTAGGTTTATTACATTTATAACTGTAGTACATTATGGTAATGCGAATTGTGTCAACATGAAATATTTACATCGGTAGTTATCATACCGAAGCAGTTGTTAGTCTACGGCGATTCATGGCGCAAGCATTCCAGCCGACTTACCAGTTGCAATGCAGGATTTCACTGATTGTTATGTTATATATATATATATATATATATATATATATATATTATATAAATATATATATATATATATATATATATATATATATATATATATATATATATATAAATGAAAATATATATATATATATATATATATGAATGAATTCTCCCTCTCCAGCTATGGGTAAAATAGCAGGACAGACTGGGTTCTATAGTCTTGGATGGCAACTGGTCTGGGAGAAGGACAACTCTGAATTCAAAACCTGCGGAGGGTCGTTTGGGAACCTTGTGGCATTCCGTGCACCAGGTCTCTATATTCGTCCCTTCAAAAAGTGTGGATGGTCCTGCACGAAGCCTTCACCACTATAATCAAATCTCATGTGCCGTTGTCGGGTTGTCGGTTTCCTGGAAATTGATCTGCTTGACCTTCATACTTCGAATCTCGACGGGAGAGTCGATTATTATATATATAGTTAGTTTATGCAAAACTAGGTAATCCGTATGGGTAAACCTAAGGAGGATAAAATCCAGTGAGCTCAGTGTAAATCCAGAGCAAATAATTTAAATAAAACAGACCACTTTAGGGTTCCATGTAATAAATTATTTCACACAGCCCTTTTCAAGGACTGCGGATCATCAGACTTTACTTCCAAACTTACTTTTTTACTTTTGTTTGGAAGTAAAGTCTGATGATCCGCAGTCCTTTTAAAAGGGCTGTGGTGAAATAATTTATTACATGGAACCTTAAAGTGGTCTGTTTTTATTTAATATCTATCTATCTATCTATCTATCTATCTATCTATCTATCTATCTATCTATGTTGGACCCTCCTATGAACCGACAGCCGGACACCAGCATATATCACATATAATTTGGTTATAGTGGTGAAGGCTTTGTGCAGAACAAACCATACATTTTGAAGATATGAATACATAGATCTGGTGCACTATGTGCCACAAGGTCCCCAAACAACCCTCCGCAGGTTTTGGAGTTTTCCTTCTCCTAGACCAGTTGTCGTCCAAGGCTATAGAACCCAGTCTATCCTGCTAATTAACCGTAACTAGAGGGAGAAGAGGATTCATACCTTTCCCAAGGGTATTAGGGATATATATATATATATATATATATATATATATATATATATATATATATATATATATATATATATGGGAGTGTTACCGGTGTAGCAGGGAAGGTTGATTTTTTTAAAATCTAAACACTCGTACACACACACACACACATACATATATATAAATATATATATATAATATATATATATATATATATATATATATATATATACATTGTATACAAGATGTATTCTGCCTAATTCCTCTGTGTTTATTCAATGTTTAATATTGGAATTTGACAAGAAATCATTCAGAAAGTCTACGGATGATATTGTTTACACATACTTTGGTTTTGTTTCATTGTTTCCTGTTAGAAACGAAAGAAAAAAAAATTCCTGTAAAAGAAAATGAATTTCGTCTCCATTTTAAATTCCAGGCAGAGAGTAAAGATAGCGAGAAATCCTATCAAAATCAAATTAGGCAAAATATCCTCCAGATATTATGTTACAGAGAAATAAAACAATGCTTATTTAAAAGAAAGCAACATTTTTAAAACCGTACGTGCTTCACCAACACGCTCACACACAAATGCTCTCTCACACACACAAATGCATATATGTGTGCGTGTCTCTGAATTTTAAACACTTGCACTCGCACATATGTATATTTATGTACGTGTGCACACTGAGGGACTAAAATTTGAATAACTCTATTTCAGAATGCAATGGCGTAGTTTTATTCTGTATTTATAATGTACTGCCTGTCCAATAAGCAGAACTCTTGTATTATACATTGAATATTCTAGATCTAATTTAATGATCCATCAACGCATTTCAAGTAATTCTTGAAGTCAACACCTAGCGGCGAGAGTTTGTTTCAGGCTTGAACGGAATTTTCATGTCAAAAATGCGTTCGAGCTTGAAACAGACTGTCGCCTCTCGCTGATGACCTAAGTGTCGGCTTATACATGCATACATATTTACACTATTTACGTTGTTGTTCTCAGCTTTGTTGTCATATTTACGACGTTTCGGCTGCTGTAAGTTCCGGCCTTCTTCAGGATACACTTTGGAGTATTGAATCGAACCCTTTATTTAGTCTACTGGGTTCCACGTGCCGTGCCTTTTCTGGATATATCGGTTTCAGTTATGTCCCCATAGTAACTAAACTCTCCAAGATTTTGTTTACCTGGCCAGGTATTGAACTCTCAACTCTTTGGTTAAAGTTTCTGCATTACTTCAACTAAGGCTTTTATCCACTGGGTCATGTGTCTGAACAATATAAAATGTTTAAATAGTTACACTATCTAATTTCAGAAATGATATCCTTTCGTAATCACGTGTAGGATTTGTTGTTTCAAGATTAAAGAGAGCAAGAAAGTTACCATGTCTGTATTTATTCATTTTTTTTTTTCGAGTACTTTCGATATATTCCAATATCATCTTCAGTTTGAAGTAATTCTTATGAAAGTGGACAAGAATGTTTTTGCAGATGTTGTGTAATGGACGATGAATCATTCATGTGAAGACTGAGCCGTTTTGATAACTTCGTTGTAGAATAACCAACGTATACATTAGCTTTTTGTCGGTGATGCAATCTCCCTGGGGAAATTTAAATTGATATATAGTGTTGGTTAATTGGTGGGAAGGAGTATTACGGATGATAAAGTTAGTTGTATTAAATTTAGTATAGTATATAATTAATTTTACTTTTTCCTGGGATCTGTGGGGTTATATCTTGCTCAGAATGCATCTGATTATAGTATAAAAGATTAACCTGTTTAGGGTTATTCTGAGGAGATATTTTCTTATATTTGATTTATATTAAATTTTCTAATAAATCGCCTAATTTGTTCATCATCAATTTATTTAGCAAAGCCATTATTAATAGGAGTGTGTTTAATGTTTTTTTAGTTCAGTGTTGAAAATCTATTTTCTGGATGAGTTAATTTAGCATAGTTTATTAAATTTTGTATAATTGCTATTACTTTAGTAGGGCAATTCACTCTTATAATTAAGAGTACATGAGTTTATAATAGTAGGTTTGTTATTGGTGGAGGCAGTGATGTATTAATATTAGTGTCTATCAATATATCAAGAAAAAATTTCATTATTATTGTTAAGTTCATATATAAATTTAGAGACTGGATTTTTTTATTCTTGTTGTACCTAGTTCATCAATGTGTTTTAACTAAGATGAGGAAATCGTCAATATATATTAGGTAGATAGATTTTTTTTAATATTAAATATATTATTTTCAAGGTTATCCATATAAAGGTAAGTAAAAGTTGGGCCCAGAACTGAACCCATGAAAGCACCATCAGATTGTACAAATATATTGTTTTTATGGTCAAAGAACAGAACTTCGGGTGTTAGCTTTCTAGATAGTTAGAGAGTGATGCCTTTTCTAGTTCATAATTGAGATCCTACATCCATCCACTCCACTCCACACAGGTATGTGAACACATTTACTTACCTTAGCAGCAAGGGGTACCACTCTGCATCACAGGATGATTAGATGGTCAATCGCATCTCCAATGCAACTGGCGTTTTGGGCAGGCTATATCATCGTTTATGGTGTGTAATAGGTATATATCTGAAAACAAATTTTGCAGTTCTTACAGTAATACTGACAACACTCGTGGACATTTTGAAGTCCTGGACACTTTACCGCACCCACATTCATGAGCTTGATGTCTTCCACAAACACAGTCTTAACTCTGTTGCTATGTCCTTTCCGAAGGTCTTTAATTCTGAGCTGGTCTTAAGATGGTACATCGGTGGGAGTGAGTCACTTTTGATGCAATACCAACTCTGGTGGGATGTCAGATTCCGAATGGTGCATATAATGTCGGCAAACCAATACTCAGATATCAAAACAAGCTTAAGTACAATCTTAAGTCAGTCATTATACGTTTTACTTCTTTTGAAGCCATAGTTGCTGGCCGAAAAGAAAACATGAAGGACAGTCTGACATGAATGCATAAAGAGCTTCGAAGAATCTTGCTTAGTCCATCTTCAAACGGATATTCGAAAATGCTCCACGTAGAATCCAGTCATCTGCGTTATATGCGGGTTAATGTGTAAATCAGCAGTTGGCCTGAAATGTCATTTAAGTCATAATCATAAAAAATGAAAAGATTGCCGAGTCCTCATACGTCGATTCGACGGATGACTCCATCAAATATTTAGATAATGGAAAAAGGTGGAAAAGCTTTCTAACAATGCGTTTCCTGGACGTCTGCAGTTTCAGTTTCTTCAAGTTGAAAAGAAAGGCAAAACTATTCGAAAGGAAAATGCGTTTTAATTTTTATAGGTTAAGGGGGTCAATGATTTAAATTACCTTATCAAATCCGACCGGATAATATATATTAGAGCTGTACCTACTGGATTTTAAATCAGCCCACTCTGATAATCATGATATCATGTATGACTAGAATCATACATGATATCAGCGATTATCGCTAAATCACTCTTAGCATAATGCGTTATACTAGATAATATTAGGTTGGTGCAAAAATAATGACGTAAGAATGTCGTTTTTTGACGTAGAAAAGTACCTCAAAAACCGACATGATTACGTCATTATTTTTGCACCAACCTAATAGAAAAAATGAAACAGGTACCAACGTCTCTTTCTTAACTGGGGCAAAGGTAGGCTGGTTAATTTTAACGTCTTCAAAACTAAACTGCTCTCTATGAATCATCTGTGTGACCACTTTCTTCTTTTTACCATCATGCCTGATGCTAACCTCCAAGATAGTGATTCATTACACCTTTTGGGCTAGCGTTTTCGGCTGACATGAAGTAGAAAACTATACTGAATGCATTGCTAGGTCAGCTGCTAAGAATATTGGTTCACTGTATCGGGCTAGACAATTTTTCTCTCCAGTTATCTTATATAACTTATCTCTACCATTCATCCTGCCACATATAGTTCGGTGCACCACCTACTATTTATCTAGAGTCCTTGATAAAATTCAAAGAAGAATCAGCCATATTAGTTGTCTTCATCTGGCGCCTCGGCTTCAGTCATTTTCTCACTGCCGGATAATTGTCTCCCTGTGCCTTTTTGTCGTATCCTAGGGAAGGTTACTGAATAGAATAATCAAACAGAGATTGATAATGAACGATAATACTTAGGACACGAACAACACATAAAATTCGCCGGCGGCGTGTAGAGAAGTAGTCAGCTGATAGAAGTGAGTCAATTGAATTCCACAATGGATCTCCAACTGCAGGATATCTACCAACCGCCCCACGCGATCAGATATGGCACGAATTTAATGTGGGGTATCTGAGCCCGTAGGCTCGGCCAAACATTCCCCGTAGACCCAGAATAAAACAGGTTCGGGTAGCTGTTTCCCGAGACAAGAATCTGACCTTCAACATATCGTTATCTGGGGATCCTCCAACTGCAGACCAACATACAGTTTTTCCTACTGCATTTATGTGAATGGGGACATACCCATTATTGTCCGTAGGTATGATACAACACTTTTCTATAAATATTTTGATGGTAATTGTTCCGGTGAGATCTTCGCTATGGTAACTAGATATTATTAATTTCAATACTAGAATGGCAACGAGGTATCATCAATTTACAGTTAAGATAGCCAGATGTAACCGTATGTTCTATGTTGACAGCTTCTTTTCTCGCACTTCTCGTTTATGGAACGTCCTTTCCGGCTACAAGCTTTCCAGCCTATTTTACTCTTCAAAAATTTAAATGCAATGTCAATCGCATATCTACTGTCCTCCTGGTTACTTTTCTTTTGTTCTAACTCTTTATAAATGTTTCTGCTTTCTAATTCTTCCACGTCCAGTAGCGCCTTTTGTTTTAGTCACTTTACTGTTTTGCATGGGGTGAATTCAATTAAAAAGAAAAGTATATATATAACAGTGAATACTGGATAATTTACTCACAGTTTAAAGGGTAATTTGAGGCAACAAATGTGTCTATTTACAGATGAAACTTGGGAATACCATGGACGGAACACGAGAGCAATGAAGAAGTTTTTTTAGGAATTTTGTGTAGAGTAATATCTAGAGAGTTGAAATTTCTGAGATACATAATAGGAAAGGTGAGCTTGGAGAATTTGGCACTCACAAGACATAATGAAGGGATGTGGGAAAAAAGGAACACAGTGAGTACTCTACCTAAGGAGTTTGCGTAAATAGATAGAACATGAATTAAGAGGGTTAGGAAGGAGACAAAATTACTTAGATCGACAAACGATAGGAAGTAATGGTGGGCCGTTATCGTTCAAGATGCGAAGAGGCACGGTAGATAGGAAAAAAAGTAGTTTTCTCCCGGACTCGTTAATAAGGGGGATGTCTTCTTTGCCATTTCATTCAGAGCTAAGGCGAGATTAAAATGTGCTATGGGATCTTACCCATAATAATAATGGACTATTACATACTTCGCTTCAGGAGTAGGCAGGGAGTCGGTAGTTCAAGTCTTGAACGACAGATCGGTTGAACTCTCTGCTTTCGGACGGGGAGGAACCCGGAGGAGGCTACGCCGAAGGGCAGATTCTCTTTCGGGGAGGTAAACCAACCCTGAACCCGTTTATACGGGTTCAATGGGCATATTTTTGGCCGAGCCCATGAGCTCTTTGAGCCCACGTTAAAAAGGCCTTGTGCCACTGACGCCCTCGTGGGGGGGGGGGTGCGGTGACTGAATATCATCAGTCGTTCAGGTCTTGAACGACAGATCGTTTGAACTCTCGGCCTTCGGGCGGGGAGGAACCAGGAGGCTACACCGGAGGCCGGATTCTCTTTCGAGGAGGTAAACCGACCCTGAACCCGTTTATACGGGTTCAATGGGCATATTTTTGCCTTCGGCGAGCCCACGTTAAAAAGGCCTCGTGCCACATGACGCCCTCGTGGTGGGGTGACTGAGTATCGTCGATAGTTAAAGTCGAGTCAAGAGTCGAGTCAGAGGCAGTCCGAAACAGAGTCGCGTTCAGACAATTACTGCAAGACATTGGAATAGTGATACTGGTTGAGACTACATTGTTCTCTCTACTAAACCTGATTGTTCATACTAACACTTCTACTTCTCTGTATATATTCCTGTTTGTAATATATCTGTGTTATTCCATATCCGTGTTCAAGTTCTTCTTTATTGGTTCTACCTTGGACTATCACCGTGGTACAAGGAATCGGACCATAACAATATGGATTCATGCATTTTTTTTCTAACGGCATTATTCTCACATGAAAAGGGAACTGAGTCGGCCTTGAGTCAAACTCGACTCTCCTAAGTATAGCAGCGAGAAATAAATACAACAACTATTCTGGTACTTGAACACTGTCTGCTGGGTCTATTTTCCGTGCTGATGACATTCGTGACAACAGATTCATCATTAAAACAGTAACTTGTTTTTCACAGGTTCTCTGCTCGGCTCAAACTATATTTCAGTAACATTGAATGCTTATCGCAGTTGCACTAAAGTTCAATCCCTGAAATTCCCTGCAGTATTTTTTCTTGACTTGAAATTAAAATATTATTCCTATTTGATTGTCTTTATCATAAAAGGTTTTTGGATTATCAGTGCTGGGGGATTCTTTTGTTTTCTTTGAGTACCCGTTGGACTTCTTAATTTCAACAACCCTACTTATCCTTACAATCAGAACTTATTTATGAAATCGATTCCTGACTTGCACTTGACGAATTTACAATCATTACATCATCGACGTCCGCGTTATAGTCAAGCAAACTCGATCGCCGTATTTAAATATAAAAATTCCGGTGTCAACATACTTAGGTTTTTCTACTTAGGTGCAAGAAGAAAAGAAGAAAAAAACAGACTTAAATATGATTTAAAAAAAAAAATAAATAAAAAGGAAAAAAAAAGATCTTTCCTATTCTTTATTTCTTTTTCCTGATGCATATTTAATGATCGTCAGAAACAGAAAATATGTGTAGAAACAAAGAACAGAGAATTGAACTGATACCTAATATTATTCCGTCTATATTACAGTGAATGCCAGACAATCGCCTCGCAGATGAAGAAGAGACTTGAATCAGCAGAAAGATATTGAGAATGCTATGGACCGAACATATGAGAAAGAACAAAGTTTTAAAGAAAGTGGAAGCACAAAGGACTCTTATACTTAACATCAGAAAGAAATAGCTGAAATTTCTGTGGCAAACAGGATGACGAAAGGTAAAAGAAAACGAGGACTTGGAAAATGTAATGCGCACAGGATAGATTGAAGGCAAAAGGAACAGAGGAAAACGAATGATGACCTACCTTGGGAGCTTTTGTAAGTGGACGGCGGAACAAGATTTAGGAGAGAAAACAAAAAGACAAAATTTATTAAGAGCTACAAAGGACAGAACCATGATCGCCAGCGTTATGGAGGGACACGTTACACAGAAGAAGAAGAAGAAGAAGAAGAAGAAGAAGAAGAAGAAGATAGTGATGATGACGTATTGGAGTATATTTAGGTATGATTTATCAGCTGTTGATTCATTTTACTGTACCAATAATAATAATAATAATAATAATAAAACAAATACAAGAATCTTGAAGTAGAAATCGAAAAATGTGGCACATGAGTACATCAATAATTCCAGTTGTATTTGGAGCCGTCGGATTGACTGGAAAATGTTCCGATAGACACAATTAAGGGATTCCTGGTACCCCACGCTTTAAAGAAATACCAAAACTTGTACTCACAAGTACGGCTCACATATTACGAAGAGCTTTATTTATGTAAAATAAGAGTGGTCTTTTCTTTACAAAAAAGATCAGTGGAAAATATTATGAAGCTATTTCTGACCTGACGTCTCTGGTTAGGACCCAGAAGGGAATGTGCATATAATAATAATAATAATAATAATAATAATAATAATAATGATAATAATGAATAGGAAGATGAATGACGATCTAAGTACTGCGATAAAAAACAACAGAAAAACGATAAAAATATTATTAAAAATATTAATAACTGATAATAGTTCGTTTACAAAATTCAAATACTATTACAGCTAATACTACTACTACGAGGTACGGTAGATAGCGGCTTGGATTGAGGAATCGGAGAGCCGAGTTCGAATTCCAGTCGAATCCATTACATTCACTTACGTGCTAACACCCTTGGGAAAGGTGTGAATCATCTTTCTTCTCCTTCCAGCTATGGGTAAATAGCAGGACAGACTGGGTTCTATCGCCTTGGGTGGCAACTGGTCTAGGAGAAGGAAAACTCTGAATTCAAACCTGCTCTTAGAGGAGGGTGAATGGAGTCTCTCTGTAGCCTTGGTTGGCAATCCATTTAGTGATGGTGTCACGATAAAAAACACCCTTGATAGCCCTAGCGAAGAATCAAGAATTCAGCTATTTGACAAGATTATGAACTACACCAATCAAAGTATTGTTGAGTTCAATCTCGGCTGAGGCCGCAAGATGATGATGACTACTACTATAAGTGGGAAATATACATAATGTCTGTCATTAATATTAAGAGGAGTAATGAATATATAATTCCTGGTGACTCGCTTTTAAGTATGCTTGACTACAGGTGTGAACAGCTGTTGCAGAACTTCTGTTTAAACATATTTCTGTTTCTTCAATACTCAAAAATCCAACAGCATGTTTATAATGGAACTACGCTGAGTAGAACTTAGTTACATGTTCTGAGACAGAATAGGCGTCAATAGTTGAAGAATGCCAATACTTTAAAAACCTCGGTTAGAACGACTCTTGTCACCTTCCGAGGTGTTTCGTCTGAACAAATCTACAATGGTAGGGTTAACTCATTGTGGTGATTAGAGACACGTCTCTCCAGGCTTACGAATCACCGATCATGGTGAGATTGAAACCTCACTCTCATATTCAGAGTAAGGAACATACCTGTGTAGATGACATTTTTTTAAACTAATGTACAACCTACACAGGACCCAAGAGACATTGAAGCTCGATAGC